>CM050165.1:305086349-305438849 GCA_027410445.1 Discoglossus pictus
AGGGTTTTTAAGGTGCGGTTGGGTCCTATATGGTCACACTTGGTCTTTTAAGGTTTTTAAGGTGCGGTTGGGGCCTGTATGGTCACACTTTGTTATTTAGGGTTTTTATGGTGCGGTTGGGGCCTGTATGGTCACACTTGGTTATTTAGGGTTTTTAAGGTGCGGTTGGGGCCTGTATGGTCACACTTGGTTATTTAGGGTTTTTAAGGTGCGGTTGGGGCCTATATGGTCACACTTGGTTATTTAGGGTTTTTAAGGTGCGGTTGGGGCCTATATGGTCGCACTTTGTTATTTAGGGTTTTTCAGGTGCGGTTGGGGCCTATATGGTCACACTTTGTTATTTAGGGTTTTTAAGGTGCGGTTGGGGCCTATATGGTCACACTTGGTCTTTTAAGGTTTTCAAGGTGCGGTTGGGGCCTGTATGGTCACACTTTGTTATTTAGGGTTTTTAAGGTGCGGCTTTGTTATTTAGGGTTTTTAAGGTGCGACGCTCTAAAAAAAAAAACACAACAAACTAACGGAGCTCCTCCTACAAGGAGCTCCAACCGCGACTAATTGTTTTTTTCCCACGCTCTGCCTATTATACAAATTTTTGAAGGACTCTGATTGGCTGAAATTTTTTGACTGACATTGATTTCAACCAATCAGAGTCTTTAAAAAATTAGCAAATTAGCAAAGCAGGTATGAAAACCTGTAAGGGCAAAAAAGGTTAGTGTGAACTTGTGTGACCCTGTATGTATTATACATATTACAGGGCTATTTATGTGATATACATGTTACAGGATAATATCCTGTAACATGTATAGCAAATAAATAGCCCTGTAATATGTATAATAAATAATGTCTAATACAAATACATGAGCAATATAATCAAATAATTAATAAAGTACATCAATTAATAAATTAATAAATATCAATTAATATTTTTTTTTTATGTATATGTTTATGTATATTTATGTATATTTTTTATGTGTGTGTGATTGATATTGATATATATATATATATATATATATATATTGATATATATATATATATATTGATATATATATATATATATATATATTGATTAATAGATATATATATTGATTGATAGATATATTGATATATATATATATATATATATATATATTGAGATATATATATATATATATATATATATTTATATATATATATATATTGAGATATATATATATATATATATATATATATATATTGATTGATTTATATATTGATTGATATATATATATATATATATATATATTGAGATATATATATATATATATATTGATATATATTGATATATACATATATATATTGATATATATATATATATATATATATATATTTATATATATATATATATATATATATATATATTTATATTTTGATATATATATATATTGATATATATTGATATATAGATATATATATATAATTAATTATATATCTCAATATATATATATATATATATTTTATTTTATTTATTTTTTATGTACAGTTTGGGCCTATATGGTTTTGATTGGTTATTTAATGTTTTTAAGGTGCGGTTGGGGCCTGTATGGTCACACTTTGTTATTTAGGGTTTTTAAGGTGCGGTTGGGGCCTATATGGTCACACTTTGTTATTTAGGGTTTTTAAGGTGCGGTTAGGGCCTATATGGTCACACTTGGTCTTTTAAGGTTTTTAAGGTGCGGTTGGGGCCTGTATGGTCACACTTTGTTATTTAGGGTTTTTAAGGTGCGGTTGGGGCCTGTATGGTCACACTTGGTTATTTAGGGTTTTTAAGGTGCGGTTGGGGCCTATATGGTCACACTTGGTCTTTTAAGGTTTTTAAGGTGCGGTTGGGGCCTATATGGTCACAATTTGTTATTTAGGGTTTTTAAGGTGCGGTTGGGGCCTGTATGGTCACACTTTGTTATTTAGAGTTTTTAAGGTGCGGTTGGGGCCTGTATGGTCACACTTGGTTATTTAGGGTTTTTAAGGTGCGGTTGGGGCCTATATTGTCACACTTGGTTATTTAGGGTTTTTAAGGAGCGGTTGGGGCCTATATGGTCACACTTTGTTATTTAGGGTTTTTAAGGTGTGGTTGTGGCCTATATGGTCACACTTGGTCTTTTAAGGTTTTTAAGGTGCGGTTGGGGCCTGTATGGTCACACTTTGTTATTTAGGGTTTTTAAGGTGCGGTTGGGGCCTGTATGGTCACACTTGGTTATTTAGGGTTTTTAAGGTGCGGTTGGGTCCTATATGGTCACACTTGGTCTTTTAAGGTTTTTAAGGTGCGGTTGGGGCCTGTATGGTCACACTTTGTTATTTAGGGTTTTTAAGGTGCGGTTGGGGCCTACATGGTCATACTTGGTCTTTTAAGGTTTTTAAGGTGCGGTTGGGGCCTATATGGTCACACTTGGCTATTTAAGGTTTTTAAGGTGCGGTTGGGGCCTATATGGTCACACTTTGTTATTTAGGGTTTTTAAGGTGCGGTTAGGGCCTATATGGTCACACTTGGTCTTTTAAGGTTTTTAAGGTGCGGTTGGGGCCTGTATGGTCACACTTTGTTATTTAGGGTTTTTAAGGTGCGGTTGGGGCCTGTATGGTCACACTTGGTTATTTAGGGTTTTTAAGGTGCGGTTGGGGCCTATATGGTCACACTTGGTCTTTTAAGGTTTTTAAGGTGCGGTTGGGGCCTGTATGGTCACAATTTGTTATTTAGGATTTTTAAGGTGCGGTTGGGGCCTATATGGTCACACTTGGTCTTTTAAGGTTTTTAAGGTGCGGTTGGGGCCTATATGGTCACACTTTGTTATTTAGGGTTTTTAAGGTGCGGTTGGGGCCTATATGGTCACACTTGGTCTTTTAAGGTTTTTAAGGTGCGGTTGGGGCCTGTATGGTCACATTTTGTTATTTAGGGTTTTTAAGGTGCGGTTGGGGCCTGTATGGTCACACTTGGTTATTTAGGGTTTTTAAGGTGCGGTTGGGGCCTATATGGTCACACTTGGTCTTTTAAGGTTTTTAAGGTGCGGTTGGGGCCTGTATGGTCACACTTTGTTATTTATGGTTTTTAAGGTGCGGTTGGGGCCTGTATGGTCACACTTGGTTATTTAGGGTTTTTAAGGTGCGGTTGGGGCCTATATGGTCACACTTGGTTATTTATGGTTTTTAAGGTGCGGTTGGGGCCTATATGGTCGCACTTTGTTATTTAGGGTTTTTCAGGTGCGGTTGGGGCCTATATGGTCACACTTTGTTATTTAGGGTTTTTAAGGTGCGGTTGGGGCCTATATGGTCACACTTGGTCTTTTAAGGTTTTTAAGCCGCGGTTGGGGCCTATATGGTCACACTTGGTCTTTTAAGGTTTTAAAAGTTACGGTTTGGGTCTTGAACGTTCTAATTTTTTTTTTTTTTTCTATCACCCTCCAGGTGCAAACTATCTATGGAAGCAGATTTGTTTGGACTCGTTGGTTGACTTACTGAACGTGAATACCCCGAGAAGGAGAGTCAACTGTTGGTGAGTATATGGTCACACTTGGTTATTTAGGGTTTTTAAGGTGCGGTTGGGGCCTATATGGTCACACTTGGTCTTTTAAGGTTTTAAAAGATACGGTTTGGGTCTTGAACATTCTAATTGTTTTTTTGTTGTTGTTTTCTATCACCCCCCAGGTGCAAACTATCTGTGGAAGCAGATTTGTTTGGACTCGTTGGTTGACTTACTGAACGTGAATACCCCGAGAAGGAGAGTCAACTGTTGGTGAGTATCATTGCTTTTAATTTTCTGTCCAGGTGCAAATTTGATGTTGATGTAGTCTTGTCACATGAGGGTTTGCAATCTGTAATGTATACCAATGAATTCAACACACTGTTATTTTAAAGTAATTTTGTGACATAATATAAATTAATATACCATGATCTCTTTCTTCTATTGGTATCAGAAATGAATACTATTGACTCTCTACTTGTGAAGCCTTTCGGCACCCTAACCTATGAGGAGAAGGTGGAAGTAAAACGGTTAGGACCTGACCAACCAAAGATAAATCTGCAGCAAATCGCAAGAGATAGAGGGAAGCAATATATCCGTACTTTCAATACTGAATGGTACAAGAAGAACGACTGGGTTTGTGGAAGCGTTTCTAGGAAGTCCTTATATTGTTTCCCATGCATCCTATTTGGTGGTGACGCTGCTTGGACCAAAACTGGAGTGACTGACGTCAAACATCTAGCTGATAAATTGACGAAACACAAAAGTTCTAAAGCTCACTTGGATAACAGGATCAAGTTTGAGATGCTTGGACAGGCGAACATTGCAGTTCAACTGGACCAAGGATACCAAGTCAGTATTCAAAAACACAACGAAGAAGTGGCTAAGAACCCGTACATCCTTTCGAAGATAATTGATTGTGTTCGCTTTTGTGGCGCTTTTGAACTGGCATTAAGAGGACACGACAAAAGTGAAACATCGCTAAATCCAGGAGTGTTTCGAGGCCTGGTGGATTTGGTTGGCAGTATTGATAATGCAATGGAACAGCATTTGAAGACTGCAACTGTGTTTAAGGGCACGTTCAAAACCGTGCAGAATGAGCTACTGGACTGCATGCATGAAGTTATTAAGGAAGTGATTCACCAAGAGCTTAAGGAAGCCCAGTTTGTGGCAATCCAAGTGGATGAAACAACCGATATTTCCGCTAGGACACAGTGCGTTGTAGTCTATCGCTATATTGACAAGAAGCATCAAGTGGTGGAAAGATTTGATGGCTTCACGGAAATGAAAGCAACGGATGCAGACTTGATTGCTGCTGTTGTGCTGGAAAGTCTGAATACTGTTCTCCCACAGCCAGAAGACAAGATGAAACTCATAGCTCAAATCTACGATGGTGCCAGTGTGATGCGTGGAGATCAAGGAGGAGTTCAAAAAAAAATAAAAGACGTGTACCCGAACGCACACTACGTCCATTGCTATGCTCACCAACTGAACCTAATAATGGAGAAAGCAGTTTCAAGGATTGGAAGAGTTCGAGTTTTTTTTTCCAACATGGGCGGCATACCATCTTTTTTTTCAAGCTCTCCAAAAAGGACTGGAGTTCTGGATGAGGTAGTTGGTAGAAGACTTCCAAGAGGTGCACCGACACGATGGAACTTCAACGTTAGGACCGTGAACGTCATCTACGAGAACAGAGATGCGCTACTTGAGTGTTTCCAGACAATTGAAGCATGTCTAAACTTTGATCAAACATCTATACGTGAAGCCGCAGGTTTCATTGGAATGCTGGAAGACAGGGAGTTCCTTTACTTCCTTAAATTATTCATTTAATAATGCCACATGTTGACATCCTCTATAGTCAGCTTCAGAAGCGAGACACGGATACTGTTTATATCCAAAAAGTCACAGAAGACTTTGTCAGCAGCATCCAGAAAATCCGTAATTCTGTTGACGAGATAGAAGCAAGTTTGCCGAGCGATGTAACATTCCACAGACGGAGTACGGAGATCTCAACCTTGAGACAACTTTCAAGAGAGGTATGTGACATAGTGGTGGTTCATGCAAAAGAACGTTTTTCATTTTTAAATCACCTAGTCAGTGCCAAACTTGTTCAAAGTGACTTGTATAAAACCCATGACACTTGCTTTCCAACCCAAGCTCTGGAAGACACCGTGCAAGCATATCCAATACTGAAGAAGGAACAATTACGCACTGAGCTGTCACTTCTGTATGGGAAGACAGATTTTCATGCTTGTACAAGTGCTGTTGCTCTGCACAAACTTTTACATCAATTTAATCTGCAGAATGATTTCACAGAGACAGTGAAATTATTAAGAATCCTGATTACAACACCGATGACCACTGCAGAATCAGAAAGATGCTTCTCCACATTGAAGAGGATAAAAACCTTTTTAAGAAGCACCATGTCCCTGGAGCGGTTGAATGCATTGGTGATGCTCTCAATGGAAAAGCAACTGATTTCCGAGATCCCAGACTTCAATGAAAAAAACATTGAGAAGTTTTGTTCTTTGAAAGATCGCCGTGCAAAATTTAAATACAAGTGATTGAAGCAAAGAAGAATGCATACCCCCAGGGTGTGCAAAGATAAACTGCGTTAAGCAGCACCACCTCACTACCAAACATAACTAGTGGTAAGTAAAGTATGAACGGTGTGTGGGTGTGCATATGGAAGGAGCTATGAAAGGTGTGTGCATGGTCAGTAACAATTGTTGAAGCCTTGGCATGTTTTGAAGGAATTGGAGGCACTTCCAAGGGTAGCTGTCACTTCTGTACGGGAAGCCAGAATTTCATGTCTGTACGAGTGCTGTTGCTCTGCACCAACTTTACCATCAATTTAATCTGCATAATGATTTCACAGAGACAGTGAAGCTATAAGGAATCCTCCTTACAACACCGAAGACTACTGCAGAATCAGAAAGATGCTTCTCCACATTGAAGAGGATAAAAAGGTATTTAAGAAGCACCATGGCCCTGGAGCGGTTGAATGCATTGGTTTGAAGGAATTGGAGGCACCTTCAAGGGTAAGTAAAGTTCTCAGAAATGGCACCACCGAACTACCAAAAATAACTAATGGTAAGTAAAGTATGAATGGTGTGTGGGTGTGCATATGGAAGGAGCTATGAAAGATGTATGAATGGTCAGTAACAATTGTTGAAGCCTTGGCGTGGCGTTACTGCTCGTATGGTTATCCATATGCTAATTCAACGTGTTTGTTTGACATTGATTATTGTGTTGTCTAAACAGAAGTGAAATGTTGTTATTTTCTTGAATCCCAAGATCCACTGGTTTGGGCCTATACAGTCCTGATTGGTATTTTAAGGTATGTTTGGGGCCTATATGGTTCCACTTGGTCTTCTAAGGTATGTTTGGGGCCTATATGGTTCCACTTGGTCTTCTAAGGTATGTTTGGGGCCTATATGGTTCCACTTGGTCTTCTCAGGTATGTTTGGGGCCTATATGGTTCCACTTGGTCTTCTAAGGTATGTTTGGGGCCTATATGGTTCCACTTGGTCTTCTAAGGTATGTTTGGGGCCTATATGGTCACACTTGGTCTTCTAAGGTATGTTTGGGGCCTATATGGTCACACTTGGTCTTCTAAGGTATGTTTGGGTCCTATATGATCACACTTGGTCTTCTAAGGTATGTTTGGGGCCTATATGGTCACACTTGGTCTTCTAAGGTATGTTTGGGGCCTATATGGTTCCACTTGGTCTTTTAAGGCTTTTAAGGTATGGTTTTGTTCTTGAATGGTCTGATTGATTTGCTTGTTTTCTTTCAACCCCAGGTGCAAACCCTATGTGGCAGCAGATTTGTTTGTACTCATTGGTCAACTTACTGAACGTGAATACCCTGAGAAGAAGAGTCGACTAATGGTAAGTGTCACTGCTTTAATTTTTCTGTTAATGCATATAGGTGCAATTATGATATTGCTGTAGTCTTGTCACATGAGTTTTTTCAATCTATATTGTATACCAATGAATTTAACACATTGTTACTTTACTTCTTGACATTGCTGCATTGCTGATCAAGTATTTCAATGTGCTTTACAAGTATAAGGTAATTGGGCGGGGCTTATAAAGGTCATTATGACGCCAGGGGGAGGAGTTATAACATGGGTGTGGTTTGAAAAAGGGGAGGGGCCATGTTTCGCCCTGGCGCCCCTCCAACTTGAAATTTTCACCAGCCGCCACTGCTGTTCAGATTCCATCAGAAATGATTTGCAAAGAATCACTAATATCGACAATCTTTTTCAATACCATCAATAACGAGGATTACTCAGACATTGCAAGCAAAGTCATATTAGCATCAAAAAATATTGATGCCTTGAATATAAATAACGAAATTTTTAAATTAATCAATGCACCCACAAAATATTATTACAGCGCAGATTCAGTTCTGGCAGATGACAAAGACAGTGAATCTAACTTTACTATGGAATTTATTAATTTTTTAACTCCCTCTGGAATGCCACCACATATTTTGCAACTTAAAAAAGGGGCAATTTTCATGGTACTGAGAAACATGAATCCCAGAAAAGGACTTTGTAATGGGACCAAATTAATTGTGAAGGATTTAAAAGATCATTTTATACATGCAGAAATGATAAATGGTACCCATAAAGGTGAACCAGTTCTTATACCAAGAATTGATTTGGCTCCAAGTGACAGTGGTTTGCCTTTTGTCCTTCAATGGAGAACATTTTCCATTATCATGGCATTTGCCATGACCATTAATAAACCACAAGGACAAACTTTTAAGTCTGTGGGTATTTTTGTACAGTTACCTGTATTTGCATATGGTCAACTCTATGTTGCATTTTCAAGATGCAACAATCCAGAGGAAATTAAAGTTCATATTCAAGAAAACCTAAGTCAGGGTGATTTATTAGAGGATGGATGCATATTTACCAAAATCATTGTGTACTATGAGGTTCTGTAAACATAGAGAACAATGATTTTATTTTGAGGACGAAAGTTGATGTCACTCGGGCTCTTTTTAGAGGACCACTATTTCACATGTGCCAATTTAACGAACTACAACAAAAACAACAAATATGTTAGAAGTTAACTTTTTACATGATTGGCCCAACAAAACAATTAGGTGGCATTTTCGGACAATTCAAGGGTAAATGTTAGTATTTTAAGTTACTATTTCATATTTTAAAAGGTGTGCAAAGTTGTTTTATTGTATATTGTATATAGTTAAGGATTTATGTTAGTAGTAGGATAACCATCACATATAATAGTTGTCAAACTGCGAGACATTGTCACACTTTGCAAGCTCGCAAAGCGAGCTAGCAAGAACGTGAGGGACGCAGTTCTGGCCGCAAAGCGAGAGGCCGCATTTGCGGAGGTGGAGGATCTACGGCGCCTTACTTTGTAACAAACCCCCCACAAAACTGTTAACTCGCAGCACTTAGTCCTCTTCTTCCCCTGTGTCTCTCTTCCACTCCTCCTCCTTATAAGTGCCATGAGGTTCATCCAGGACCCTCATGAGACAAAGTGTAAGCACTACACTATTAACTCTAACTATGCCCCATTAACCCAACCCTGGGCCTGTTTAATCCTAACAGTACACATTTAACTCTAACAGTACCTATGTAACCCTAACTGGGCCTATTGAACCCTAACTGAGCCTATTTAACACCATCAAAGCCTATTTAACACAGCCTCTTATGGGGGTCTATACAGACCCTTATAAGCCTCGATGTAACCCCATCAGTCTCATAAGGGTATATAAAGACCTTTATGAGGCAGTTACAACCCTAACATTAACAGCATAAGTGCCATGAAGGTCCTCAAGGACCCTCATGACACTAAGAACAAACACTACACTGCACTATACCCCCCAATAAACCATTAAATCTAAAATAACCCCCCTCTACACTAACCTATTAACTACACTACACTACCTACCTACCCCATAAACCCCCCACCCGACTAATTACAGAAAATAATAAAACCTAACTCACAAAAATAATAAAACCTAAGTCACAAAAATAAAAACATTACATTACAAAAAATAAAAAAACCTACATAACAACCCCCCACTACAGAAAAAAAAATTACACACCTTAAAAGGAAATATGTACAGAATATATACAATACATGACATTGCAATACAAATAAAATACATACACCCTATCTAAAATACATAAAATCCTATCTAAAATATACACATACCCCACTATCGAAAATACATTAAACCCTAACATACATACATACCCCACTATCTAAAATACATTAAATCCTATCTAAGATACACACATACACCATTATCTAAAATACATTAAATCCTATCTAATATACATACATACCCCACTATTTAAAATAAAATAAATCCTATATACATCCACAAACCCTAAATCTAACCTAAAATAAAATAATTAAGACCACTCACCTTTGCAGATGTACCTTCAGATCGGCCCCCTAGGGAAAAAAAATTGTACAACACAGTACAAACAATACAGAAACATTTTAAATATTCAAAAAATTCTACTTACCTTTCCAGCATGTCCCCATCCTTCTTATTTTCTTCTCCGGCGCGGCCCATGTTAAAAATAAACATTAGATTAGTACTAAATACATACATACAAAATAAAATACAATAAACATAAAATACATTCAAATTACATCCCCGCGATGTCTCTGAGCTCCCCCTCTTCTGCCCCGGCTGGATGAGCCCCCTAGTGCCTTTTACGGAAGAAAATTGGCAATTGCGCCTTCTGGTTGGCTGTAAACGCTGTCAATCAAATTTCAGCGGTTGTCCCTCCAGCCAATCACCCCATGGAGGTGTATCCCATTGTGATTGGCTGAAGGCAATATAGCCTTCTGATTGGTTTAAAAAACAGATTGACAGGTGCATTAGCCAATCAGAATGACATATGGGGGTGTATCCCATTCTGATTGACTCACACCTTGGCGCCTTCTGATTGGCTAAAATTTGATTGCCAGCATTTTCAGCCAATCAGAAGGCACCATTGCAAATTTTCTTCCGGAAAAGGCTCTAGGGGGCTCATTAACATCGGGGAGGTCATGCAGAGGTAAGTTCAATGTATATTATGTTTATTTTATTTTGTGTGTGTGTATTCATATGTAGTAAGCTAATGTTTATTTTTAACAGGGTCCATGCCGGAGAAGAAAATAAGAAGGATGGGGACATGCTGGAAAGGTGAGTAGAATCTTTAAAATATTTAGAATGTTTCTTGAGTGTATGTACTGTGTTGTACTAATTTGTTTAGTTTTTTTCCCTAGGGCGCTGATCTGAAGGGACATCTGCAAAGGTAAGTGGTCTTAATTATTTTATTTTAGGTTAGATTTAGGGGTTGTGGATGCAGATAGGATTTATTGAATGTGAGATAGGTGGTATGTATGTATTTTATATAGGATTTATTGTATTTGAGATCGGGGTTATGTGTGTATTTTAGATATGATTTATTGTATGTTAGATAGGGGATATGTATTTTAGATAGGATTTATTGTATGTTTAATAGATGGGTATGTATGTATTGTAGATAGGATTTAATGTATTTTAGATAGGGGGTATGTGTATATTGTAGATAGAATTCAATGTATTTTAGATAGAGGGGTATGTATGTATTTTAGATAGGATTTAATGTTTTTTTTAGATAGGGGTATTTGTATTTGTATTGTAATGTATATATTTTGTATGTATTTCCATTTCCGGTGTGTAATTTTTTTTTATTTTCTGTAGTGGGGGGCTTGTAATGTAGTTTTTTTTTATTTTCTGTAATGTAGATTTTTTATTTTCTGTGACTTAGGCTTTTTTATTTTCTGTGACTAAGGTTTTATTATTTTCTGTAATTAGTGGGGTGGGGGGGTTATTAGTGGGTAGGTAGATTGTGTAGGTGTTAATAGGTTAGTGTACAGAGGCAGCTAGTTAGATTTAATGGCTTATTGGGGGGTGGGGGGGTATAGTGCAGTGTAGTGTTTGTATTTAGTGTCATGAGGGTCCCGGAGAACCCTCATAGCACTTATGGGGTAATGTTAGGCTTCTAACTGTCCCATGGGGATCTTTATATACCATTATTGGACTAATGGGGTTAAATAGAGGCTTATGAGGGTCTGTATAGACACCCATAAGAGACTGGGTTAAAATAGTGTAGTGCTTACACTTTGTGTCATGAGGGTCCTGGGTGACCCTCATGGCACTTATAGTGTTATTACATGGGTTCATTAGTGTGCTATAGGGATCTATATAGTTGAGGCACTCAGTACACTCACATTGTGTGACAAACAGCATTTCAACACTTTTTTATTGCCCCATTATTTTTGTCGGGCAAGTCGCTAGTTTGTTAATTTACATTTATAATTAAATACTGAGTATTGATTCAGGGAGTAATCTGATCGCCAGTTAATGGGTCAAGAGAGAATTAATTTGTTTCCCTTTTTAATACAATTGACTAAGATTCAATGGGGTTTTTTATTGTTTGCCTTCCTCTGTATTCAATACCTATGTGGTTTACCAGTAGTTTAACTAAAAGTTGGATGTTAGAAAGCATTATGTAATGGTTGAAAATACTTATTCAGAGAAAGTTGACCTATTCTTATGTTACTCATGCATACCTATGAATAAAAATGTTAGTGTTGTTATAAAAAAAATGTAATGGTAGTATGTAATGGTTTACAATATATATTCAACAAAACTTCAGCCATTGTTATATTATTCTTGCATACATGAGAATTAAAATAGTTCATATTGTTTAAAAATGATGGTTTACCTGTTGGTGAAATACAAGTTGAAAGTTAAAAAATATTTTAAAAATATTATAAATGTTGTACTTCTTTGTAGATAACAAAAAGGTTAAGAGTGTCAGAGTCTCACATTGTGTGGCAAAAATCTTTAACAGCATTAACATTTTATTGCCCCGTCATTTTTGACAGGCAAGTCGCTAGTTCCTACATAATTAGTAATTAGAAATATCCTTCCTCATCATCTGCCAGATGAGTAGCTTGTTTCATATGTAAGAAAATATTAGTTAAAACTATGTTTTAAATTACCAGCATGTCTTGGTATATGATGAAGTAGGCGCTCATATAGCATGTGTAATGTTTATAATAACATGTTACTTGTATGTTTCTTACAGATTGCAAAGATGTGTCACATTCCTCACAGTCAGAACAACGCATGATGATGAGCATCCCGACATTCCATGACCATGCTAATGTCACATTGCATCATGTATGTTCATGTGCCATTATGGTTCATTTGTTGCATCCAGTGAGATGTCGGATTCTTACTACTGATTAGCTAATATATGTAAAGCTTCAATTGCAGACTACAATGCAGATGTCATGTGACATGTGTCACATGATATTGCTTGCATATCCACAGCATGTGTATGCTCACATACTCTACATAGATTTATATGTACCTATTGCTTTAGACATGCTATTCTCTCCTCTACTTGGACTATCGTAAAGGCTGCATAATAGTCCCTTCCAGATCTCTTCTTCAGTGCTGATGTGATGCTCCCTGTAAATATGGGGAGGAGTAACTCTAGGCTTGGAACATAACTGTTAATGAGCTTACCTTAACCTTCAGTTATGCATATATAAAAACAGATAATAGAGATGTTCATTCAGAGAACAGAATTCCCCTCAAATTGTCAGGTTTGTTGTGAGTGAATCTATTGAATAAGTTAGAACAGACTGATATGGTCCTGGTCAGGTCCCCCTCTGAGTGTCCAAACTTAGGTATGGAGAGGCTGCTCTCATGGCAGATTATCCTTGCCAGAGAACTGAGCTATTGGGGTTATAACATTAACTTATTGAGTACTTATACCTCTGCAGTTGCATAGGAGTGTCTGTTGGACATGCAAGCCTACAGTTCTGCACATGAGTATATCTCCTTATTCTGTAATTTTGTTGTTGTCTTTGCTTATTGAATGTTATAGCTGTCTTTATATCTGTAATAATATGATGTAACTTATATTGCCTCATGTTGGATGATACACTGTAAATCCCCTTCAACCGATCATCCATATCAATGTCTTTCCCCCTTCTGCATTCTGTTCCTATATCCCTATATCCCTGTTACTAGGACTCTATATCCTACTATCCTACCCACCTCCAACATGATACTGTGCATACCTGTGATAATTTGTCACTGTGTGGCTTTGTTGTTATGTTTGTGTTATTATTTTTGCTAAGATTAAATATTATCTATCAGCTATGTTGTTTGTGTTAGCCTTGTTAATGTTTATACCATAGCATTTCCGTAACAATAATTAACGGACCCTTCAGCACCATCAGTTATGGGTGCAAATATTCTTCTCAATATATGTTTACATTACTGCAGATTAATCATGAATGTAGATGAATAGCATCATTCTAGTTAAGCCCTTAAAGTCATTACAGACAACCCTGCATGTATATTTGCATGAGTCATGATTTCATGCCCCTCTGGCTGACACTTTTATCTATATTGGTAACGTTTAGATTAATGTAGTATATGTATATCTCTAAACACACACACACACACATATATATATATATATATATATATATATATAACAATGAAACTTAATTAAATCTGGATTCTGTAGATTCTAAAGCATGGTACGGTACAAACACACATAGCACATGTTAATATGTATACAACTGTGCATAAATATTTTATAAGTTTGGTGTGGGTGGATCCCAGAAGGGTAAGAGGCTTTGGCCAACAAGGGACACCTAAAGGGTTAAATGTTAGACAGCATCATAAGGATAATGCATAGTATCTACTTGGGCCACATGTGGATCAGGACACCACAGTAACCATAATTGGATGATAAATTGCAACATCATATAACACTCCATTTCATAGAAATAACCATTAATGCACATAGAGCTTCCATATGGTCTCTATCTGCTATATTAAACAGATGCTAGAAATCATGGATCATGTGATACAAATCAATTCCACACACAGTGTGTTTTCATACATTAATGGTGATTCAGAAATAGATGATAGGAATCTGGTAAACATAAAGAGGAGATGTAAGAACAATCAAGAGCTGCTATTATAGAGTAGTGTTTTTGCTCTGGACACTACAATAAACCAATTAAAAGGAACGTCATCTACGAGCAGTGATAACCATACTGATTCTGTCCTGTACAATCAGCGTTCCAAGAATATGTTGAGGATGTGTAATACGACAAGGCATGTTTCACTGTGACCACAGTCTTTTAGCAGAGAGTACTACCACTATCTACATGGCATTGTTGTGCCATGCTGATATCACATCTCACTGGTATATGGGTGATACCAAGGCCAGACAGATTACACTGTTCACATTACCCCTAAACACACCCCTAAACACATACACATTGATCCTGATTTCAAACAAACGGAATTAGACATTTTGTTTGTGGATGAAAAGAAATACATGAATCTGCTTTCATAATGTTAATTGGATGACATGCAACAAAAATGCATGTATAACTACTGGTTTGGATTAGCTGATCCTAATGGTATTGTGCAACTCTACAGACTCTATTCATTATAATTTAAACTCGCATCAGTCATGTTCCTTAGTGAAGAGATATGTAGTCATACATTGCATTTCAGATCCATTTGCAGTGGTGAATGACACTGATCAAATTCCTGTTAGGAACTGGGTTGAATGTTTACTCACATGTTGGTATTGCACTGCTCGAGGATGAAGAATATGCCTTCATGGTCATGAGATTTGGCTATTAACACCTACAGAGACAAGAACAAGATAGCACTCATAACAATATTCAGATTAGCTACAACACCTCATCTCAACATCAGTCCACTTTGAACATCAATTGGTGAAATGTTAAACATAACTAGACATGTACATACTCTGTAGCCAGCCAATAGTATGCCAACATCTATACCAATCAGTATTCAGTGAGGAGTGATTATAAGGAGGACTTTGGGGGTGGCCCTAACACCTCCTCTTAAGCAGCACTGGGCCCCCACCTTCCGTTCCTGGGCACATTCTCCCTCCTCCACATCCAGGTGGTGTTTGAGCATGGGGATTCACTAAGGTAGGTGGCTGGGGATCAGCTTTAGCTGGTTGTGAGGTCTGAGATGAGGTGGCCACCGTCTCTGATTGCAGTTGGGAAACCCGATGGCTGGAGAGTTATGAGCTGGCATTCTGCAAATTGGATTAGTTGCTGCCTGTTCCTATTTGCCTGACCCTCATATCTCTCTATCATTTGGTTATGCCTCCTCACCTCAGAATGGATTGATCTGTTGCTTGCAAGGAGGGAGTTGGTGACGGCATTGGTGCTGGAGGTGATGCCAGAAGGGCCTGAGGTGACGGCAGAAGGGCTGGAGGTAAAATCAATCTTAATCTATTGCATGGTTCTCGGCACACCCATGTCCGCCTGTCCTGGAAGTCCCTCTACTGCCACTGGCTCAATCCACTCCTTCATAATCTGCTCCCATCTACAGTATGTGATGTTGGCCAGTGGGCCACCATCAGTTGCACGTACTACCTCTTCAGCTTCAGTGGGCTGTCGTCATACCTGTTTGACAGACTTGACATCCCTGTTTGCAACTCCTAATGCAGCAACAGCTGAAGCTACCTCACTCCAGGCCTGCGTCTTCTGGCTAGCCCTCACATCCCTCCCACCATGTATGATTCTATGGCGGCCATGGACGTCCATCTCCTTTAGGTTTTAATTGGGGCTTAATACTTTGACACAACCTCTTGCCCTTCTAACTATGCCTGGGGTTCCTGGCCTTCCTGTTCTCTCCCCGGGGCTGGTCCCTCATCCCCACTACCTCCCCCCTGGGATCAGGCCCCTGACCCTCTGCCCCTACTCCTTGTGTGCCCCCTCCCCTCCTGCTCTATTACACCTGTACCTCCCCTCCATGACCTGGCTCTCCCTCGCTCCATACATCTACCTCTCATCCTCTTCTCACTCTCCTCCTCTCCTCACTCTCCTCTTCCGATGTTCCCCCCTCTCTCCTCTTCTCCTCTCTCTCCTCACTTTCCTCCTCCCCTCCTCTATCCTCCTGGAATTTATGAAATAATTATAAGAATAAATCAATATAATACAAAAGTATATGAGGTAAAACAAGAATGTGTGTATTATGTGTATTAAAGTAATTTAATGGGGGGAGGAGGGTAGTAGGGGTATGGGGGGTGTAGATGTTCTGTGGCCTACCGGTATATATAGCTATGTATACATTTAATCTATGTGTGAATTATGTGATATCAGTAATTATGTGTGTTGTAAATTAAGGGTTAATATATCTTAGTGGTCAAAATAGCAAAAAACTCACAAAACAGCTCCTTCTCTCACTCTCTCTCCCGTTCTAAAGCTCAGACACCCACCAATGCCTAGACCTGTGTGTTCACTTGATCAGCTACAACACAGTCAATGATTTACGTTTTTTGCGCTCTTTAAAACCCTTTCTGCTGCGTTAATTGCTGTTCCACACTTTCTATAGTCTCTCAGGCCTGCGTTGCACTCTGTGATTACAGGTTTGGAATTGCGGCCTGCATCTAGTCCAGCCACCTAAAAGCTTGCGGCCGCGGGAAGGGTTTACGGGCTTGCGACTCTGGCCTTTTGGTTGTGGCCTTGTACAATTTAATTGCTCTGTAACTACAGTGAATTTCAAGCCTACAGACATGTGGGCTAGACGACAGCCACTGAGGGCTTAGAATTTAATGGGGCTCTTTACATTCTTTACAAAAAGACACAGCACATATTCTAGAATTGATTATTTCTTAGCAGACTCCCAGATATTGAAAATCATAGTATTCAGTAAATATTGAGTCTATATCTTGGTCCAACCATTCATTGATTAGTTTATCCTCAAAAGACAATCAAGAAGATATAAAATCAAGATTTTGAGGGAGGGAATTCAAATGTATTTAATTAAGCAAAAATTCCATATTATCCTCCACGGTATTATGTTTTCTAGAATGGCAGAAATTAAAAGAAATAGAAGAAAACCATTGAGGGAACTTTATTTTTTCAATTACTATAGATCTTATATTATTCAGAGCAATCTGAAGGTAATTTAAAGCAATCTGTTATATAAAACCCTCAAAATCAGAAATCAATGGATTTTTATCTAGGATTAATCCTCCAAAAGAAGATTTAGAGTTTCTTAAGATAGATATATACCAAAAGAAATATAAATGGTTATAGTTAAGATTACACCTAATAAAGCTCCTTCTCTCTCTCACCCTCTCTCCTCTTTCCTCCTCTCTCCTTCTCTCTCCCCCTCTTCTTCCCTTCTCTCCCCTCACCCTCTTCTCTCTCCTCTTTCACCCTCTCTCCTCCTCTCTTCTACTCTCTCCCCTCTCCTTCTCTCTCCCTTCTCCATCTCTCTCCCACTCTCCTCTTTCATTCTCTATCCTTCTCTCTCCCCCTCTCCTTCTCTTCCCCCTCTTTCTCCTTCTCTCTTACCTCCCCTCCTCTTCTCTCCCACCATCTCCTTGCCCCCTCTCTTTCCCCCTCTCTCCTTCTCTCTCACCCTCTTCATCTCTCCCCCTCTCTTTCCCCTGTCTTCTTCTCTTACTCTCTCCTTCTCTTACACCCTCTCTACTTCTCTCTCCCTCTCTCCTTCTCTATTCCTCTCCCACCTTTTCTTTATTTTCCCCTCTTTCTCCTTATCTCTCACCCTCTTCTTCTCTTTTCCCCCTCTCTCACACTCTTCTTCTCTCTCCCTCTCTCCTTCTCTTAACCGCTCTCTCCTTCACTGTCCCCCTCCCTCTCCCCTCTCTATCCCCCTCTCCTTCTCTCAACCCCTCTCTTCATCTCTCTCTCCCCCTCTCCTTTTCTCTCACCTCTCTCCTTATCTCTCACCCTATCCTTCTCTTTCCCCCTCTCTCCTTCTCTCTTGCCCTCTTCTTCTCTCTCTCTCCCCCCTTATTAATTTTCTTTCCCCCTCTCTCCTTCTTTCTCATACTCTCCTTTTCTTTCCCCCTCTCTCTCACCCTCTTCTTCTCTCCCTCTTCCCCCCCTTACTAATTTTCTTTTTCCCCTCTCTCCTTCTCTCTCCCCCTCTCTCACCTTCTCTTACCCCTCTCTCCCTCCCTGTCACTCCTTTTCTCTCCCCCTCTCTCCCTCCTTCTGCTTCTCTCCCCCACTCCTTCTCTCCCACCTTCTCTTTCCCCCTCTCTCCCTCTCCACTCACTCCTTTTCTTTCCCCCTTTCTCCTTCTCTCTCCCCTCTCTCCGCCTCTCTCTCACCCTCTCCTTCTCTCTCCACCTCTCCTATCTCTCTTCCCCTCTTCTTCTCTCTCCCCTCTCCTTCTCGCTCCCCTCTCCTTCTCGCTCCCCTCTCCTTCTCTCTATCTCCCCTCTCTCCATCTCTCTCCCCCTCGCCTTCTCTTCCCCCTCTTTCTCCTTCTCTCTTACCTCCTCTCTACTTCTCTCGCCCCTCTCCTTCTCTCCCCTCCTCTTCTCTCCCCCATCACTCTTTCTCTCTCACCTTCTCCTTGCCCCCTCTCTTTCCCCCTATTTTCTTCTCTCTCACCCTCTTCATCTCTTCCCCTCTCTTTTCCCGTCTCCTTCTCTTACTCTCTCCTTCTCTTACACCCTCTCTACTTCTCTCTCCCTCTCTCCTTCTCTCTTCCTCTCCCACCTTTTCCTTATTTTCCCCTCTCTCTCCTTATCTCTCACCCTCTTCTTCTCTTTCCCCCCTCTCTCACCCTCTTCTTCTCTCTCCCCCTCTCCTCTTAACCGCTCTCGCCTTCACTGTCCCCCTCCCCTCTCTATCCCCCCTCTCCTTCCCTCACCCCCTCTCTTCTTCTCTCTCTCCTCCTCTCCTTCTCTCTCACCTCTCTCCTTCTCTCTCACCCTATCCTTCTCTTTCCCCCTCTCTCCTTCTCTCTTACCCTCTTCTTCTCTCTCTCTCCCCCCTTATTAATTTTCTTTCCCCCTCTCTCCTTCCTTCTCATCCTCTCCTTTTCCTTCCCCCTCTCTCTCACCCTCTTCTTCTCTCCCTCTCCCTCCCCCTTACTCATTTTCTTTTTCCCCTCTCTCCTTCTCTCTCCCCCTTTCTCACCTTCTCTTACCCCTCTCTCCCTCGCTGTCACTCCTTTTCTCTCCCCCTCTCTCCCCCTCTGCTTCTCTCCCTCACTCCTTCTCTCTCCACTCAATCTTTTTCTTTCCCCCTCTCTCCTCTCTCCCCTCTCTCCTCCTCTCCTTCTCTCTCCACCTCTCCTACCTCTCTTCTTCTCTTCTTCTCTCTCCCCTCTCCTTCTCTCTCCCCTCTCCTTCTTTCTCCACTCTCTGTCTCCCCTCTCTCCTTCTCTCTTACCCTCTCCTTCTCTTCCCCCTCTCTCCTTCTCTCTCACCCTCTTCTTCTTCTCTCTCCATCTCCCCTTACTCGTTTTCTTTCACCCTCTCTTTCTCTCTCCCGCTCTCCCTCATGCTACCTCCCTTCTCTCCTTCTCTCTCATCCTCTTCTTCTCTCTCTCTCCCTCCCCCTTAATTGTTTTCTTCTCCTCTCCTTCTCTCTCTTCCCTCTCTCCTTCTCTCCCTTCTTCATCTCTCTCACCTTCTCTTTACCCCTATCTCCTTTTCTTTCCCCCTCTCGCCATCTCTCTCACCCTCCCCTCCACCTATCACCTACCTGCAGCTGAGCCTCACTCTGAGCCTAGCTCCTCCCCCACGGGTCCTGGTTGCACTGTGGAAGACAGGCAATGACCAGGAAGCCCTCGGGATGGGGGAGGAGATCGGGAGGACCCATGAGTGGGGGGTTATGTCTTGGGGGGTGAGTTGGAAACTGAAGAGGGGAGCAAGGTATTGGTGGGCCCCTACATTACAGATTTTTTTAAACAAATGCAATTTATAAACAGCACAGCCTGCACTGGGACCCCCAGGAGATTAAGGGTCTTGGTGCACTGCACCAGATGCACCAGCAGTAGCTCCGCCCATGAGGCCAACCCATAATATTGGGTAATAGAAGTCTGACCGAGAGGGCCAGCAAAAACATTGATGCAAGATTGAGAACCATAGTTCCAGCATTGCCCTCATACATAAGGGATACTATAGATGCTCTAAACAGAATAGAGGGAATGAGAATACACTTCTTGCAACATGTGACATTGAGTCACTTTATACATCAATATATCATGATGTGGGATGCATGGCCATCCAATATGAGTATGGAAGCTTACATTAATGAGGCGAAGAATAAGTTTATGCTTGAATTATTAGGATTCATACTTGAACACAACTATTTTGTATTTGATGGAAGATATTATCTTCAAACTCATTGGACAGCAATGGGGACAGTATGCGATCCCACCAATGCCAATATCTATCTAGGCTGGTGGGAGCGGGAGCATGTATTCATTGATGAGAATCTTGAATATACTACACAGATAAACCTATGGATCAGGTACATAGATGATATCCTGATAATCTGGGAAGGGCGCAGAGAAAACTTTGACAAATGAATATCTATTCAATAACAATAAGTTCAATTTAAGACTTGCTCATGAGATACACAGAAGGTGGACTTTTTGGATGTTACAATTTCAAAAAATTCAAGTGGGAAATTAGAAACAGATGTTTTTTTTTTAAACCAACTGCCACCAATAGTACATTACATTATCAGAGTTCACATCTTATAGCCACTTGTAAAGCTATACCAGAAATTGCTCCGAGATAGACACTTTCAAATCAAGATCAAAGAATTGATATCTAGATTACGAAAAAGGGGATATAGTTATAAAAGCTTAAAAAAAAAAAGCATATCATCGTGCTTTGTATACCCCTAGAGAAGAACTATTAATACCAAAAAAAGTACCAATTCTTTTGGGACCATCAAATTTATTGGAATGTTTAATCAGCAGTAGAAGGAGATCTTGAGTATCATAAATAAGCAATCTTATATTCTTAAGACAGATGAAGTTGGATGGAGACGTTCCGAAACCTTAAGAGATCAACTGGTAGAAAGCCACTTTAGGAGAAAGACCAAAACATTTGTTCACTTTCCAATGGATCATATGGCTGCAGACATTGCAGTTTCTGCCCATTCTTTTGCAAAGTGGATAGCGTGATAAACAGACAAGGCAACATTTGAAGATCAGAGTTTTTTTAAATTGTTCAAGTACTAATGTAGTTTACTGTCTTGAGTGTCCCTGTAAATTAAAATACATAGGTATCACTACAAGAATGATACAACATAGATTGGGTAAATGTTTGTGCAATATAAGGAACCGTGCTAAAGATATGGCAAAAAACAAAGTTCTGACGTCAGTGGCACCACACTTTTCTGATAAACATAAAAGTCACACTCTTTTTAAATGTTGGGTTCTATAGAGAATTCATTTAGGAATCAGAAAAGGTAACATAGAACAAGAGTTACAAAGAGCAGAACTTGCTGGATTATTACCCTGAAAACTATGACTCCATACGGCTTAAATAAAAATGTAAATTTTCAACTTTTTTTTAACTAGGTATCTCTGATCAGATCTGAAGATGTTAAAGATCAAGGAAAATATCACACAAAAAATATGACAAGAACTTATGTCAATATTGTTTTTTGGCATATAATGTGATGGGTTTCATAATTAATTTGCAAACCATAAGAGGAAACAATTTTTGGCATATAAGATAAGAGGCTCTATAATCAATTTAAACAACAAGAATAGATATATTAATAAAAAAGTTTTTTTATGGGATTTCCATAGCTTTAAATAAATGGATATTAATATCTCCTTGTTAAATTTTGGGGTTAGGTATACAAATTAAAACATGATACAATTTGATACTAATGATTGTTACACTAAATGGCCAAGTATAGAATTTCTTTGTCAACCATTGAATTTAGAGGAATTATTGTAATGTGGATTATTTAATTTTAAAATATGAAGCTACTGAATTTGTGGATATATCTTCTCATGGTTTATTTGTCATTGTCACTGTTACATATTGAATACTACATTTATATATGATTGATACAAATTTTAATATGGGGTAGTAATTAATAGGAGATATATGGAGTGCACTTAATATATAGATAGTAATAATTGGTTGTAATAAAATGAAGATGTTACGTTATTTTTTTAAAATATTTATCATGATAGTTAGATTATTCTTGTAAACAAAATGAGCATATTACATTAACATAAATATTTACCGTGATAATATTATAACATCTCACTCTTATGTATGTTTGTTTTAAATCTGTAGTTTATTGTGGATTAAATCTAATGGATTGGGTTTATATTGATTAGACTAAAAAGATAGCAATATTGTACATAATGATTGAATATTACTTTGATATGGATAATTAAATTGTGACTCATTAAATATGGATATTGGAATTAAGACTTATTGAATATACCCACTTTGTGGGGTACTATCGTTTTGACAGACAATAATTGAATCAACATACAATTAATTTATGTAGACTTTTTTATTTTAATATATAATGAGTTGTTGATCATATGGTATTATAGCTGACCATTATATAAAGTTTATCAATTTCATATTTCCTTTATAAGATGTGTTAATTCTATATTCCTCTTATTTCTTTCGTGGTCCATATTCCACTAGTTGATTTGACCCATGACCTTCTGAAAAGAAAGATAAGGAAGAAAAAAAGAATACAAAGAGTTAACATCACTGAAAACAAACACACTATAAATAGACTCACTTCTGTTCTAAACAAGTTTGGCCCGGAAGAAGCAGTTGCTAGACGCGCGTCGGCCACAGTACAGTTCCGTCTTCCACTAATGACTTCATTGGGGAGCGTGGCGTGAAAGAAAGAAGCCGCAAAGATCGTTACTCCTCAGGTCAAACCTTATACCAAGAGACTCAATTCTTTATGCATTACATAGTATGATGCATGAGATTTTTGTTCAATATGATAGTTGATTCCTCATATATATGTATTAGATATGTATGTATATATATATATATATATATATATATATATATATATATATATATATATTTTTTTTTTTTTTTATTATTTTAATTTTCCATAATACAAAAAAATACAAAATACATGCATACACATAAAGTACAAACATAGCATATTTCAAAACATCCTATCATTCAATCTATCAATGTTCCAAGATGACGAAGTTGTAAATAAAACTTAAAGGACCAACTAAATATTAAGGGCCCTATTAAATTCTCCCTCGTAGTTCTCTCGGTGCACGCAAAAGGCAGTTTTCCTGCTGTTTGCGAGAACCGAATCTCTCGCAGCCTGCTTTGCGATATGACTGCGAGAAAATGGCCGAGAATAGGCTCCGAGAGAGCTACGTAGCCTTAAATCTATGCACGAGTCTCGCATATCGTAAGAATTTCTACGTGGACAAAAAGTCCACGAAAGGGATCCGAAAGCCTCTACGTGCTGCCTCGGAACAGCCCGAGACAGCAGTGTGAGGCTCCCCCCTGCACCCTATACACATCCCCATGCTGCAGGGGTCTCTATCAGGACCCCTGCAGCACCCCCACATTAACCTCTTGTAGCGTGGGTCCCCGATCTGCATAGATCAGGTCCCCCGCTGCATTTAAAACTTTTAAATTCCCCGCCGCGGCTCCTTAAAGGGGCCGCGGCACACTATTACCCAATCCCGGCCGCGGCACTTAAAATTAACTCCCCTCTATGCTGGGGGTCCCCATCGGGACCCCCGAAGTGTCCCCACATAAAGCCATTGCAGGGGGGGTCCCGGATCTGCATAGATCAGGCCCCCCGCTGCATTTAAAACTTTTAAATTCCCCGCCGCGGCTCCTTAAAGGGGCCGCGGCACACTATTACCCAATCCCGGCCGCGGCACTTAAAATTAACCCCCCTCTATGCTGGGGGTCCCCATCGGGACCCCCGAAGTGTCCCCACATAAACCCCCTGCAGCGGGGGGCCCCGATCGGCACCGATCGTGACCCTGCTGCAATTCAATTTTAAATTTCCCGCCTCGCGGGTCCTCAAAGGACCGTAAAGGTCCTGAAAGGACTCGCACTAAAAATATTAACCCCAGGCAACTATAATTACCCCATTAACTCATGATGGTCAATACAGACCACCATAAGGCCTAAATTAACCCATTAACTCATGATGGTCAATACAGACCACCATAAGGCCTAAATTAACCCATTAACTCATGATGGTCAATACAGACCACCATAAGGCCTAAATTAACCCATTAACTCATGATGGTCAATACAGACCACCATAAGGCCTAAATTAACCCATTAACTCATGATGGTCAATACAGACCACCATAAGGCTCTATTTAACCCCATCAGTCCCATAAGGGTATATTATTACCATTATGGGCCTGTTACAACCCAACATTAACCACATAAGTGCCATGATGGTCCTCAAGGACCATCATGACACTAACTACAAACACTACACTATAACCCCCAATAAACCATTTAATCTAAACTAACCCCCCTCTACACTAATCTATTAACACTTACACTACCTACCTACACTACCTACCCCCTAATAAACCTCCCCAACACTCTAATTACAAAAAACAAAAAACCCACAGTACAGAAAACAAAAAACCTACAGTACAAAAAACAAAAAAACCTACAGTACAGAAAAAAAACAAATTACAACCCCACCCCCCACTACAGAAAACAAAAAAATACATTACAACCCCACCCCCCACTACATAAAATAAAAACATTACACACCTGAAAAGGAAAGACAGATAAACACAATACAATACATACATATAATACATTACATACATTACATACAATACATGACATTACATATAATATATTACATATAATATATTAAATATAATATATTACATATAATATATTACATATAATATATTACATATAATATATTAAATATAATACATTACATACAATACATGACATTACATACATTACATATAATACATTACATATAATATATTACATATAATATATTAAATATAATATATTACATATAATATATTACATATAGTCCAAATCAAATACCCCCTATCTATCTAACATACAATCTATTTAATTTAAAATAAATCCTAACTATATCAAATACATCCCCCTCTCTATCTAATATACAAAAAATCCTAACTACATACACAGACCCTTATTCTAAACTAAAATAAAATAATTACAGTCCTAACTACACAGACCCTAATTCTAAGCTAAAATCAATAAATTAAGACCACTTACCTTTAAGATGTTGCTTCAGATCACTAACCTATGGGTCAAACAAAACAAAAAAATTAGTACAAAACATTAACATCCAATAAATAAACATTCTATACATTCTAAATATTCAACTCACCTTTACAGCATGTCCCGTCACTGTTTAGCTCTTCCGGCGCGGCCCTGTTAAAAAAAAACACAATACATGAATACATTAATACAATATATAAACAATAAATAAAATACACAAATAAACATCTAAATATACATTTAACTTACCTCCCCGCGATGTCCCCGGCCTTCTCTCCTTCAGCCCCGGCTGGGCCGCGGAACCATCCGCGCTCTAAAAAAAAAAAAAAACTAACGGAGGTCTGCACTGGCAGACCTCCCCGACGCTAATGACCCTCCCGGAGTCGTTTCCGGGAGGAAATTGTCATTGGCGGCTTGTGATTGGCTGAAAAAGCTGTCTATCAATTTCAGCCAATCAAAAGTCGTCAATGTGTGAGCCAATCAGGATGGGATACACCCCAATATCCCACCCTGATTGGCTAAAACACTTGTCTATCTTTCTGGGAACCAATCACAACGCTCAGATGCCTTCAGCCAATCACTATGGGATACACCCCCACGGAGTGATTGGTAGAAGACATCTGCGCATCCTGATTGGCTCCTACATTGACGACTTTTGATTGGCTGACAGCTTTTTCAGCCAATCACAAGCCGCCAATGCCAATTTCCTCCCGGAAACGACTCCGGGAGGTTCATTAGCGTCGGGGAGGTCTGCCAGGGCAGACCTCCGTTAGTTTTTTTTTTGAGCGCGGATGGTTCCGCGGCCCAGCCGGGGCTGAAGGAGAGAAGGCCGGGGACATCGCGGGGAGGTAAGTTAAATGTATATTTAGATGTTTATTTGTGTATTTTATTTATTGTTTATATATTGTATTAATGTATTCATGTATTGTGTTTTTTTTTAACAGGGCCGCGCCGGAAGAGCTAAACAGTGACGGGACATGCTGTAAAGGTGAGTTGAATATTTAGAATGTATAGAATGTTTATTTATTGGATGTTAATGTTTTGTACTAATTTTTTTGTTTTGTTTGACCCATAGGTTAGTGATCTGAAGCAACATCTTAAAGGTAAGTGGTCTTAATTTATTGATTTTAGCTTAGAATTAGGGTCTGTGTAGTTAGGACTGTAATTATTTTATTTTATTTTAGAATAAGGGTCTGTGTATGTAGTTAGGACTGTAATTATTTTATTTTATTTTAGAATTAGGGTCTGTGTATGTAGTTAGGACTGTAATTATTTTATTTTATTTTCGAATTAGGGTCTGTGTATGTATTTAGGATTTTTGGTATATTAGATAGATAGGGGGATGTATTTGATATAGTTAGGATTTATTTTAAATTAAATAGATTGTATGTTAGATAGATAGGGGGTATTTGATTTGGACTATATGTAATATATTATATGTAATATATTATATGTAATATATTATATTTAATATATTATATGTAATATATTATATGTAATATATTATATGTAATGTATGTAATGTCATGTATTGTATGTAATGTATGTAATGTATTATATGTATGTATTGTATTGTGTTTATCTGTCTTTCCTTTTTAGGTGTGTAATTTTTTTATTTTATGTAGTGGGGGGTGGGGTTGTAATGTATTTTTTTGTTTTCTGTAGTGGGGGGTGGGGTTGTAATTTGTTTTGTTTTTTTATGTACTGTTGGTTTCTTGTTTGTTGTAATTCGAGTGTTGGGGAGGTTTATTAGGGGGTAGGTAGTGTAGGTAGGTAGTGTAGGTAGGTAGTGTAAGTGTTAATAGATTAGTGTAGAGGGGGGTTAGTTTAGATTAAATGGTTTATTGGGGGTTATAGTGTAGTGTTTGTAGTTAGTGTCATGATGGTCCTTGAGGACCATCATGGCACTTATGTGGTTAATGTTGGGTTGTAACAGGCCCATAATGGTAATAATATACCCTTATGGGACTGATGGGGTTAAATAGAGCCTTATGGTGGTCTGTATTGACCACCATGAGTTAATGGGTTAATTTAGGCCTTATGGTGGTCTGTATTGACCACCATGAGTTAATGGGTTAAATAGAGCCTTATGGTGGTCTGTATTGACCACCATGAGTTAATGGGTTAATTTAGGCCTTATGGTGGTCTGTATTGACCACCATGAGTTAATGGGTTAAATAGAGCCTTATGGTGGTCTGTATTGACCACCATGAGTTAATGGGTTAATTTAGGCCTTATAGTAGTCTGTATTGACCACCATGAGTTAATGGGTTAATTTAGGCCTTATGGTGGTCTGTATTGACCACCATCAGTTAATGGGTTAAATAGAGCCTTATGGTGGTCTGTATTGACCATCATGAGTTAATGGGGTAATTATAGTTGCCTGGGGTTAATATGTTTAGTGCGAGTCCTTTCAGGACCTTTACGGTCCTTTGAGGACCCGCGAGGCGGGAAATTTAAAATTGAATTGCAGCAGGGTCCCGATCGGTGCCGATCGGGGCCCCCCGCTGCAGGGGGTTTATGTGGGGACACTTCGGGGGTCCCGATGGGGACCCCCAGCATAGAGGGGGGTTAATTTTAAGTGCCGCGGCCGGGATTGGGTAATAGTTTGCCGCGGCCCCTTTAAGGAGCCGCGGCGGGGAATTTAAACGTTTTAAATGCAGCGGGGGGCCTGATTTATGCAGATCGGGGACCCCCCCTGCAATGGGTTTATGTGGGGACACTTCGGGGGTCCCGATGGGTACCCCCAGCATAGAGGGGGGTTAATTTTAAGTGCCGCGGCCGGGATTGGGTAATAGTGTGCCGCGGCCCCTTTAAGGAGCCGCGGCGGGGAATTTAAAAGTTTTAAATGCAGCGGGGGGCCTGATCGGTGCCGATCGAGGACCCCCGCTGCAAGGGGTTAATGTGTGGGGGCTGCGGGGGTTCCTATGGACCCCTGCAGCAAGGTGTTCATGTGAGGACACTTCGGGGGTGCCGACGGGGACCCCCGCATTGAGGGGGGGTTAATTTTAGGTGCCGGGGGGGGTATTCGGAGTACCCCCACGGCAGGGCTTATGTGGGGGACTGCCACGGAGGTCCCTTTTAGGACCCCCGCAGCAATTGATGAGGAGTGGGAGCCTGCGATATCATCTCGCAGGCTGTCACTCCTCATGTACATTTACGCAGTGTAGATACGTACGGCCCTGCTGCGTAGCTCATACGTTGCTCGCAGCAGGGCTAATTTAATAGCATTGGAACTTAGAGAAACTTTGCAGTACGTAGGGCTTAAGTAGAAGCCTCTTATTTACGAGGCTGGAATTTAATAGGGCCCTAAATTCTAAAAAATATAAAAATAGAATGGTATATACCAATCCCTCTTTTGCCAGTTAATAAAGGGGCCCAAGGTACTTATCAACCCATTAATCCCCATCATAAATTTAAATACATTTTAATGTTCTATTTGGGGTTTGGGGTTTTTATTATATATATCGTTTATAGAGGGTCAGATAATGATTTAAATAGTGTAGTTAGCTCCATCTGAATAAATGGGTAAGTGGCAGGCCCCCAGTTCATCACATCACAATAAGGCTTAACCATGTATATCATATCATAAGGAGTTTAGCCTAGAGTAATCAACAGGATCTATATAGGAGGTAAGTGATGAGCCCCAAGTTCCGCCACATAAAATAGTTTAGGGAGTGACCCTTTATACTTGAGTTTACTTATTTATATTGTAAAAACATTGGGTCTCATTCAATTGCGATTTCTCCAATTGAATAGATCTCTATATAAGCACAGAGCATTTTTTGTTTACAGAAGTTTTTAGTTAGTGTAGACCCTGCTTTTGGATAGAAGTTCACTAACTAAAAACTTCTGTAAAAAATATATGCTATGTGCTTATATAGAGCCCTATTCAATTAGCCAAATTGCAATTGAATGAGGTCCTTTGTTGGCATTTATACTACTATCTACCTGTGTGGACCATTCTGAATTTTAAATGTTGGTGTATTCACTAGGGCATTTAATTTACATAGCTCAGCACTAGTCACTTTATTATATATTTCTTTTTGACATTTCACATTGCATAAGAATTTATAAATTTGTACTTAAGACAGTATAGTATAATCCCTTTTCTTATTGCTTTTTAAATAGCATGTTGTTACTTTATGTACTTATAATTAATCAATTGCACCAAGCACAAGTCACGTTACATTGGTATGACACAGCACTATACATGCAAATATATATATAGTAGTTTTGCAGATTGATATTGCAAGTGTGACCGAAAGTATGAGACCTAAAGAAAAAGACACTTATATATCTATAGAGTGTCCTTCCAAATGGATTAGTAATTGTGTTCAATTGGAATTATGTATATATAGTATCAATTATACGATAGAACTTGCTTAAAATTCAATAATATTTATTAATACAATTGAAAAAAAGGAATAACAGCGATTAAAATATATAAAATCATACATTATCACCGCAGTGAATCTATATCCCAATATAATATATCACAAAGTAATAAATAGTTTACAAATGTTCCATGTACCTTTCCTTACATATGACAAGATTATCTGTTACTATGACATAGATAACAAAAATGAATTAGATATAAATAGCATGTCTATCATTTATATTATACACTAATAGTTAAAAAAAATAAAAAAAATAAAGTGATCTCAGTGAAGTGCAATTATGTGCAAATAAGCTGCTAATATAATAAGGAGCTTAATTTACCATATCCCTAATTAGATTGGTGGTAGCGGAGCCCACTACTTACTCCTTTAAACTAACTAACCTTTATCTACCTAGTGTACTTCTATCCCTGTGTCTAGTGGCAGAACTGGGGATCCGACAATTACCCACCTAAACTTTAACACTCGAACCTAGAGCACTCAAATCGTATTTAAACTAATAAGTGCTAATGCTTCTAATATTAAAAAAAGGTGACAAGTGCTATGAAAGCTTATATTGTGGAAATAATTATAAAATAACTGATTTAAATGTACTTATGTCAATAGTGTTGGTTCTGCATAATGTATATACCTTAATATAGCAATAGTGTTGATATTCTGATTGCAGTAATATATCTATGTGATACCAGATAACTAGGACAAAGTCCAATAATTTACGCAGTATTAGCAGATATTAACATAAATGTTCAGCATCTCAAAAATAATGGCACCTGTCTTTACACTCTGAGCCTACACAGTTCGTAGTGCCTATGTGGAAGAAGTGTTTAGCGAAAAGTGCGCGTCGACCAATATCCGTCACTCAGTGATAACGTCATTTGTCATTTGGATTGGCATTGTGCTGTAAATTCAACAGGAGCAGAAAGAAAGATAAGATATGTACCTTTATCTGGATTTGTGTTGAATATACTATACTGACTCTAAAAGTACTGACACCTGATGTGTGTACCTGTAAAGACCATTTTGATTACTGTAATAAAAGTCTATTACAGCATTGATAATATAGAGACGCCACATAGGCGTAGTGTAAAGACAGGTGCCATTATTTTTTGTGATGCTGAACATGTATGTAAATATCTGCTAATAATGAGTAAATTATTGGACTTTGTCCTAGTTATCTGGTATCACAGATATATTACTGCAATCAGAATATCAACACTATTGTTATATTAAGGTATATACATTAAGCACTATGCTTGATATGCAGGAACAACACTATTTACATAAGTACATTGAAATCAGTTACTTTATAATTATTTCCACAATATAAGCTTTCATAGCACTTGTCACCTTTTTTTTAATATTAGAAGCATTATTTAAAATAACATTAGAGTAGTCTAGGTTGGAGTGTTACAATTTAGGTGGGTAATTGTCGGATCCCCAGTTCTGCCACTAGACACAGGGATAGAAGTACACTAGGTAGATAAAGGTTAGTTAGTTTAAAGGAGTAAGCGGTGGGCTTCGCTACCACCAATCTAATTAGGGATATGGTAAATTAAGCTCCTTATTATATTAGCAGCTTATTTGCACATAATTGCACTTCACTGAGATCACTTTATTTTTTTTAATTGTTTTTATGATAGGAGATCAAATACTTATTTCACTCATTGACCTCCAAATCAATTTATAACTTTTTTGACCTGCATTTTTCTTGTTTGTTTTTTTTTTGTTATTCTGTCTTTCACTGATAAAATACACATACCATTAAAATTATAGACTGATCATTTCTTTGTCAGTGGACAAATGTTCAAAATCATCACGGGATCAAATACTTTTTTCCCTCACTGTATACCCAATTAATTTTTGTTATCTATGTCATTGTAACAGATAATGTTGTCATAATTAAGGAAAGGTAAATGGAGCATTTGTAAACTATTTAATACTTTCTGATATATTATATTTGGATATAGATTCACTGCGGTGATAATGTATGATTTTATATATTTTAATTGCCGTTATTACTTTTTCAAATAATTGTATTAATAAGTATTATTGAATTTTAAATGCGTTCTATCGTATAATTGATACTATATATACATAATTCCAGCTAAACACAATTACTAATCCATGTAGATAGATAAGTGTCTTTTTCTTTAGGTTGAGTACATGTTGGATACACTTTTCTATTGGGCAGGTTAAATTTATACTTAAATATTTACATGTATTTAGTACAAGAAATATAATTGGGAACTATTTAACATTGGAAAACCACCGTCCTGTAGTTTACTGTACTCTTATATACAAAAGTATGAGACGTATATAAATTATTAGTGATTTCATACATATATTATTTATTTATGCTGTAAGAAAAATCCTTATAATAATTGATGAATAAGATTGTTATTAGTCTAGGTAGAAGACAAAGAAGTTTTATTATTTTTAAACAATGTGTTTTTGATGCATTTGTTAATTTTAAAAAGTCATAAATAAAACTTATATTTTAATATTTTTTGCCTTTTTGTTACAATATCTCTTAAGTTAGAAAATTGCTGAGAAATAAGGGTGTCTTTCCTTTGCTTTCTTTCTATGTTTAATAAGTATTATACACTCTCTTAGCAACTATTTGGTAGTGATCAATTATATTTTGATATATCGTAAATAACAACATAGTAGAATAGATTAATATCAAATTACTTCCTTTAGGTTTAATCCAGACCAATTTTCCTGTATATAAATATTTGATCTCCCATACTTTGTTGGCGGCAAAATTAGTTTTAATAAAACTTTGGAAACATACAGCCTTATTAAATTGTAATTCGGACAATTGAAAAGCATATTTTTTTTACAGAAGTTTTTAGTTAGTGAACTTCTATCCAAAAGCAAGGTCTTCACTAACTAAAAACTTATGTAAAAAATATGCTATGTGCTTATATAGAGCCCTATTCAATTGGCCAAATTGCAATTTAATAAGGCTGATTGATCCCATCATGGGTAGAGGTTATAAATATGGTTTCTAGAATTAGAAAAAGATTGGCTATTTCAAGGATCAACAAAAACATATATTTACTAAATAGCAACTCTGGGATATATATATACAACAATAATTATATTGACTCAATCTTTCTTGATTTTTTTTATTTGTATAGATAACTTCTTTTGTTGTATGTATGTCGGTGTATTTTATGCGCTTTTGTTTTTCATATATGCATATATCTCGATGATTGTATGTATGATAGTTTTTTTATACTTTTGTATAATAAAAAAAAAAAAAAAAGATATGTTGGCTATTGAGCTGTCAGGTGCCACAGGCGCTCAGGAGTCTTGAAGCAAATTCAAACTGACTGTGCTTAACCCAGGTGGGGCAGATGTCATATGAGAAGATGACTTGGAAAGCGATTCAGGTCACAGAACAGGGATAAAACCACAAACCAAAATGAAAGACATGTCTACAGCATGTTTGTAACTTATTTTGGGGAACCATTTACAACGCTAACATTAATCAAACATTTTTCTACAATTGATTATTTACATATAGGATCTTTAAAATTCCTCCATTCCTGGGGACCCAATCAAAATAGCTAATTGACTATTATTAATGGAATTTGCTTTGGGCAAGTGACAACTGTCTATTGGAATTAATGAAATCCGAACCAGACCCCTTGGAGCTACCCTCCATGGGATTTAATATTGGAGTGTCTAGGAACTGTATGTCTCTAGATGAAAAGTAATTGCTATTGCTTCCTTTCCACCATTGCATATTTTCTGACCTTTCTGCACTCTAATTCAAATAATGACCTACTTATTTTTTTGTTAGCTTCATTTTACATTTATCGCTTGAGCCTACATCAGGGGTATCAACACCATCGAGACATTGTTTGTTCTTTTTAGGTAATAGTTCTGATGAGATCTATAATTCTACCTGGTGGTGTGAATTGTCTCAAAACACATGTATGCCTCCACATTCACTCATCGATGCACTTAGGGCCTCATTCAATTGCGATATGGCAATTGAATAGGGGTCTATATAAGCACAGAGCATATTTTTTTTACAGAAGTTTTGGTTAGTAAACTTCTATCCGAAAGCAAGGTCTTCACTAACTAAAGACTTCTGTGGAAAATGTGCTATGTGCTTATATAGAGCCCTAATTAATTGGCCAAATCGCAATTGAATGAGGCCCTTAGAGTTCTATAGTCAATGCTTCTGGTTTCTCTGAAACAAGATATTAAAATGAAAGGGGCCTCATTCTATTAACGGCCGTAGGAGATGCGTGGCCGCAAGGACCGGCCGCAGGCTATTTGCCTATTCTATTCCTTTGTGGCCGAGGGCTCCGGCAGGCTTGCGGCCGGCGCCCTGTTATCACTTGCGGCCGCACGAGCAGCAGGAAAGCCTTTGATCTTACACAGCCGCAAGAACTTCCACCGCAAGAAAGCACCGGTTGCTATTCAATTGCTATGTAAACCCTCTCGTCATGGCCGTAATTATCTAAACCGAGCCGCAGCTTACTTGCACCAAAAAGGTCCCGCTAGCACCCAATTAAGCACATAATAAAGCCATCCTGCACTTTGATGAGACGATAAAGTGATTAGAGGTGTTAGCATTCATAGCACAACATTCCCCTACACACAAATCTGAAAATCATTTTTAGTTAAATTCATGTCAAATGTCCGTGGACAAAGTCCCAAGGGCTTGGAGCACCTCAGACCCGCAAAGGCTGCGGGATTAGCCTCCGTAAAGTCCGTAAATGGGTAAAATAGACCTACGGGTCGTAAAGGGCTTACTTACAAGTCGTAGCATAGAAAAGCCATCCTGTACTTTTATTAGAAGTGAAAGTGATGTTTGGTTTTAGAATTAATAGCTCAACATTCCCCTACTCTCAAATCCGCAAATAAAGATATTTAACTTCATGTTCAATCTTCGTGTTTTATCTATCATGCAAGCCCGCACGGGTTTGAATAACGAGCTACGGGCTTGGAGGACATGCGCCCTCCAAGCCCACACGGGCTTGAATAAGAAGCTACGGGCTTGATCATTGAAGTCCGTGGGACTTGGAGGGATTTTAAAATCAAAGTACAATTTGGCGATATGCAAGCTTGAGAATGTTTTGCTATTAATCCTCATGCCCCCCCATTATGTTCCCCATCATTTACAGTGCTTTGCAGTGCTGGATTGAATATATATTGGCTTCTACAATGCTTTGTTTGCGGCCCTCTACCTCCGAACTTGTACGGGTTAATAAAATGAGGCCCAAGGTGAGGAAATTAGAGGCTCCATTGCCTGTTGAATACTAATTTCCTCACTTGTGTTCACACACTGTTAAATTGAAATTTTGAACTGTCAAGGGAGCCCTGAGGAGAGCTTTGGGAACCACTGGTATATCTCCTTTTGGAATAGTGATGTGGATTCCCCCTTCCCCCTGAGGCTGTGGAAAAAGAATCCACCAAATGTGCATGAGAACTTTTGGAGTAAACATGGTAATGGTGATAGCCTCTGTTATGGAATCAAATAGTGCGGGAGCAGGGAAGGTGTTTTGGGGGGCTTATGTGAAGATTGGTGCAGCAGTGAATGTCCAGTAATACAAATGAACAATAAGAGTAATGTAGTGTACAGTGATACCTTATTTATTGGATAAACATTTTATTTAAAGTGATGTAACTCTCTTTAAGTCAAAAAGCTATAATTTTATTTAAAAATACATGCCTTTTGACTGTATACTGCAATCCTGTAGTTATTCATTGGAGCCTTTGTGAATGAGGGCTTCCTATATGAACAGAATAGTTCTGTTGAGTAAAAAGATCCTGTCAGAACTTCCAGGGAAGTAGAAATATTGGAGATTTGGGGAGGGGTATCTGAAGGGCAACCAGATATAAAGAACTACAGGCCAACATGGCAAGCACTACACACTGTAATTTAAAAAATAAACACATGTAAGAGTGCTTCCTCACAACCAGAATTGAATACTTTTTGTTTGGGCTATATGATTCTCCACACAGACATTTCACTGAATGTTATTTGAGGGGAATTCATTACTTACTTGTTTTTGGGCCCTATGCAAATCTTTAAACGTAGACTCACAAAAAAGACTCCTCAAAACAGTGGGAGCTTTTTCCCCCTCAGTTTACATGTCTATCCAAATCCATGCAGTGGACTTGCAACTTGTAAAACCATGTACTGTTGGTATTAGACAAGGGGACAGATTATGTGACGTATCAGCAAATTACACAATTTTTGGGCCATATTCGTAAGTGGGGTTGCAAGCTATTTTGCTATTCATTTACAATCTTTTTGCGGGTTCAGAACGGCTTCCGAGTTACGGGCTTGAATAAATGTTGTCCGTTAAACTCGTAACTTACAGCCTCCAGAAGCCTTTGATCTGTCACTTTTACAAGGCTAAAATCTCAAATCGGTATTCAATTGCTTAATTTCCCCAAGCTCGCAAACATATCCACACTCATAAACCGCAAATGAAGGAGAAAATCCTACATGTGCTAGAGAGGACCCGCAAAGCGGTTAAACACCTATTCATAGCACTATAAATGCAAATAAAAGATCAATACTGCACTATAAATAACGGGGAAAGCAATGATAGACATTAGAATTAATTGCACAACAGTCTCAATCGTCAGGGAATGAAAGTTATTTTTATGTTATTTCGGGGTTAAAACAATCTCGGGTATCAATGAGTTAATACAAATCAGGCCACCCATATGGACTGGAACAGTATTGGCATTCATTTTCATAATTCTATGCTTTGCGAGTCTGATCGTAAATCGGACCCCCGAATCTAATTGAATGACATGTAACCTTCATGTTTTACTGCCATAAGTATGACAGTCTCACTTTCTATTGGCTGATTCAAAATGGGAGGTTAAGGGCTTGCTTAATTGATCATGTCCCTGCCCTCAACTGCTCTAAAACATGGTTTATGCATGGTTTATGGTTTTGGCTTCAAGCCTGCAACTTGCAAGCGTGAGCAATCGAATAGCATCGCAAAAGTAGAGGAACGGGAGCCCGCAACTAACTCGCAGACATTCGGCTGTCTGCGATAGAGTTGCAAGACCCAAATTGAATGGAGCCCCATGTATTTTACTGAATTTCTTGCAGTGCTAGGAATGAATAGAAAATGTAAACATCATGATTTGGACAGATAAGTAAATTTGAGAGAAAAACACGCAGCAGTTGCGAGAAGCCTTTTTTGTGAGTCTATGTATAAAGATTGCCTATAGGACTAGCGCTTTAATAGGCAATGTATTAGAGCACCTGTTTCAGGCCATGTGGGTTTCCTGATTTGTATTAACCTGATGGAATACATCCAAGGGTACTAAGGGAACTGGGTTCTGTAATAGCCAAACCATTATATTTAATTTTTCAAGATTCACTCAACACAGGCTCTCTACCAGATGACTGGAGAAAAACTGATGTGATACCTATATTTAAGTAGGGAGCAAGAGCAAATCCGGGGGAATTATAGACCAGTGAGCCTCACTTCTGTAGTGGGGAAGCTTTTAGAAGGGTTAATAAGGGATAATATACAAGAATATGTCTATTTGAACAGGATTATAAGTAGGAGTCAACATGGATTTATGAGGGATAGGTCATGTCAAACAAATCTAATTAGTTTCTATGAGGAGGTTAGTAGGAACCTGGATCAAGGCAACTCAGTGGATGTAGTCTTTTTGGATTTTGCAAAGGCTTTTGATACAGTGCCACATGGGAGACTATTGTGCAAACTAAGAGATACAGGAGTTGCAGTAAATATCTGCTCATGGATTGAGAGCTGGCTAAAAGACAGGAAGCAAAGGGTTGTTGTAAATGGAACATACTCCGATTGGACTAATGTGGTAAGTGGGGTTCCTCAGGGTTCAGTATTAGGTCCTCTCCTTTTTAACATATTTATTAATGAGGTAGGATTGGAGTGTGGGGTCTCCATTTTCGCTGATGATACAAAGTTGTGCAAGGTAATTAAATAAGATAATGATGTGCTTTCCCTCCAAGGGGATTTACATAAAATTGAGGAATGGGCATCTAAATGGCAGATGAGATTTAATATGAATAAATGTAAGGTTATGCATCTGGGAAGGAAAAATAGCCATGCAATTTATAATCTTAATGGAGCAAATCTAGGTGTATCAGATATTGAAAGGGATTTGGGAGTGCTTGTGGACAACCACCTAGGTAACAGTGCTCAAAGCCAAGCAGCAGCTGCAAAGGCCAATATAATATTAGCATGTATTAAGAAGGGTATAGAAGCCAGGGAAGCAAATATAATTCTGCCATTATGCAATTCTCTAGTACGCCCTCATTTGGAATATGGAGTACAATTTTGGGCACCACTTCATAAAAAGGACATTTTAGAGCTGGAAAAGGTACAGAGAAGGGCAACAAAACTAATAAGGGGAATGGAGGGGCTAAGTTATGAAGAACGACTAACCAAATTAAACTTATTTTCTCTAGAAAAAAGGCGTGTAAGAGGAGATATGATTACCTTATATAAATACATCCAGGGTCAGTATAAAGATTTGTCAGGGGAGCTTTTTGTGCCAAGAGGTTTTCAACTGACAAGAGGACATCCCTTGAGGTTAGAAGTAAAAAGATTCCACCTCAAAGAAAGAAAAGGGTTCTTCACAGTAAGGGTGGTTAATCTGTGGAATTCTCTACTAGAGGAGGTGGTGACAGCGAATTCGATAGATAACTTTAAAAGGGGACTAGATGAGGGGCGTGGCTACTGGGCAGACAGTGCAGACGTGCCACGCAGGAGCTCTGCTGGAAAGGGCTCTGTAAAGCCCGAATTTTGGGCTAAATAATACCCCAATTGGCCCCAACATCTCTGCTACCCCTTCTGCTCTCATAGAGGAGCAGTCTCATACCCAACAAGTGGGGGTTTAGGCACGACCCTGGGAGCTGCGGGGTATCAGGCCTACAAGGGCCTAGGAGATCGCCGCAACGTGGGCCGCAGGGCCCTGGAGACCCCCGACCCAGTACACCCGTGCCTTTGAGGAGTGGGAAGGCACTGAAGTACTCCTCCGGTCCCACTGAGTTCGCCGCATCGGGCAGACTGCGGGAGGAAGTGGAGTGTCGGGGCGAGGCGGCGGGAGCTGCCCCCCGCGGTCCGGGACTGCAAATTAACCCCTGCACCCTTGAAGCGGCCTGGAGGCCCTGTGCCTGGCTGGGGAGTCCCTGGACAAGGTGCCTGGAGCGGCCTGGAGGCCCAGTGATCGGCTGGGGAGACCTGGTGGAAGGTAGGAACAGGGGACAGAGGGGGAGGCAAGCACAGGAGCGGCAAAAAACTGGTGGAGCCGCCATCTTGGGGCGCTGGCCCTTTTAACACCCGTGGCAGCCCTATAACCTGTATAGGAAGGGCAATCTAGCCTCCCAACAGCATCACACTGCAGTGCCCCTTCTTATCCAGGAGGAGAGAGAGAAGCCTCAACAGACCAGCACAGGGGCATAAAGGCAAGTGCTCCCTCCCTACCCTGCTACCCTGCTAGCCTGTTACCCTGTCACCCTGCTACCCTGCTATCCTGATATTCTGCAAACCTGCTATCCTACCACCCTGCCCCCTTGAGTGGACTGTGCAAGTGGATTGTGCAAGAGTTAATTGGTATATTGCTGAATTCTATCTTTACATATATCCAAGTGAATACACAGGATTGTTGAATTCATACGTGCTTGTGAGATTATTTTATAAGTGCATTTTGGCAATATAGCAGCTACAAGGACTGTGTTGAACTGTTTGCATTTCTATAACTGCACTGCCGCCTGCTGGCCACTTGGAATCCTACAGCAAGACTTTGGCCATCTGTGAACAACAGGCAGGTGAGCACGGCGCTCTCATTGGGAGCAGAACTGGTGTACAAGCCGGCGCAAGTTGCATGCAGGGTTTAACATTGTTTTGCCTTACTCCAATCAGCACTTGAGAAGCTACGATCATCAAGCTGGCTCCTATAAGCTTTTGCAGTATCCCTGGAACTTTTTGGCAACTCTGACTCTCATCGCTATATAGAGATTGCTTGAGGAATTCCTGACAACTACTGACCCTAATTTAGGGGCACGCCCCTACCATGGGCTGAGAGCTAAATGGGGACATAGTTCAGCAATGCTTATAGCGGACATCTTAACTACATCTATGGAACTGGCATACCTTCCCTAGCGGAGGCAGTAGTTGGTCGGGCCCAGCATTCACCACTTTGGCTCTTTGCATCCTCTCTATTGATTTAACAGTGGGAATCTTGCCGACACATTTAACCTCACGGCCAATATGCCGAAACCCAAACGGGCCACCCCGGCCAAGGGTATACAAGATCATTTTTTGCCAAGAGCGACTCAGCGCCCACCCCTGGCAGACTCTCTTTCTGAACGCTCCGAAGGTTCGGATCAGGAAGGGCGGCCCAAGGGAGCCCACCAGCAACTAGATCTATCAGCCAAGGCCGTGGCTACGATTGAAAGACTCTTGGCTAAGGCAATTGATCCCCTGAGACAGGATCTGAGGGAATTGGGTCAGCGTACCCAACTTTTGGAAGATATGACAGACCAATTGGTGGAGGCTCAGGAAAAGGACAGGACATTGATAGCTCAAAACACTTACCAGGTTTCTGAACTCGCAGATAAGATAGAGGACCTGGAAAACCGCTCTCGCCGCCACAACATACGCATCCGCGGCATACCAAGAGCCATACAAGATCTAACCCAATACCTAAGAGACACTGTGGCTGCAATCCTTCCTGATCAGGATGAAAGCATGTGGGAAATTGAGCGAGCTCACAGAGCTTTAGGAGGCATGAGGAGTCCGGATGCCCCGAAAGATGTCATTGTCAGATTTCTGAGGCAGCAAGCTAGAGACACTCTACTCTCGGCTACAAGGAAGCTGCACACTGTTAAGGGCCCAGACAACTCCCCATTGCAGATCTATGCCGACCTGTATCCTGACACCCTTAACAAAAGGAGGCTAATGAAACCGGCTCTTACAATTTTGCTTCACCACAAAATTCAGTACCGATGGAACTTTCCATTTGCCCTCTCCTTCAATTTTAAGGGCACGACTTACACTACGCGTACACTGGAGGACTGCCTGTCGGTGCTACACCGCTTACAGCTTTACTCTGGGGAAATGCAGGAGACGCGGCAAGAGCAATCTCAACCGCCTATCCCTAAGAGACAATGGACGTTGGTGGCAGCCCAAGTCCACAGTAAACAAGTCCCTCCTCAGGGGGGAATGAAACTTACTCTGGACAGTGCAAGGGGTCAAGGTGCTGGACACAAGGCCTGCACAGGGGATGCTAGTCAAATGGCTGACCCAAGGGCGAGCTCACGTCCGGATTAGATTCTACCTGGAGCAGAATTTCATAATAAAATTTGTGATGCCAAATAGAATGTTAACCTATTTTTGCCTTAAGCCTTAATTCAGTAGGTTGTGTAGTTTAGGATATAAGTTTATTATTAATTGTACGGCCTGCTGGACTGTGTTCCCACCTTAAGTGGACGAATTCTTCTCCTTGCTTAGAATCTTGGAGGAGGAGCACTAGTAAAAAGTGATTGTTATTTCATGCTTTTATGTTTTTAGTTCAACAACTTCGTAGTTATAGCCTTAGAGAACTGCTAACTGTAAACTTGACACTGCTTATCTGCTTATTTAAATGTTTTTACCTTAATGGCCTAAAGCTAACCCTCTTCTCTTCTGCATTTAAATTTCTGTTTAATGGCAGGACGACACCCCTGACAGCTGCTAACCGGCTCTCTTGGCAGAGGTTGGCTTTCCGGGCTCCCTCCCGTCTTGCTTCGTATGGCACCAGCTATCAGGTAATGACACACACAGCTAGGGTCTCACTCGTAATTTGTAATGGCTACCTCTAAGTATACTCTGCTAACCCATAACGTGAAGGGATTTAACTCCCCCTTTAAGAGGAGGAAAGCCTTCACATTTTATAAAAAACACAAACCCGCAATCATCTTCATGCAGGAAACTCACTTCTCTCAGGACAACAAGCCTACATTCTTGCACAAGGAATATCCCACTTATTTCCTGGCTACTCTCCCCACTAAGAGAGCGGGGTGTGCAATTTTGCTACATAAAAACTTCCCTTTCCAGGTAGAGAACACAAAGATAGATGGGGAGGGTAACTATGTTATGGTGACTGGCATGATAGGGGGGGTTAGGACTACACTAGTCTCCCTGTACTCTCCTACAACCTCTCCCTATGCGGTTCTGATCTCCTTATTGAAGAGAATTGAGTCTCAAGACCTGGGAAGATTGATAATCGGGGGGGATCTAAATCTTACTCTAGATCCGACTTTAGACAGGTCAGGGACCCCTGCTAGTTCTAGATTTTCCAACAAAATAAAAAGGATTAAGCTTCTACTTAACAGATTGGGGTTGGTCGATGCCTGGAGGGGGCTTCACCCAGGGGATAGAGAATATACATTTTTTTCTTCAACCCATTTGACTTACTCTCGGATCGACACTTTCCTTACTAGTTCATATTTATTTGACTCGATCTTAAAATCTGAAATTGTCCCCTGCCCCTGGTCGGATCACTCCCTGGTACTTATTGAGGTGGACTTGGGCCCTAATTTACGACCCCCCTATACTTGGAGAATGGATGAGTCCCTGTTATCCAACCCAAGTAGCAGGGAAACAATAGCCAAAGACTTAGGGGTCTTTTTTGAGACTAATGTCTCCCCTGAGACCGGAGCCGGCTGGCTTTGGGTCACCCATAAGGCCTATATCAGGGGAACCTGTATTAAGCTGGCCTCCTCCCAGAGAAAAGTTCTTAGGCAGAAGGAGGCAGATCTAACGGCGACATTAAAGAGACTGGAGAGATCAAACCAACAAAATCCCTCTCCCACGGGACGTAAGCTAATTGATAAAACCAGGTTAGAGCTAGATGGCATACTGTCACATCGTACTGAGCAGGCGATGAGAAGGACCAGGCATCTTTATTATTGGAAGGCAAATAAGCCAGACTCTCTTCTGGCTAGAAGGCTTAGCAATAAATTTTCACAACATAGAACCACTCAGATTCGGATGGCTGATGGCCACATCTCATATAGCCCTAGTGACATTCAAAAGGCATTTCAAAACTTTTATCAACAAATTTACTCCTCCCAGTCTCAATGCAGTGAGGCAGACATACACTCATTTCTTAGCACTCAGGACCTTCCCGTGTTATTAGATCACCATCTGGCTGACTTGAATGCGGAGGTTACTCACGAGGAGGTTAGATCTACTATACAAGGTCTTAAATTAGGTAAATCCCCAGGGCCGGACGGCCTCACAAACCTATATTACAAAAAATTTGAACACCTGCTTGCCCCCTATTTAACGCTGCTCTTCAATGCCATATTGAATGGGGAATCTATGCCCCCTGAACTAAATCAAGCTGACATAGTCGTGTTTCCTAAAGAGGGTAGGGATAATCTGGAGACTAAAAACTATCGTCCTATCTCGCTGATTAATGGAGATGTCAAGATCTTAGCCAAAATTATGGCTAACCGTATATCTAAATTTTTACCAGACTTAATTCATAAGGATCAGGCGGGGTTTATCCCTTTCAGAGAAGCAGGGGACAATGTCAGGAGGGTCTTAAATTCTCAGTATTTAGCACATAAATCTCATACCCCAATGTGTCTTCTAGCTCTGGACATTGAAAAGGCTTTTGATACGGTTGAATGGCCGTATTTATACAAAATACTTGACAAGTTTGGATTTAGGGGACGCTTCATTAACTTACTAAGGAGCTACTATAACTCCCCAACTGCCAACTTGAAGCTGCCAGGAGAGCGCAGGGCAAATATCCAAATTCATAGAGGGACTAGGCAGGGGTGCCCACTCTCACCATTGCTGTTCGCGCTTGCCATGGAACCTCTTGCACAGGCGATTAGATCTCATGCAGGCATATTTGGGATTTCAGTGGGCCACCAGCACTTTAAATGCTCTCTTTTCGCTGATGATATACTTTGCACCTTGACCAAGCCCCTTCAATCGATCCCAGCTCTTATGTCAACTATAACCGAATTTAGTAATATCTCAGGTCTTAAATTAAATATAGGGAAAACGGAGGCGATGGGGTTAGGTATGGTGCAATCGGAGATTGACTCTCTCAAATCTGACTATAATTTTGTCTGGCCTGCACGTCATGTCAAATATCTAGGAGTCAAACTTACTTCTAATATAGCTGACCTATATAAGGCTAATTTCCCACCTATATACAAGTCCTTGACCGAAGACATGCAGAGATGGACGAACTATAACATTTCTTGGACGGGTCGCATAGCGGCGGCTAAAATGAGCATTCTACCCAAAGTTCTGTATCTATTTCGAACCATCCCCGTCTCAATTTCACCTACAGACCTTGATAGGTTCCAGAATAATATGTTCAGGTTCATATGGGGAAATAAGCGCCCTCGTATCTCTAGACAGGTGATGTTTAGACAGAAAAATAGAGGTGGACTTGCTTGTCCAAATTTAAAGCTTTACCTTAAAGCCGCTCAATTGGCCCACCTTCCCAGGGCACACTCTAGAACACACCAACCAGCCTGGGTTTTTATGGAAAATCAGCAAATGTTCCCACACAGTTGGGATAAGCTGATTTGGATCCCAAAAGAACTAGCCCCATTCACAACTCATCCAAATCCTATGATTTCACAAACCCTTTGTGCATGGGGGTGGGCCAATTCTAAATCCAGGCGGTTACTTCCTACAGGGCTATCCCCGATGATGTCAGTCATGTCTTTCCCACAAATTTTGGCAGACTCGAATGACATATCTAAATTTTGGTGGACTTCTAGAAACTTAGACCGAGTAGGGAACTGGTTTATGAACGATAGTTTGCTGACGTACGACCAATTCTGTACAACCCACGACCTACCTGTCACAGAATTCTATAATTACCTGAAAATTAGGAGCTGGGTCAGTAAGAGTTCAAGAGAACTTGGGCATCCTAGGGCCTCCTGGATGTCCATTATATGCAAAAGCCTACCCCTTACCAAGGGGATTCTGGGCTCACTATATGACACCTTTCTTAACTTCACTAGCGTCCAGAAACCCAGGTATTTTACACAGTGGGAGAGGGATCTTGGGGTGGAGTGGGACTGGGGTAGATGGTCAGAATCCTGTTCCAGTCTCTCTAGAGGCTCTCTTAACTCGGCTCTACTGGAGACGTCCATTAAGGTTTTGCATAGAGTTTATTGTACACCTGACAAACTACAGAAGTTTAAACCATCAGAAAGCAATAAATGCTTTAGGGGGGTGCCAAAACATAGGGGATCACATACACATATGGTGGTCATGTCCATCCGCTCAGAAAATCTGGGGGCAATTGGCCCAATTAGCTTCCACACTTTTCAACAAGGCAGTTACGCCCTCGATGGAATCCTGCCTGCTGGGGATTCGAGTTGAGGATTTATCTAAAACACAGAATAAACTATATCAATTAATGGCGGTAGCTACTAAGACACACATGGCCAGGAGTTGGAAGAAAGAGACTCTTAACTTTACAGAGGTGGTTAGTAAGATCAATCATTTACTTATAAATGAGCGATTAACTTACATCATACTAGACGACATTGCCCAATTTCAGGCAATTTGGGAACCCTGGTTGGCTTCTTCATTCAGTATTCCCTTAGTATGATAACATATCACATCATACAATCTTTACACTTTGGCAAAGGAGATCTGGTGGAGGAGCTGGAGGCGAGGGGGGGTCCGGAAATCTACTGACGGAGCGATGGAGGTGGGTGTCAGTTATATTGGGATGTCTTAACGAGGTATGTGTTGAGGGCTCATAAGGGTGGATGCACTGGATTAGCTCTGTACTTTATGCGAAGATAGCAGTGTAATGGTCTAGTTATTAAACCTGATATTTGTAGCTTTCTCTTTTTAATCTGCGCTTACTGGATGTTTTACCTTGCGTTGTTGTTCTTTTTCTCTTCTCTAATTTTTTATTTTTATTATTTCTTTTCTTTTCTTTATGTTATGTTATTTCAATTGAAATGTTAACTGTGACTCATGTTACCTTAATAACTAAAAAAGGAAAAATGGAAGGCCTAGTCAGTTAATGATGGGAAACTATTGTACTACGAATGTTTGCGTACCTTAACTGACTAACTACAGTTGTTTTAAATGTTTTATTGTGCATTGCCTTCTAATAAAAGTCTATTTAAAAAAAAAAAGGGGACTAGATTTATTTATAATTAAAAAGGGAATTCAGGGTTATCATAGATAATTAGAGAGACAGTATTGATTCAAATTTTTTACATTTCCCTTTGAGACAATTGGCTAAGTCTCGCTTAAATAATTAAATAATTGATTAATAATTAATTAACACCTAATGAATTAATAGTTAATCCTCATATTGCAGATCAGAGGAGATCTAAAAAGGTTGAACTTGATGGACTGAAAGTCTTTTTTCAACCTTAAATACTATGTAACTATGTAACTATGTAACTATGTAACCTCTTGAGTACTGCAGTCTATCTTACCCCTATTACAAATACAATCTCACAGTCAATCACATATATACATCAATAAGTTTCACCTACTAATGGAAAGATTACACCTCCACATAACATCACAATGTACAGGGCAACATAGGCACAGTATGCAGCAGGTTCATAACAATCACCCAGAACTGAATCTGCACTGTAATAATTATTTTGTGGTGCGTTGATGAATTTAAAAATTTTGTTATTTAGATTCAAGGCATCTATATTTTTTGATGTTAATATCACTTTGTTTTCAATGTCTGAGTAATCGTCGTTATTCAGAGTGTTTAGAAAGATTTCTGATATGAGTGATTGTTTGAAAATTGTTGTTGATGGCATTTCAATGGTATCATGGGGTAAATCATGTATTTGTGGATGTTTTCCTTCTCCAATTTGAATGAGCCAATCATTGAATTCATTTTGGCCTTCAGATCTCATATTTAATTCTAATTTGAGATGTGTAAATATTTTCCACAGTTTACTTGTCTTGATACATGTTTCAATGATATCAGTTCTATTTCCATGTGGCACAACAGGTAATGTTTGCCTTAAATCTCCTCCTAACAGCATCACCTTTCCACCAAATGGCAAATTATTATCCATCACTTCTTTTAAGAATCTATCAATACATTGCAAAGCATGACATGACATCATTGTTGCCTCGCCTATGATAATTAATTTACTTTGTTAAAAAATTTTGGCTTGTAAAGAATTCAGTCGAATATCTGTCACTGATGTTTCCAAAATGGGAACTGGCAGTTTAAATGCACTATGCAGAGTTCTACCACCGTCTCACAAAAGTGCTGCAATTCCAGTTGTTGCAAATGGCATCTGACCCTGTGCTCGAATGTAACTCATCAAACAATTGTACAGATAATTTTTTCCTGTTCCACCAGGACCGTCTAGATAGAAATAACGGTCTTTGACCATTTCATCATCTCTAGCATTTGTGATGGCATTAAATGCTTTTAATTGTAAAGTATTTAAAGTTGCCAGTTTTTCTTCAGTTTTTTTGTTTTTGTAGCTCAGTGTCATAATCATCAAAGTTGATGTCATCTATAAGTCCTGGATCAGGCAAATTAAATCTTGCACAATTTAATCCATGAGCAAACAATATTTCTTGAATTTCCATTAAAGTTTTTAACAGTGCTATTGGCTCATTGTAACGTTTCAAGAAGTCTTCAGACATATTTAATTTAAATGTTTCCCACAAAGTAAATGCATCAGGTACATTGCAAAAAATGCAAATGAACGCAAATTGTTCTCTCATTTGACATAGTGCTGCTTCTTCCAGACACCTCTCCTATTCTGTATCAGCTATGAAGTTTTGATGTCTTGCAGCTAATAGAAAAGTGCGCCGTGAACATGTAAAAGAAGGAATCTTAAACTGAAACGTTCAATGTCTCTTGGACTTACAGTATACATTTGTGGTATAATTTTATGTGTATCTCTTTTTCGTTGGGCCACATGGGCCATGAATCATTCTGTGTGTAACAATGTCAAAAAGTTTTGAATATTTTTCTGGATCTGGCAATTCAGCAGTAATGACTGAATCCACTCTCTCTGTAGTATTCAATTTATCTTTTTCCTGTAGGATTAAAAGTATGTGAGCATGTGGCAGTCCTCTTTTTTGAAATTCAATGGTGTAAACAAAAGCCACACATTTTCCAAATAACTGTGCTTTAGTTATATCATTTATTAATGAATTGAGTTTGATTTTAAATACTCTTGCCACTAAATCTGGTCGGTCAGAAGTAGTTTGTCCCAGATTCAAATTTTCCTTGATCTCTGGCCGTTTGTGGATTACAAGTGAATGTAATGAATAAATCTGGTTTGCCAAATTTTGTGACAATAGCCATGGCATCATTATATTGCGAGGAGATCCTTGGAAAGTGGATGGCAAAATAATTGCTCTTTCAGCTGGAATGTCTCTGTTGGTAGCCAATTCAGCGACATAATCCATCAATCCACAATACTGTTCTACTCAAAGCTTATTTTGTTGAAATGTTATGAAATTTAGATTATTTGCTTCAACTTGTAGATAGGAATCAATAATCCAGTGTTGAGTGAGTTTGCCCCCACTTAAAATTGGATTAAAAGAATCCCAAATAGCAGTTTGTGCCACTTTATATTCCAGCATAGAAATATTGCATCTAACACGAACTTTACTATTGGGATAACTTTGCAATTGTAATTTTGGTTCCCATCCAGGTTCACCATTTGGAAAGAAAATGGGATATGTCATTGGATCTAAATTACAACTTAATATATTTATGTTTATAAAAGGTTGTTCTTCATTGCGTGGGTATATTCTAATATACTGCTGAAAAGGTGGTTCACCATCTTTATTTTTAAAAACCATGGCAACCTTATTGACTGTTGGTAAATTATACAGTCTTTGATCAGTGTTGTGATCTCTTTTTAACACCATATTTACTCTTGGCATAGTCACTTGATGTCTTTGAGCATGTTCCTGTTGTTTTTTTTCAAGCTATGCTAATTGTTTGTATACTTGAGTGTATGGGTTGTTGGTCATAATTTTATCCAACTGTTCAAAGACTATGCGCAAACACTGTTTATTTTCTGGAAACGTCATTCTTTGTTCAACAGCTTCCATTGTATCTAAGACATGTAACTGTGCAAATTTCCTTTGCTTTCCTTCTTGTGGGTGTAAATGTGAAGTTCGTGGTAAATTTGTCCTTGAACCTTAAAACAGTAAGGACCATGTACTGGGACATTTTCTGCTAATGGGGCACCCATTGAAGCAAATGAAATTGCACTGTTATAAGACCTTATGTTTTTTTTTTAAATGGTATAATTTGGAAATGTTGGATCACTCATGATACTTTGTAAATACTCTGAAAACTCTTTGTGGAAGTCTTACCTTTCCTTTTTGACAGCAACTAATGAAATCTCCGTCAGTTGGTCTTTCCTTCAGAAAATGATAGGCCCCACAAAACTGACAAACAACATTAACAATGATGAGTGTCTACTTTTAGTGCTCTGATAAACACATTCTCGTGCACTTCCTCAACATAGATATCCCTACAACTTTCTATATCTACATTGGTGTCATGTGTCTGAACATTGGTGTCAATAGGCAATATAGTATCATTGGGCAATGGTTCACAAACATGTTTTAGTTTACTTTTTCATTTCTTTGAAGCCCCAGCACACTCACTTTGTGCTTTCTTACTAATTTTTCTTTTATTTAAAAGTCTCTGTCGGTCTTCTTCTCTTAAGCGTTGGGAAGTTTCAGGTGACTGTGCATCTCTCCACCTTTGCTTCCTTTCCCTTGCCAATCTTCTTTTGCGTTCAATGTTGTCTTCTCCATTATCCGCTTTTGTAATCTGTAATTGAAAATATAGGTGTAAGTTTTTTTTTTTGTTTGTTTCTGTACATATTGTTTGTAGCTGGTTTCAATCTAAAAGTAAATATGATTAAAGAATGCAAACATTTTAAAATCTTTTTTTTTTCCGATGCAATAAATGAAACAATTTTTGGAATATTTTATTGACATACATTAAATAGCACATATATATATTGAGCATTTTTTTTATTTTAGGACTACTGAATTATCAATTCATTACTAAATGAATATAAGTTAGTGAATTAATCCAAAAATGTGATGAATGTTAAACCTAATATTGTCATAAAGATCAAACATAAACAGATATTATCAAAGTATAGATGTGTTCTAAAAGAATGTTCAATTTTCTTAAAGATGCAATGAATGTAGATATGATGTCTAATTGAGGTTCTTTAAAATGTAATTACTTAAGTATATATATATATATATATATATATATATATATATATATATATCTTCCTCTTTTTTCTTTTTTTCTTGTAATAACCAATTAAAATCTCAAAATCTCATTCATCTTCCTTTTTTTTTTTTTTGCCGAATCACATCCTAAAAACCTCATTCATTTGCAAGTTGTTCCAAGCAATCTGGCACTATATAAGCACTTTTTTTTTTTTTATTAAAACTTTATTTTTGGATAGATGTTAATTCCCTAAAATGTTCATTTTAAATAATATGCTATGTGGTTATATCGCTCCCTATGAATGCCTAAATCAATATATTATATAAATATACTTTCCTGAATTCATCATTAAGTGTTATCAATCCCAAACCATAAGGGCATGCTAAAATCATATACCTGTGAACTTGCTGTTCTTTGTGTCCAAATCCTTGCAAATTCACTCTGTCTTCAGTCAGGTACATCATTTGTAATATTTTGCTTCATCCCTATCAGTCAGTCACCAGCAACACAGATATATTGGCATAGATGCAAAACATAAAAGCATATTCCTCAATGTATTGTTAAATTGAACCTTTTATTTTGTAATGATTACTAATTATGAATTAACTAATATATTAATATACGTTAATTAATCAATAAGTGTTATCAATTCCAAATAAAAAAAGTGTAATTATTTTTTTTGCTCTAAGAACATAATTTAATTATATACCTGTCAAGATTATCCTTATGCTGTTGAATGTCTGTAAACGTCACTCTCTGTGTTCAGTCAGCTGCAGGTACGCTGAAACTGTCAAATCAGATAAAACAAATGTAATATGTTGCTTCATCAGTCAATCAGCAGCAACACAGATATATTACCATAGATGGAAAAAATAAACGCAATACTCATCAATGTATTATTAAACCAAAACATTTTCTTGGTCCTGCTTATTAATTATTAATTAATTAATATATTAATATATGTTAATTAATCAATAACTGTCATCAATTCCAACTAAGAAGACTCAAATCCTTTTTTTTGCCAAGAACATAATTTAATGATATATCTGTAAAGGTGCTATTTATGGTGTTGAAAGGCTGCAAACGTCACTTTCTGTGTTGATTCAGCTGCAGCATCACTGAAACTGTAAAAAGAAATTTAAAGCATTTGTAATATTTGAATTAATCCCTATTAGGCAATCTGCATCATCACAGATATGTCAGTGCATCTTAAAATATCCATTTTGTATTTGGTCCTTTTTTTTTTTTTTAACCTTACTAATTACAAATTAATAAATTAATGTACATTAATAATCAATTAATCCCTGACTAAATGTATTCTAAAGATGTAAGCATTCATATATTTCTAAACTAAAGGCATTGTACAATTATTATTTTTTGTTTATAATGATTAGTAATAATTAATTAATTAAGTAATATACATTAATAATTAATGAATCAATGTGTAAATGTCTTTGCATTTTTTTTGCAATAATCATGTATTAACAAACATTAACCTTTTTTTCTTAATGATTACTAATTAATAATCAATTACAGTGCATTATTAATTATTCAATGAATTAATATCTTACAAACAGGTAAGCATAAAAGTATTGCTAAACTAAATCAAGCGTCAATTCTTGTTTCTTTAATTTTTTTAAATGTATTAATAATTAATTAATTATTTATTAATGATTATTAATATATGGAACCTTTTTAAATTTAATATTCATCAATCAGTATCCTGAAGAGCTAACAATCTCTTTTGATTTTCCGGCAGCAGAAAATGTCCAGTCAGACTGTCATCACCTGAGGAAAAAGTGTCAGCTCTGTGTCAAGTGTGCATGCGCAAGACAAAGCCGTTGTTTTAGATGGGAAATCCGCCATTTAGTAATGTTAATGTGTAACTGTGTAAGTTAGTGTTGTAAAATGGCGCCGTTAGTCTATGTTTTATGCGTTCCGCGTTATTTTCCATTCATCCTATTAGTATTTTTCTACCACATACATGGCTGGCTGTGTTTTACGTGGTTCAGGGTCGTGTAGCCCTTTTTAATTTTTTTCTGCGCCCATTTTTTTCCTCACTTTGGCGAATTTCAAATGGCGAAAATCGTCTAAATTGAATTTAATTTGTGTTCCACCTAACTCACAGACGTCCTGGCTGTTGCCCCATACTGTCTGTGACGTTTTTGTAATTTTTGGGTGTAGTTAGTGTGTTTTTCGGGTTTTTGGTTCGGCCGCTAATCTCGTAATTTTTTGCTTCTTGGATCTTTCTTTTTCTAAGTGCCACGCAATCTTTTTTTTTCTAAGTGCCGCTAAGTGCTCCAAGCTCATTGCCTAAGTACATTTAACGGCTCGCCTCGTTACACAAGGGTCGGCGGCAATGAACGCCATTGGCCTTCGGCGCTCATAGCCTAAGTGATCCGAGTTTAATGGCGAGCCACGCAGGCAATGAGCGCCTGCAGTGCTATTCGCTAAGTTGTACGCACCACGCAAACAGCATGACGACGTCTCGTAGTTAGACAATTATAATATGTGATATATATATATATATATATATATATATATATATACATATATAAATAAATAAATATATATATATATATATACTAGTACTTGCCCGTCAAAAATGACGGGGCAATAAAAAAGTGTTGAAATGCTGTTTGTCACACAATGTGAGTGTATTGTGTGCCTCAACTATAAAGACCCCTATAACACATTAATGAACGCATGTAATAACACTATAAGTGCCATGAGGGACCTTCATCCAGGACCCTCATGACACAAAGTGTAAGCACTACACCATTTTAACCCGGGCTCTTATGGGGGTCTATACAGACCCTCATAAGCCTCTATTTAACCCCATTAGTCCCATAAGGGTATTTAAAGACCCTCATGGGACAGTTAGAAGCCTAACATTACCCCGTAAGTGCTATGAGTGTTCTCCAGTACCCTCAAGACAGTAAGTACAAACACTACACTGCACTATACCCCCCAATAAACCATTAAATCTAAAGTAACCCCCCTCTACACTAACCTATTAACACCTACACTACCTACCTACCCCTTAATAAACCCCCCACCACTCTAATTACAGAAAATAAAAAAACTTAAGTCACAAAAAATAAAAAATCTATATTACAGAAAATAAAAAAACCTAAGTCACAAAAAAAAAAAATCTACATTACAAAAAATAAAAAAACCTAAGTCACAAAAAATAAAAAAAGGAACATTACAGAAAAAAAAAAAATACATTACAACCCCCCCCCCCCCCCCACACCCAATACATTAAAAAAAAATTACACGCCTGAAAAGGAAATTCATATAGAATACATACAATTCAATACAAATAAAATAAAATACAATACACCCCTATCTATCTAACATACAATCAATCCTATCTATCTAAAATACATCCCCCAATCTATCTAATATACAATAAATCCTATCTATCTACAATACATACCCCTATCTAACATACAATAAATACTATATAATATACAATAAATTCTATCGATCTAAAATACATACCTCTATCTAACATACAATAAATACTATATAATATACAATAAATCCTAACTATCTAAAATACATACCCCTATCTAACATACAATAAATACGATGGCCCTCATTCTATTATCGGCCGTAAATCGGCCGCAAAGCTGCGATTCCTTGCGGGGCTCCCGTTACCTTGCAATTCAAATAGACGGCGCCGCAAGGCTATCCCCTTACGGCCGGCCGTATATCTTGCAACCGGCCGTAAGCTCAGAAATCTTTAAATGCAAAAATAAATTCAAGACGGCACTGTAAAGCTCTGTAAATGCTAGGGATCATCATGGGGGACATGAGGATTAATAGCAACCCCCTCTCAAGCTTGCACATTAGCCCAAATCCGAGATTACATTACCTGTATATTTTCTGGTCGCAGCGTGGGCGGGTCTGAGGTGCTCAAAGCCCTCTGGACTTTTTACATGGATATTTGATATAAATTCAAATAACATTTTATTTACGGATTTGAGTGTAGGGGAATGTTGTGCTATGAATGCTAACACCTACAATCACTTTATAGTCTCCTCAGAGTGCAGGATGGCTTTATTATGTGCTTATTTGTGTGCCTGCGGGACCTTTTTGCTGCAAGTAAGCTGCGGCTCGGTTTTAGCCTTGCAGAGAGGGTTCCCGGAGCAATTGAATAGCAACCAGGATTTTCTTGCGGCCGAAACTCTTGCGGCCGTTTAAGATCAAAGGCTTTCCTCCGGCGCGTGCGGCCGCAAGGGATAACAAGGCTCTGGCCGCAAGCCTGCCCGAATCCCCGGCCGGAAGGGAATAGAATAGGCAAATAGCTTGCGGCCGGTCCTTGCGGCCCCGCATCTCCTACGGCCGATAATAGAATGAGGCCCTATCTATCTAAAATACACACCCCTATCTAACATACAATAAATACTATATAATATACAATAAATCCTAACTATCTAAAATACATACCCCTATTTAACATACAATAAATACTATCTATCTAAAATACATACCCCTATCTAACATACAATAAATACTATATAATATACAATAAATCCTAACTATCTAAAATACATACCCCTATCTCACATACAATACATGCTATCTACATACAGAAACGCTAATTCTAAAATAAAATAATTAAGACCACTAACCTTTGCAGATGTCCCTTCAGATCACCAACCTGGGGGGGGGGGTGGGGGTGGAGAATTAGTACAACTCATTTACATACAATAAATAAACATTATAAACATTTTAAATTTTCTACTCACCTTTCCAGCATGTCCCCGTCCTTCTTTTCTTCTTCTCCGGTGCGGCCCCTGTTAAAAAAAAACATTACATTAGTACAACATACATACAAACATAAAACCAAATAAAATAAACATAATATACATTGTACTTACCTCCCCGCAATGTCTCCGGCCTTCTCCTCTTCTGCCCCGGCTTTGCCCTGGAACAATCCTCACTCTAAAAAAAATATATATATATTGTGCGATTGGTGACCCCCACTGCGAGGGTTAATGTGGCGTTAATGCGAGTTTCCGAGCTTATCTCGGATCCCTTCAAGGGTTAATTAAGGGTTTATGGGGGTCCGGATTGACCCTCATGAGTGACAGGGTTATTTAGGGGTTGATGGGGCTCTGTATAGAGCCCCAGGAGTGATAGGGTTAGTTTTTTTTTTATTACGGGTCCTTTAAGGACCTTTACGGTCATAGGACTAAGTGCTGCAAGTTTAGAGGTGTGTGGGGTGGTGTTGTTCCTAAGTCATGAGCCGTAAAGTCTCCACCTTCCGCAAATACGGCCTTTTGCTTTGCGAGGGTCCTTTGCGGACCAAACTGTGTCCCTCGCTTCGCGTGACGACGATTCGTAGTTTCACAACTATTATATGTGATATATATATATATATATATATATACATATACATACACATACACACACATATTAGCGAATTACACGTCAAAAAATTACGGCAATAAAATTATAAGCCAGGCAATGCTGTTTGCCACACAATGCGAGGCATTGTCATCGCGAGCCCTGGGCTAAGCGCCTTCAGCGCTCTTTGCGTGACTCGCATTGAGTGCCTTTCGACCTTTGGCGCTCATTGCAGTTACTTGCGAGGCGCTTAAGCGTGACGACAAATTGAAGTTTCACAACTATTATATATACTAGCGACTTGCCCGTCAAAAATGACGGGGCAATACAATTTGAAGCCATGGCAATGCTGTTTGACACACAATGTAAAGCTTTTCTACTCTGAGGACCTTCAGCGCTCTTTGCTATCCTCTCCTCTCGTGTACTTTTGCTCATCAAAAGACAGATATATATTTATCTATATTTTGTTAACTAATAATGAATGAATTAGTTACTTAATAAATTAATAAACTTTACCTTTTTGTAATTAATATATCTAGCAATTAATAGCCTAAAGAGCTAACAATCTGTTTTTATTTTCCGTCTGCAAACAATGTACAGTTTGAGTGTTGGTGCCCTGATGAGAAAGTGTAATGAATGTCCCAACTGTGCATTAGAAATAGGCTGCGTGCGTGAGAGCAAACCGTTGGCCATTGTAGATTCGTAATGTTATTAAAGTGTTACACGGCTCGCAAGCATTTTCCGTCATTTGTAATAGTGTATTTTGTACCTCGTACGTTCCTGTGTGAAAGTGCTATGCGGTCGGCAGTGTTTTGCGCGGTGCGGGGTTGTGTAGCCTGGTTTTAATATTTTTTTGGGCAGCCTTTTTTTTTTCTCGCTTAGCCTATTTGTCCTCGTATTTAACCTTGTATTTTTCCTATCTCGTATTTTTTTTTTCAAAGTTCCAAATTAGTTTTTTCCTGCGTTTGTCAACTGCTTACAGGCTGACGATACGCGTTTACTAAGTGTTTGGTGGCTAATTCCCGGGTGTTTCATTACCTTTACTGCTCGCCTCGCTTTGCGAGGTGAGCACGCAATGAGCACCTTCGGCGCTTATCGCCTTTGTGCTCCGAGTTTTAGTGCCTTAACGGCTCGTCTCGCTACACGCTCATCGCCTAAGTGCTGCGAGTTAACTGCTCGCCTCGCTTCACGAGGCTCGCAAGCGATAAGCGCCTCCGGCGCTCATCGCCTAAGTCATACGCACCACGCAAAGCATGACGTCGTCTCGTAGTTTGACAACTATTATATGTGATATATATATCCTAGCGACCTGCCCGTCAAAAAATTACGGTCAATAAAATTTAAGCCATGCAATGCTGTTTGGCACACAATGTTAAGCTTTTTTATACTGTAAGGACCTTCGGCGCTCATTGCGAGCCTCGCGCTGAGCGCCCTCAAAGTTCATTGAGAGCATCTCCTTGTGTGTTCTTTGGCTCCTCTCTATATTTTTGTAACTACTAATTAATGAATAATTGAATAATAAAATAATATAGTTTACTTTTCCAATTAATATATGTAACAATCCTGAAGAGGTAACAATCTCTTTTTATTGTCCTGCAGCATATAATGTCCAGTTGGACTGTTGCTGGCCTGAGGAGATAGTGTTATGAATGTCCCAACTGTGCATTAGAAATAGGCTCCGTGCGCAAGGGCAAACCATTGGTTTATTTGTGTAAAGCGCTATTTTCGATGCGTAATGTTGTTAGTGGCAAGTTAGGATTGTAAAACAGCGTCATTTGTCTATATGCTATGCGGTTCGCGAGCATTTGCCGTAATTTGTAATAGTGTATTTTGTACCTTGTAGGTTCCTGGGTGAAAGTGGTATGCGGTTGGCGATGATTCTTTCAACACGGATCCAGATAGTATTATCTGATTTGTATCAGGAACTGTCTTTATTTACACAGCCACCAGTAAAAGCATTGGTCAAAACAGAAGGTATTAGACAATTTACCATTCCACTGTTTAGTTAATCTAGGGGCTTATTGTATCCAATCATGCTCCCAAATCAAGAGAAAATAGCACTGGACCTAATACATTTTGTTTCTCTACACATTTTGTTTCTCTGCCATTTATATAAATTGGTAGATATATTACCATATACAGTCAGGTCCATAAATATTGGGACATCGACACAATTCTAATCTTTTTGGCTCTATACACCACCACAATGGATTTGAAATAAAACTAACAAGATGTGCTTTACCTGCAGACTTTCAGCTTTAATTTGAGGGTATTTACATCCAAATAAGGTTGACGGTGTAGGAATCACAGCAGTTTGTATATGTGCCTCCCACTTTTTAAGGGACCAAAAGTAATGGGACAATTGGCTGCTCAGCTGTTTCATGGCCAGGTGTGTGTTATTCCCTCATTATCCCATTTACAAAGAGCAGATAAAAGGTCCAGAGTTAATTTCAAGTGTGCTATTTGCATTTGTTGCTGTTAACTCTCAATATGAGATCCAAAGAGCTGTCACTATCAGTGAAGCAAGCCATCATTAGGCTGAAAAAACAAAACAAACCCATCAGAGAGATAGCAAAAACATTAGGTGTGGCCAAATCAACTGTTTGGAACATCCTTAAAAAGAAAGAACGCACCAGTGAGCTCAGCAACACCAAAAGACCCGGAAGACCACGGAAAACAACTGTGGTGGATGACCGAAGAATTATTTCCCTGGTGAAGAAAACACCCTTCACAACAGTTGGCCAGATCAAGAACACTCTCCAGGAGGTAGGTGTATGTGTGTCAAAGTCAACAATCAAGAGAAGACTTCACCAGAGTGAATACAGAGGGTTCACCACAAGATGTAAACCATTGGTGAGCCTCAAAAACAGGAAGGCCAGATTAGAGTTTGCCAAACAACACCTAAAAAAGCCTTCACAGTTCTGTAACAACATACTATGGACAGATGAGACAAAGATCAACTTGTACCAGAGTGATGGGAAGAGAAGAGTATGGAGAAGGAAAAGAACTGCTCATGATCCAAAGCATACCACCTCATCAGTGAAGCATGGTGGTGGTAGTGTCATGGCGTGGGCATGTATGGCTGCCAATGGAACTGGTTCTCTTGTATTTATTGATGATGTGACTGCTGACAAAAGCAGCAGGATGAATTCTGAAGTGTTTCGGGCAATATTATCTGCTCATATTCAGCCAAATGCTTCAGAACTCATCGGACGGCGCTTCACAGTGCAGATGGACAATGACCCGAAGCATACTGCAAAAGCAACCAAAGAGTTTTTTAAGGGAAAGAAGTGGAATGTTATGCAATGGCCAAGTCAATCACCTGACCTGAATCCGATTGAGCATGCATTTCACTTGCTGAAGACAAAACTGAAGGGAAAATGCCCCAAGAACAAGCAGGGACTGAAGACAGTTGCAATAGAGGTCTGGCAGAGCATCACCAGGGATGAAACCTAGTGTCTGGTGATGTCTATGCGTTCCAGACTTCAGGCTGTAATTGACTGCAAAGGATTTGCAACCAAGTATTAAAAAGTGAAAGTTTGATTTATGACTGTTAATCTGTCCCATTACTTTTTGTCCCTTAAAAAGTGGGAGGCACATATACAAACTATTGTAATTCCTACACCGTTCACCTGATTTGGGTGTAAATACCCTCAAATTAAAGCTGAAAGTGTGCAGTTAAAGCACATCTTGTTTGTTTAATTTCAAATCCATTGTGGTGGTGTATAGAGCCAAAAACATTATAATTGTGTCGATGTCCCAATATTTATGGACCTGACTGTAAATATATTTCACATTATACTTTCACAAAAACTTCAACATTAATAACTCCTGTTTTACAATTTCAAAAATATGCGTGGGTGATAAGCCTCAAAAGAGCTGTGAGCAAGCAGTCTCCAAGCGGATACAAGGGCTGCGAGTACTCCAGATGAGTGGGCATTTGTTACATCATTCCATCTCAGGGTAAATATTGGGATTAACAGGAATTTTGAGGGTATGCTCCAAGTGTGGGAGCGTTTGAATAATTGAGAACTTAGCGGCTTGTCACGTGTGAGCAGTGGGACACAGTGGATGAGTTGGTTTAAGAGCAGTGAGACACCCAGATTGTATATGATCGCTGGGACATAAAGTAGAAGAGCAGTGGGACAGTGAATGAGAAGGTATATGAGCAGTGCGACATGCTGTGGATGACACAGTGTGTGAGCAATGGAACACAAAGTAGATGAGAAGGTACACAATCTGTAGGACAAACAGGTGGATGAGAAGGCATATATGTCTATGGTTTCCACCGCTGCTAATATTGTTAGCTTGGTAGAAACTTGACAAACAAGAGTCTTTTTTTTTTCTTGTACGGTCATGTCCCCCCCTATCCCCCCCCCCCCTGATATTTGACCCATGGATGTTCCAAAAATGGGTCACCAGAATGGCCTGTCTGTATCCCAGTTTATTAGATGCATCATTGACTGGGAGAAAGCCTTGATCTGATCCACATGTGTTTCTTGGGCCCATTAAGAGCTGGGCATATGTGATTCCTGGACATAGGAGAGTTCCAAATCAAGACAGAGTTTCAAAGCAAGTAAACAAGGAAGACACATAAGCTACATTTTGGGCCAATGTATATTGTTACAATGAGGACTGGGAACCAATCACAAAACAAGTCAGGAGATTTGGACATGATCCTCTCTTCTCAACAGATATTTCCACCTTTAAAAATTCCTTCCCTATTAATCACTTAGGGTAACCAGGTTCCATAAATGTATTTTTCATTTGTGTTCATCTTAAATCAGATCTGACATAGTCATTAACCAAACTCCTATCTCTGATGAATTTGGGAATGTGGCATTAGGACATAAAAGGATATAGAACTCATTTTGTTAGTATGTATAATATCAGTAATGATATTGTTTGTGATAATGACAGTGATTGTTTGAAAACACTAGTATATCCTTAGAAAAAGCTATAATAATATTGAACAATTTAAACAGAGACCACAAAACCACCTTCATAAATCACTTAAAGCTGACAACACTCCTTAAAAAAGTAACATTTTCTCGGAGAAAGAGAGGGAAAGAGAGACAGGAGAGAGAAAGGGGAGAAAGACACACAGGACAGAGAGAGACACAGGAGCGAGAGAGACAGGAAAGAGAAAGAGGGAGAGAGAGAGGGAAAGACACGAGAGAGAGAGGCATGAGAGAGAAAAAGAGACAGAAGAGAGAGAAAGGAGAGAGAGAGAGACAGGAGAGAGAGAGAGAGAGAGTCAAGAGAGAGATAGAGACAGGAGAGAGAGGCAGGGGAGATTTTTCAGTGTTATGTCCTGCTCTTTTGCCACTATTGAGATAATTAATTCCCTGACTGTGACCATTTGATTATTCGTCAATTAAGAATATTTACAGGGAATAACAACTGATGTGGGGGGGGGGGGGGGTATTTATATGTTTTTATAATTTGTTTTCTTTGACATCATATTTTAGCAGGTGTAGGGACCATTTTAAATGCAAATATGCAATAAAAGTTAGGTTTTAATTTTATGGATGTATTTTAGTTGTTCGAGGGATTCATTTAGACTTTCTAGTTTATAGCACATTGAATTGTGTGCTTCCAGGAAATACTGTAATCTTGGAGATTGTACAGTTGTGAGCTCCATATACAGTTCTTTGAGGGATCATTTTGTCCTGATTACATACAGTTTTTCTCTTAGAAGATGAAATAACACAAGTTGGTCTTTCATAAAAGATTTACATTTCTAGAACCTCTAATATATTTGTAAAAGTATAACTCTTTGTCATTAATTACTACAGAACTTCTATATCTTTGGTGACATGAGCTAATGTAGAACACAACAAAATTAATGTAACTATCACATAATAGAACTGCTGCTTGATTGGCTCTTGACCTTTAAACCAAACAGATCACACAGAATTCTAAGTGCCAGAGATAGAATATAGGTCTTATTCTAATGGTACCTGTTCGCCTCAATCATAGACCAGTACCTGGCAAACTAGGAAAGTTCTATAGCCTTTACATCGATAGTCAATTTTCTTTAGCTGTGGTCTGCGATATAAAACAATTTGAAAGGGACATGGCAAGCATTTTCCCCTTTGTTGTATAAGAAAGAGAATACATGAAAATGTGTCAAAGGATGTTTTCTTTTTTTAAATGAGGGGCTCAGAATACAAAAATGTTTTCAGATGTTTAACTGTTCTTGGGTGCTTGCCCTCTGTCAGCCAATGATATCTACAGACTAAAGTATGTTCTCTGCATTTCCTGTTAATTCAAATAAAGTTTAAACAGATTTTACTCAATATTTTTTTCATGTGGAAAGCTACTTTTGTATAATTTATTACATACACTTTTAAATGCTAGAAAAAAGGGTGTGTTCCAGTCCCTTAAAGTTTATTTGTTACTAGCCCTTTAAAATACAATCGACTGTCATAGTGAAAGGGACTCTCCGTGGAATCTGGAAACACATCTAAATAATAGAGGAATTAGTGTACTAAAGCAAACAACATATTTTATGGTTATATCCTGGCAGTTGGGTGAGAAGCAAAAGGAGAGCAAGCAGGGGGAAGAGAAATCATTTAATCAGGAGCAGCTTTACTGTCAATCTACAACATCTTACAAGTATTTTTATTTGATTTAGTATACAGATTCATACATTAATTTAGATGATTTTGCTCATTTTATCAAGAGAAAAATAAATATTTACAGACTCCCTTTAATTGTTTAAAAACTCAACATCAGATTGATGTCTGATTTATTTTGTTGAAGTGCATGCACAAGTAATATAATATTGTTAAATGTGATGTTTTTGAGCATGTGCTCCATTTGAATATGATGATATATAATTGTGGACTTCTAAACTAAAAGAAGAATATTTATTATCGGAAAAGGTCTTACCAGACATTTCTATTATACCCAAAATAAAGCACACATAGCATCTGGATTAGCCAAAGCCATGAAACAAGCTGATCCTTAGGCTATGGAGTTAATTCACTAAATTTAGCAGAGGCTCTTCACTAAGGCTGCAAAGGCAACTTTGTTCCTCAAAGTGTAGTGAATCTGGGTGAATGTATAAAATTCCTTATGCAATAATATAGAGTAGAACACACACCGATAAGCTTCAAAAGGAAAGTTCAGCATCCAAAAGTCCTTAAAAGGACATGACACATAAACATGTGTCTAACAAGCATGTAAAAGATCAGGAGATGATTATGAACAATACAAGAGTTTGTGTTTGTTTTTTACATGAAGAAATAGCACAAGTTAGAGAAGCAACTTGTATGTAGTCTGCAAACTGCATTTGTAACAATGACCCCCATTTAATCCCAAACTGTAATTATCTTCATACAGCCCGTATGTCTTTGGGTTAGAAATTTGTTACAGTTATGGATGTATGTAATTGACTCAAGGCCACAAGTACAGGCTCACAGACACCACATGCAAACCATGGTTTTGTATGTAACACGTCCGGGTGCCCGATCGTATAAAGACGCGCAAAAGTCAAGCAAGCCCGCAATTGCCGATCCTGTCACAGCCCAATTAAACAATAGGTACCAGAGAAAGCCAATGAATGCCGCAGGAAAGGTCTTTAAGAGCTACTGAAAACAGCAAGTCCTTGACTGTGCTGTAACTGAGACAGTAAACACACAGGTGAAGGAGAATATCAGTGGTAGAGAGAGAAAAGGTAGAGGTATGGAGACAGGGAGAGCAGGAGGCAGGTCAGGAAGGAGAGGTTGAGTCATAGGAGATCAGGAGGGGGGAGGGATGAGCCCCCAGATGTAGCAACACAAAGTGTAGGGGTAGAGGGTCAGGGGCCTGATCCCAGGGCGGGAGTTAGTGGTGAGGAGGGACCGGTCCCAGGGAGAGAACACAGAGGCCAGGAATCCTAGGCACAATTGGGAGAGCAAGAGGCTGTGGCAATGCACAGGCCCCCAATAAGATGAGGGTTCTCCTCAGAGAATTTGTGCCTGCTATAGCATCACACATGCCAGAAGACACGTGACTTTACTGAGGTTGCTACAGCTGTTGCTGGGTTGGGATTTGCAAACAGGGATGTGAAGTCTGTCAAGCACAGATATGATGATAGCTGGGTCAAGGTGAAGAGGAAGATGGCTGAGGAGGCCGTGCAACCAGTGGCAGGTCAGCATCCATTATAACATATACAGCGTGGGAGAGGACCTTGAGTGAGTGGATCGAGTCAGTGGCAGTTGTGGGCCTTCGGAGACAATTGGACTCGGAGGAGGAGAACACCATGCGAGTGAGTATTATATACACCATCACACCCTCATATGAACACACATGAACACCACAGACATAGATAACTGACATATAATAGCAATGCAGCACAATTCTGAGAAGGATATGTAAGCACTAAATGACTAAAGATATATGGGGCAGAAAAAACTATGCAATTACAGGAAACAAATATATCATTGTCAAAATAGTTCTCAATAAAATGTATGTCCAATACATGCAGTTATTCTGATTCTGATTAGCAGTCATCAAATAGATCAAGATTGATTTAACATCCAAAAGAGAGTATGTGTATGTGTGTGCACACTGCAGCATATGCGGGTACAGAATCTGCAGGACTGCATGTGCAGTGTCATGTACTGGCCTAACCTGTACCATGTCTCATCTGCATGTTAACTACTATTTCTAAGATTGTAACAGATTGGTCAGTCTCACACACTACACAGCAGATTCAGCTGAGCACATATCCCAATGAACTGCAGATGGCCGACCTCAGCAGGATTACATATATGGATATGGGCCATGATCCACAATGTTCATGATAGAGGGCAATGTTTATCTGTGTAAGACAATCACCAGAGCCAATCACAAGTGACCATGATGCCAGGGATGTAGAAACTCACAGCAAACAATTGGTTATAGAATCCCAACTCAAACACTATTGATCATTAATTTCAGTACCCAGGAGTACTAGCTCCCCACCAACCCCCTCCACCATTATCACAGAAGAGATACAGGTGGTGGCGGTGGAGGAGAAACCAGATATACCCCTTGAAGTGGTGGTTGAGGAAGGCAGGAACAGATCAGAGGAACTGGGACCATCACAGGAAGCTGGCTCTTCATCAGAAAGACATCCCCCAATGTCTACAGTTTGTGAATCACACTCAGCACTCCTACGCGTTGTGGCAACGTTCGCTGCATGTTCAGTCAACTCCACCTCAACCTCACATGCATTGGAGCCAGCAACCACCACTACCTACACAGGTGTCCTGGTACTGGAGACATCATCATTAGGCCCACCAACACTGATACCTGCGCCAATCCCATTGATGCCTTGGCAGGACCGCACCACTCCTCAGCCCCCAACATGGGCTCCCCCAACATGGGCATCACCACCGGCACCAGTAACAATGTCGCCACTGGCAACACCGTCGGCATCACTGTCATCACCTCAGCCCATCGAAAGGCCCGGCACGTTAAGTGACAGACCACAAACGCCCCCACAAGCCAGTTGTAGGGATATCCTGCTTCAAATTCGGAGTGACAAAACAAGACATCACGCCCTATTGGATGACCTGGCACTACACATCGACGCCCTGCATACAGCAACATGATGATATATGGTAAGATGAGGAGGCACAAAAAAGAAAAACAGGGACAGATAAGCCCATAAAGCACTAATTGAGCGCCAAACAGAATTAGCTGAATGAAAGCTTATATCTCTCTAGGCATTGATTCCACAGCATCCTCCACCATTGCAACCAGAGCCCCTAGCCTCCTCATCTCACACATTTCCACCGACTCCAGCTGCTACACAGCCATCCCTTACTCAAACACCTCCTCATTGTGGTAGAAGTAGGAGGTGCGCAGGTACGGAGCTTAGGGGCCCAGTGCTGCAAAAGAGGAAGTAGTAGGGGATGTTCTCAAAGTCTTCCTCATCGTCTTCCTCATCAACACTCCTCACTGAATATGAATTAGTATAAATGTTGACATACTATTGCCTGGCTACAAACTAGAGGTTTATGGCTTATGTGGAGAACATCTGTGTACACGCATGGTTAACATTTCACCAATTGATTTTCAATATGGATTGCCTTTGAGATGAGGTGTTGTATTCAATCCTATTAGTGTTATGATCAATATGTTGTTCTTGTCTTTTTAGGTGTTAATAGTCAAATCACACAACCATTAAGCCATGTTCGTCATCTTCTATCAGTGCAATCTTATAATGTGAGTAATAGTTTACTGGGACCGTTATTGTCCATAACAGATCCACTATAGTTAGCACTGCTCATAGATGAAGATCATGTTAATTTGTTTATTCTTCCAGTAACAGAATGAATCACTGTACTGTAAATACAGCTAATTCTTGATTATCAGCCTCCTCTTTCTGTTTTCCAGATTCTGACCATGCTTTTTGGATTATTCCTTAATATGTTAAAACACAGTGTGGGTGTAATTGAATTGGATTACCTAATCCATGATTTGTTTAATCTGTTTGTGTGCTGAGTGGGCTTTAAAGGGCTACACAGGGATCAGGGATCAGTGAGCATTCTGGGCAATGACCGGCAAAATAGTCTCTAAATGTACCAGTCTGTGAGTAGGTTCTGGCACTGTACCCTAATCCAAGGCTGCCTGAGGCCAGGACCCATAGTCCTAAATGGCTCCCATGTTAAGTAGACTAGAGAGCAACAATGTGGAAGTACATTTTGAGACAAGTTTACATGTCCCTACCAAGAATCCTTAGTGGCAGTGGGAACATTGTCTTCCAGCCCTGCTTTGGGATATTTTTCTTCCCTTTATTTATTTTTTTCTTTCCTTTAAATATCAAGCACAGACATTGCTGAATTGTTTCCATATATTTTCAACCCAGAACTTGACCACACAGTTCCCTCCTCCCACAGATTGACGTTCTCCCTGCCTGCTACTATTAGGAGCAGTCAGTCTATCAGGACCTTGGCCGGGACTTTCAGGCCTCTGCCCATCCGCGCTCTACAACACTGACTCCTGCACCAGATCCTTAAACAGTAGCTTCCCACCAGGCAGCATTACCCATCATACAGCCACCCTCTCCCACATCGGAGGGGGAGGAGGAACTTGACCTCCAGATCCAGCAACGGGACTGGCATTTCCGGAAGTTGGAGGCCTTACAGAAAAACGGCTGCATGAGATCAGACAATTGTGCATGACAACCAGAGGCACCACAGAGAAATAGAAAATGGATGGGCAGCTACAGGCTAAAATTGAACTTTCAAATTAACGTGAAGGATTATGGGTAGTGGCACGTAAAAAAGGCTGAAAAATGTTTTGCTTCAACACACCTAACATAGTATGTTTTTTAAATCATTGCTTTAGAATAGAGCATTGAAAAAGGGTACAGTGGCTTCCGTATGTGTGTAACACTGGCTGCGCATGGGCACATGCGGAAACTATATTACATAGACTTCTGTGCGCAGCTTGCGGCAAGGGGGGGAAAGTGTTGGAGAGAGACAGGGGTGGGAGAGAGACACACAGGGGAGGGAGAGACAGAAGTAGGAAGAGAGAAGGAGGAAAGGGAGAGACACGGGGGGAGAGACACAAGGGAGAGAGAGGGTGGGAGAAAGACACACCGGAGGGAGAGACAGAAGGAGGGAGAGAGAAGGAGAGAGGGAAAGACAGGTGGGAGAAAGACACGGGAGGGAGAGAGTGGGAGAGAGACACAGGGGAGGGAGAGGGTGGGAGAGACAGAAGGAGGAAAGGGAGAGACACGGGGAGAGAGACACAGGGGAGGGAGACGGTGGGAGCAAGACACAGGTGAGGGAGAGAAAGGAGGGAGAGAGAAGGAGGGATGGAAAGACACAAGGGGAGAGACCTGCGGGAAAGACACATGGGATGTAAAGAGAGAGACAGGGGAGGAGGTAGGAGAGAGACAAGGTGGTAAAGAGGCAGGGGAGGGAATGGGAGAGAAACAGGGGAGAGGATGGGACAGAAACATGGGCGAGAGAGACATTGGGGATGAGACATGGTGAGAGAGAGAAGGAGGGAAGGGGAGGTAGAGAAGGAGGGAAGGGGGAAGAAAGAAGGGGAAGGGGAAGAGAGAAGAAGGAGGAGGAGAGAGAAGGAAGGATGGAAAGACATAAGGATGGAGAGACAGAAGAAGGGAGAGAGAAAAAGGGAAGGAGAGACAGAAGGAAGGAGGGAGGAAGAGAGAAAGAAAGAGATAGGGCACAAAGAGAGAGAGGGCATAAAGACAGCGCACAGGGAGACGGAGAGAGTGCACAGAGAGACAGGGCAAACAGAGAGAGAGAGAAGGCGCACAGAGAAAGAGGGAGAGGGCGCACAGAGAGAGAGGGACAGAGCAGATGATATTTATAACGGGCAAATGGCTAGTATATATATATATATATATATATATATATATATATACTGTATATATAAAGGCATAAATCTCAAGTAAGCTTACAAACAGATATGTCACTGTATGTAGACATTTTGGATTATACAGACATGGTACTCCCAGTGTTAGATCTTCCTGTTTGGAGCCCCTAGGCAGTAAAGTGAGCAAATTGCAGACATTTACCCATAACAGACATTTTTACAACATACGCACACAGTTTCCCTACATAGCCCCCCAACACTTCTAGTACAGTAATATCTTCTCTAAATGACTTCCTAACAGAAAGTTACTTTTCCTGTTGTAACTCTCTTGTTCCAGTCTGTGAACTGCAGCATTTCTTTTTTTAAGCCAGAACCATTTTTTAAGCTTTTTTAAGTGAAAAAAGTGGCGCCCCTTACAGGGAAGTGGCTGCCTATTTGGCCTCACGGGTAATCCAGCCATGGCTAATCCATGCCACTGCATCAGTAACTTGAAGCAGCCTGCTGTCCAAAAAAATGTGCAACTATATGCCTGGAGCCTTGGTGACTTACGCAGAAATACACCCCTTATCATGAAATATAGAACTTTAATGTTACTGTACAAACTTTTTTCTTAAAAACAACATTTATTAAGAGAGCATTTACCAATACACCATAAAGACTGAAACAAATATAACTGTACTCCTGAGCACTCAAATTGCAGTAAAGCTATGCAGTAATTAGGCCACTGTGGTAAAGTTGGTTCAAAAACTGAGCCGCAATTTGAAAAAGATGGATAAAGCTAGGATAACGATAAAGCTTAAAAATGGTGGCAAAATAACTATTTTTTTTATGTTTTTTTTTTCCGCAAAAGATCTCTTTTTTCATCAAAAAACAAATTTACACTGAAAGCTGGACGATTACAGGTGCACTTTATGCATAGCATACTGGTGTTTTTCTCTGTTTTTTTATAATCAGTATTCTTTCAAACACAGTTACTTTTATATATTGATTATTCTAGAATATATATATATATATATATATATATATATATATAGTATATATATATATATACTGTATATAGCTGTTTCAGGCTTACTGGCTATCGTCACTATGGAGCAGAATCTCAGCTTGTGTTATGGACCTTATGAGTAGATAGTCACCACAACAATCAGTCATTTATAATATGGTGGGCAAAAGAGCGATAGAAGCCCTCCACCATACAGTAGTACAGTAAATAAATAGTACATCCGTGTTCACATTTGAATGTCTAAAACAAGTTAAAAAAACCTGCTTCCAGCTCAGAATTCCGAGAAAAATAGTTATTACACTGCATTCTGGGAAGCTGAGCTGGGACATGCAAACGTGCCCACAAATGCCTCACTCTTCAATCCATAGCCATTTTCAAACATTGCTTCCTTTAAGCCTATGCCTGCTGTATTACACAACTTTAATGCAAAGCCAAGGTTAGATTTTACACAAGCCAAGAATCCTATTCATGTACAGCTGTTTCCAGCTTACTGGCTATCATCAGCATGAGTAGGTAGTTCACCACAACAATCATTTATAATATGGTGGGCAAAAGAGCGATAGAAGCCCTCAACCAAACAGTAGTACAGTAAATAAATAGTACATTTGTGTTCACATTTTAATGTATAAAGCAAGTAAAAAAACCTGCTTCCAGCTCAGAATTCTGCGAAAACACTTATTACACTGCACTCTGGGAAGCTGAGCTGGGACATGCAAACGTGCCCACAAATGCTTCACTCTTCAATCTATAGCCATTTTCCATATAAATATATATATATATATATATATATATATATATGCTATCAAGGTAGTTCCTTTCAATGTCTTCCAAACACTTATGAAACATTTTAAATAGAGGAAATCATTTACACAGAACTGAACGTTGTAGACCTCATTCTTTTGTCCTTTATGGATCTCTTTTGGTGCCCAGTGCACACACAGAATACAAATGAAACCATTTTATTAAAGTAATACAGATGTCATTAAGAGGCCACTACAGTGCTTGTTCAATACAATATTATTTTACTATTTTATTACTGGTTAGCAATAAAATTAGTTTTTGTAGAAAGAAATCAGAGTAGCATTTACATCTTACATTTAAGGTTTAGTGTTTTCTATTTCAGCAAATATACTCTGCTCTATGCCTATCATGTCTCCAGGGGCTGTGAGAGTGTGTATACAGTGAGGGCTCTCCTGAGTGAATTGGCTCTATAATATAGAATAGTATAGAATTGGAACCGTGTCACCTCACTAGTGAGAAAGCTCTCATCTGTAAGATTAATAAAGCTATCAAACCTTTATTCAATAATATGTTATTCCATAAAACCCATCCACTTAAGTGTGAATAGACCTCTCCATCTTAAAAGGACATGGGAGATATCTGGATCTCACTAGGAATATAATATGTCTATCTCTTTACTTTTGTGTACATTATTTTATTAAGAAGTGTTTAAAATTCATTCATGATAAAATCTTGATCTCAAAATTAATGGTTCTGAATATTCAGAGCAACAGAACAATTTGGGAAAATATAGAAGATAATCTTTTGGGAGATTTATCAATTCATACTATTATGTGGCATTCAAATATTGAATCTATCCCTCTTGAATCTATCCCTCTTAGTAATTTACTGAGAGGACTTAGAGCCATGTTGAAATTTTGGTTCAAAATCAGATGAATTAATTTTCCTTTCTTGGCCTCGCCTATAGAAATTCTAAGAACTAAAGAGAACCATCAAACCCTTATATACTGGAAAAATAAGGGTATTAGTTATATAGGAGATATGTACTTAAAAGGTAAACTAATGTATTTAATCACATTATGAACCAAATGTAATATTAGCAAGACCTTGTGGCTTGATTATGAATCAATAAAAAAGCTGATGTTGCTTTGGAAATTCAAGCCAGTGAATGAAGACAGCCTATATAAGTTGGAGATCATGGCGACTAAAGAGGACGACTCCAAAATTATATTGAAATGTAGTAGGGCAAGGTCCTATTTTTATAAAATCGAGTGCTATTTTTGCATGGGAAGCGGAATCTTTTGAGCCCTCTTCCTGGTCTAATTCCTTCCAATTAGTAAAAAAATCAGCGATCAACACCTCTTATCTGGAATTATATTTTAAAATTACACAGAGGGGGTATTTCACTCCCCAGTTTATGGGAAAATAAAATGTTCAATCAGATGATTTATGCTGGAAAGAATGTGGCAAGGAAGACACTACACTGTATGGTGGGAATGTGAAAGGATTAATACACTATGGGTAAAATGCTTCTCAGAAGTATCAAAGATCTGCAGTAAACAGCTAATAGGTACTCCCCAGATGGCCCTATTTCATCTAGATATAGATACGGTAGCGCCACGTGAAAATAATGTAATTTCTCATATTCTCTTGATTGTAAAAAACCTTCTAACAAAATATTGGAGCAACCGATGATTCCATCATGGAATGAAGTAGTAAATGTAATAAAAATCAAATGGGGAGATTATGAGGAAGAATTTTGAATTTAACCCTATAAATAAGGGCCTCTGTGTAAACTGGGTATTATGGGATCAATAAGTATTGTTAACGCAAAGTGTATAAAAATAGATTCTAGTTAAAAAAGGAAGGGGAAGAAAGAAGAAAGAAAAACAGACAAGGTTAATTTATATTGTTTCACTAGAACATACATGTGCAATATAAAAAGTAATGGCAGCTTTATGAATGTTTTTGTTTGTATATATTGTTATGTCTCTTTTGTTTTGTAAATTGTATATTTTATATGTAAGAAATAATAAAAAGATTAGAAGAAAAAAGAAGTGCTTAAAAGCACTAAATCTTACAACTAGTTCCTAACTGGTTTTCCCCTCTGCAGCTCAGGAAGACAGTGCACAGTACAGGAGGGGTTGCGCTGTCTGATTTGATTGTGACTGATTAGTGACAACATCCTGCAATATGCTGCTGAAAAATGGTAATAGAAAGGCTAATTTGAAACAAAATATAAGCAGACTTTATATGATCAGATATATCACAAACGTTGTATGTGTAATTTTGTCTTTTTTTTCACATCATATTCTGTCTAGCTTGTGTATTTATCAATTACAAGTATTGATTATCTGCTTCTATAAAGCCATTCCTGTACTAAAATAGCTTTAGAGCAGACTATATGCCAGCTATGTTATATTATTACCAAAACATAATTCTTCCCATAGCAGATGTATAACAAATATTAAAGAGGGATAAATAGCTATATAATGAACTAATGGGATTTAAACAAAATAATAATAAAACAACATAAACATATGCTGACATCTATACAACATTTCTAAAGGTTCAGAGTAGAAATATATAGAAAAACATACATTGAAAGGGCAGTTAAATCTATAGGAATAGAAACTAAAATATTACTGCCCTAGAGTATTTCCTAGGGAAGGTTTATAAATGCTATGCATATCACATATATAGTTGTGAGCAATCGGGTTGTTGCTAACGCTGCGGCATCGCATAGCGAGCCTGCGGCTTTCCCGAAGCCAGGGACACAGCTGCTGGGAAGGAGCGCGAAGCGAGGGCCACAGTTGTCAGCAACTGTGGACTTTAGGCCCGCAAATGCGGACCCTCGCAAAGTGAGGGGCCGCATTTGCGGAGGTGGAGGCTCCCATGTCGACCACAACATTTACAGACTTAGCCTTCACAAATACGAGCTGCGAGACTTAGAAAAATAAACATTACGACCTCGCAAAAATACGACCTTAGCGCCCAAAACACGCGCACATGAAAACATTAAAAACATAATAAATAAACACAAAAAACACATAAAAAGCTTACCCACAGCAAGGGGGGGCACCCAGGACCTCTGAAAGTTAAATTACACCTCAATTTAAGTTGAAATACAATAGTTTAGACGCCCGAAAATCCCCTAGGCGAGAGAAAAAATGGCCGCCGAAAGAAACAAAAACGAGGCTACAGGACCCTAAACACGCAAAACACCACGAAACACATACGGATTTTTCGAAAAAGCCGGACGAGGTCCAAGAACAAGGACGCAAAATCAGCCACAGCCGCGTATTACACATTAGGCGCCATTTTACAACACTACCTTACACAATGCCGAAGTACACAGCTACCCTAACGGATTTGCCTCGCGCACGCACACTATTTACACTACACACTGCATACATTGCTGACACTTACAGCAGCTCCACAACAGTGAAAACACATTGTATGCTGCAGGAACATGAAAACAGATTGCCAGCTCTTGAACACAATGCTTCCTGCATATATTACTTAAAAATAGGTACGGTATATTAATTTGTTATTTGATTCATTATTTCATTAGCATACAACAACAAAAAACAACACTGCTCATAGCACACAAACAACCAACAGCCTCGCAAGGCTCGCCAAAGGCGCTCATTGCGAGCCACGCCATGAGCGCTGAAGGTGCTCAGCGTGAGGTACGCAATGAGCTCTGAAGGATCTCAGAACACCAACAAAATTAAGATCTCAACCAAACACCATTACCTGCCTTACAATCTTGTTGCCGTAATTTTTTGACGGGCAAGTCGCTAGTACAAAAATAACTGTATGCAAAACCAGCCTCATTTTATAGAGCCAAATGCAAAAAATGGCACTCAGCAAGTTGTCACATTAACTGCCTTAGGAGGCCAGTCCTCACCATGGACAAACCAGCTTTATTCTCTCATCCCTTCCTTTGGCATAAATAATGAATTTGCACCAAAACTGGGTATTTACTTTTACACCATATTGCCAAGTGCTCATCATCTATGTAAAAAGAGTAGAGGTGCTTATCTGAGAAAGAACAACACCTAAGGAGGTTTGTTATATAGGTCTGGTTACCCACTCAGAGAGCAACCTCTTTTATCTCACTGTCTGATTTGATTGTGACGAATTAGTGACAACATCCTGCAATATGCTGCTGAAAAATGGTCATTGAAAGGCTAATTTGAAACAAAATATAAGCAGACTTTATATGATCAGATATATCACAAACGTTGTATGTGTAATTCTGTCTTTTTTTTCACATCATATTCTGTCTAGCTTGTGTATTTATCAATTACAAGTATTGATTATCTGCTTCTATAAAGCCATTCCTGTACTAAAATAGCTTTAGAGCAGACTATATGCCAGCTATGTTATATTATTACCAAAACATAATTCTTCCCATAGCAGATGTATAACAAATAATATAGAGAGATAAATAGCTATATAATGAACTAATGGGATTTAAACAAAATAATAATAAAACAACATAAACGTATGCTGACATATATACAACATTTCTAAAGGTTCATAGTAGAAATATATAGAAAAACATACATTGAAAGGGCAGTTAAACCTATAGGAATAGAAACTAAAATATTACTGCCCTAGAGTATTTCCTGGGGAAGGTTTATAAATGCTATGCATATCACATATATAGTTGTGAGCAATCGGGTTGTTGCTAACGCTGCGGGATCGCATAGCGAGCCTGCGGCTTTCCCGAAGCCAGGGACACAGCTGCTGGGAAGGAGCGCGAAGCGAGGGCCACAGTTGTCAGCAACTGTGGACTTTAGGCCCGCAAATGCGGACCCTCGCAAAGTGAGGGGCCGCATTTGCGGAGGTGGAGGCTCCCACGTCGACCACAACATTTACAGACTTAGCCTTCACAAATACGAGCTGCGAGACTTAGAAAAATAAACATTACGACCTCGCAAAAATACGACCTTAGCGCCCAAAACACGAGCACATGAAAACATTAAAAACACAATAAATAAACACAACAAACCCACAGCAAGGTCGCGCACCCAGGACCTCTGAAAGTTAATTACACCTCAATTTAAGTCGAAATACAAGAGTTTAGACACCCGAAAATCCCCTAAGCGAGAGAAAAAATGACCGCAGAAAAAAACAAAAACGAGGCTACAGGACTCTAAAGACGCAAAAGACCATGAAACACATACGGATTTTCCGAAAAAGCTGGACGAGGTCCAAGAACAAGGACGCAAAATCGTCCACAGCCGCGTACCACACATTAGGCGCCATTTTACAACACTAACTTACACAATGCGGAAGTACACAGCTACCCTAACGGATTTTCCTCGCGCACGCACACTATTTACACTACACACTGCACACATTGCTGACACTTACACAGCAGCTCCACAGCAGTGGAAACACACATTGTATGCTGCAGCAACATGAAAACAGATTGTCAGCGCGGGAACACAATGCTTCCGGCATATATTACTTCAAAATAGGTAAAGTATATTTATTCATTATTTTATTCATTATTTCATTAGCAGACAAAAAAAAAACCAATGCTGCTCATAGCACACAAACAACCAACAGCCTTGCAATGCTCTCCGAAGGCGCTCATTGCGAGCCACGCCATGAGAGCTGAAGATGAAGGTCTCAACCAAACACCATTACCTCCCTTACAATCTTATTGCCGTAATTTTTTGACTGGCAAGTCGCAAGTACAAAAATAACAGTATGCCAAACCAGCCTCATTTTATAGAGCCAAATGCACAGCCCTAAGGCTTTAGAGCACACGCTGGAGATCTCAGAAGAATAGTGCTGTACTCTAAGATCCGGTGCAAGAAGGAGCTCAGCAAGGTGTCTTACTAACTGCCTCAGCCGACCAGTCCTCCCAGCGACAAACATGGGGAAGGGTCCTTTATATTCATACATTTGCATATCTATATTTGGAACAGCCTTGCTTCTTCTATTGTTCTATGTATAAATATAAACACTTTTCTACATAACTAACTATTGCCCTACAGTGATAGTTAGTGATACACTAGACTAAGAGAGTGGTACCATGTTAACCAGTTATAATAAAAATACAAATAAAAGTGATGTAACGAGGATATAGTGGAACCTCTATATGCATCATGAATATATTCAGACAAATATAGAATCACATTTTCATTGAATAAATTTATATTTTGATTACCATGTGATGGGTGATGTTTTGTGTCAAATATTTTTGGTCAAATATCGGAGCATTTTTTGCTGAATATTGGATTTGACAAATATGGACTGACGAATATAGAACTTCTACTGCATATAAAAATAAAAGGAGCTTGCACTATGGAGCCTTCACCAGACTCAGGTTCACAAAAAAAACAATAAAGTCTGAAGAAGATGCTTTAGTGCTTAGAAAGTTCACTTTATATTTCTCATCAGTTAGTCTTTAAAGGTATCATGTTTATACCATTTATATTATTTATATTGCAAGGTGATACAATTAAATGTCACTACCCTTGAGCATTTTCTGGAGGATGTTTTGAAGTTTTGTCAACTCTTCATATATACACACTCACATTTTTCATAGTAGTAACCTAATTTTTATGGCCAAGTTGTGCGTCATGTTATAGATAGAGGAAGACACCTAAGCCATGGGGCTATTGAAGGCATGCTCGTGATTCCATCCTTATGGGAATAGTGCTGTACTCATAAGTCACATGCAAAAAATGGCACTCAGCAAGTTGTCACATTAACTGCCTTAGGAGGCCAGTCCTGACCATAAACAAGCCAGCTTTATTCTCTCATCCCTTCCTTTGGCATAAATAATGTACCTGCACCAAAACTGGGTATTTACTTTTACACCATATTGCCAAGTGCTCATCATCTATGTAAAAAGAGTAGAGGTGCTTATCTGGGAAAGAACAACACCTACAGTAAGTTTGTTCTATAGGTCTGGTTACCCACTCAGAGAGCAGCATCTTTTATCTCACTTGTGCCCCTCACAGGGAGAAATAGCCTGTAGTATATCAGTATACCAGTCAATTCTGTCCTGAAGAGCACAAACAGCTAACCCCTGACGTACGCTTCTGCCTCTGTGGGCCTCATCAGTGAGGTGCCTTAGGGAGTACAGCTGCCGAGGCCCAAGAGAGGCGGAAAAGTATATCTGGGGTTCACTGTTTCTCCTGTTCAGGTTAGTATTGCCTGGTATTTCAGGACTGGATCACTCTTCTGAGTGAGACCAGACTGATATACTACAGGATATTTCTCTCTGTGAAGGCGAGGAATAGTAGTAAATAAGTGGAACAGGCTTTCAGTACAAGTGGCAGTGAAAAACTCAGTAGAGGAATACAAGAATGTCTGGGATAAGCATAAAGCCACCCTGATGATTAATTAAAACACTTTTTGTTAAGTAGAGAGAATTGGTAGTCTAAACTGCACTTTTAATTCTTACTTGTTTGCGTTACAGAAAATGTTTGCACTTTATAAATAAAAAGTAATACTTTTCAATCACATCTTTATTTCTGTGTTTACCCTGTATGCCTCTTCTTACTTCTCCCTCACTTATGCTACCGCGACTATTACTGAATACTGAAATCTACCCTCTATTCTGTTTTCAGACAAACCCTAAGTTAAAAACATAAAAATAAATGTATATATAATTGTGCACCAGGGTTAAGAATATGGCAAAGGCTGTGCATATATGTATCTCAATTTTTATCTCTCATGCTTGTAAAAAATGCTGAGAGAACAATCTGTACATCGTACTTTTATAATACAATAGGACTGACAATTATTAATTTTAAGTCCATTATTGTTTGTTTAGCAAATTGTCTGACTCTTAGCCAGAATCTTTCCCAGTTTCGCTCTTTTATTAAAAAGGGTGCAGTGTTTGCAACATACGTCATAGCAGTTCAAATATTATTATACAAGTAATGATTGTAATAGTAATGTCATAATATCTGCTACAGTATAAAATGTTAATAAAAAGAAACAAAATGAATAAAACAGTGAAGCAATCAATCTGCTGCCTCAAATGCACAGGGAAATCATGCAAACTCTGTGTGTCACGGGCCGGAGCTACCAGTTGTGCAGGTGGTACAATGCATCATGGCTCTCCTCTGGTGAAAGTGGTGTGTAATTGTTTTTATTTATTTATTTATTTTTTCTGTAGAGCATTTCTATTGAAGCACAAGTGGTGACAGTGTGGAGCAGTTCAGCATGCTGAGGATGTGTATCAGGGAAGAGGTGAGAGAGAGCAAAGGCTGGATGACAGCAAAGTACATGGGGATGGGTTCTGTAAGGTGGGTGCTGCTGAGAGAGGTTGCGTGCTGACAGGGACTGGGTACAATGTAGGGATGAATGCTTAGAGGGGTGGGTGCTATGTGGAGGTGGATGTTGAGAGGGGCTGGCTGATATGTAGAGAGAGTATATGTATTTATGTGTGTGCTTCACGTAGGCAGGAGATAAGGGAAGGGGAGCAGCTGTGCAAAAGGGTCATGGTGGGAGCAGCTATGAGAAAGGGTCTTGGGGAGTGATGCTGTTAAGGTAATCTGTCTTGAGGAGGGGCACTGGGTGAGTTGGTACCGGCCCTCCATTATCTCTGTATCATTATCTCAAACACACATTGCCTGTCTATTGCATGCACTCTCTCACATGGTATCTTTTGTGCAGCCTCTCTCAAGCAGCCTCGGTTACTCACATACATAAGGTCTTTCTCACCTTATGCAACCTGTCTATCTAACACAGTCAGTCTCTCATGAATGTTCTGCCTCTCATAATATCTCAGGTAGGTTTTGCTTTATTCTCAGTCTCCAGTTCTCAGTCTCTAACACACACACGCAGGTTTACTCTCTGGCTGTCTCAGTCTCTCACAGTCTTTCTTGTTGGGTCTCTCTCTGTCTGTCACACACACTTCAGTCTCTCTCACACAAAGCATATTTTAGGCTAACTTCCCCCAAAAATGATCTCAATGTTTCAATATATAAATCCTGCTCCTGTCTACCCTCAAAGTCAGGACCTACTGGACATGGAGAGAACAAATCATCAGACACTAGGCTTCACTTGCCATTCAGCTTGCTATATGACTCTGTATAGGATCCCACTGGTTAGGCCTCAGTTCCAGGGTTCAGTGGGATTTTCAATAGCGCTTTGCCAGCCTCAGAGTATCAGGAGTATTCAGATGTTCAAAGAGCACTTTTGGGGATCATATTTCAATAGTTGTTTACAGGTGCAAACATATTCCAAATAGTTCAAAACATGACAGTTTTTGAATAAATCTCTCTTAGCTGCTGTAAATGTTACTGGAGACCTGTTTTCTTTAGTTGGCAAGAGAAAATGTCAATTGGTGGAAGAACTTGCAGAATCCTAAACACTTCAAAAGGCTGCAGTGTTTTCAGGTTTTTGTTTTCTGCATAGTAAAATTATTAAACTTACTGTGTGAGAGAAGCAGGTCGATGACAATGGTATTAGAGGTATAGATAGGGAAGATATGTGTCTTGAAGAAGGACATGCTCTCCAACTCTAGAGAACATATTGGGGGCCTGTGTTAGGTCCACCTCTTGCCTACTACAGCTTTATGGTAATCCATTGAATAAATACAAAAATGAACTAAAAATATGGATAACTATTTACCGAGCACATTACAGACCTCATTTGTTGTGGGACCCTTGGTCTATACCTGAATAGACAACAAAGACCTAGGAAAGATTTATATACTCCTTAATATTACCACCCTCACAGCCTTTTAAGCTGTTTATTAGATCCCTGTCAAAAAACTTTTTCATTAATAAGGGACCCACATTTTTTAAAGCTCCCTACATTTGCAGGCTCCTCTAAACTTGTGGCTGGAACCCTAAAGAGGTAAAGTAGAGGGGTCCATACACTGGATACTGGGAGTGTGAAGACACTACTTCACTTATTCTATAATTTCACTTTTATATAACATATTTTATGATTTAGAACAGCACAAGGAATCATAATTAATGCTCCCTTACTATATCATGTAATATTGGCTTATTGTAAACCAGAGAAGTTGCTAGGTGGTTGGTGATTGGGAGATATCGGGTAGGCCCAAGCGCTAAAGTAGTAATGTCCAGGGAATGTTCTAAAGATGAGTCAATCACCAGGCTAATTTGCCTTATTATGGTCGTGAATTCCTTAGTCTTCTGATGTGCAGCTATTCCCCTAGACACTGTTCACACTGGTGTCTTAAACGTAAACAGGGAATTAGACGGAGGGGGAACTCCAAATAGCGCACAATCTTTACGTATGGGTGTTCCACAGGCCTCAAACCTGGGTCCCTCATGTAGTACTGCGTGTCTATGACACGTGTGGACTAAAGGCTATGCCTCTTGTGACAAAATAAGAGTTCTCACGGTGATGATTTAAAAGAATGTTTCTTTATTCATAAAATTAAAATCCAGATTGATTCAATCAGTTGATAAGTGTAATTAAAAGTGTATCAAACACATTTCGCTGCTTATAGTCTGCAGCTTCCTCATTGATTTTAACCTATGATATATGAGAATACAGTTGTATTTATTATAACAACATTTAAACGTAGCGAATAGGTACAATTCTTCATACAATTAGAATCACTGATATGTATATTTTGGTGGTATAAATGCCACCTAGTTCGTTTATATACATTTTTATCGTAACAGGCACAGTTCTTGATTTTACGTAGTATAAATACATTTGTTTAAATATGTGCAGTAGTTAATTTACAGTGTCTATGATACAAACGATATGATTCTACATTTTCTGTGTATAGTACAGCAATAAGAATACTTGTTATACAGGTGTTTATCTATTTATATAGGTTAACACTTTTATACCCAACAGCTGTGAAGATAAATAGGGTGTGTTTGGAATAGTCGTTATGTATTAAAGTTAAAAAAAAAATTGTCTAGAACTTTTGGTACAGGCTCTATGTTAAAACTGTTAAATGCTATTGAATTGTCATATAAGACCAACAATGTGTGCTGATAACAATAATCGTGGGGACTACCAAGAAGTTTTCTAAGTTTATATACAGTGCTAAGAGTTTACATACTTTGTGGATTATCATGTGATTACGTATTAAAGTAAAAATTTTAAAAAAATGCCTACACCTGGGAGGTCCATGAGTAAATATCATGCTACTAGGTTGGTACAGATTAATTGGGCTAGGTAAAAGGAGGAGTGGTGGCTATATAATTACCTCCCAATTTAGCTTACTATTTCTCCACTAAGTCTTTGTCCAGTATAGAACACCATCGGGTGAAGGCCATGCTGAGTTAAGCTTGACTTACCTCTATGTGGTCAAAGACCAGCTCTGACCAATGTTGAGAGGTCCTAGAATTGAACTGCCAATACTGGAGACTGTTTATATCTATACAGATAGAAACTGATACTGAAGGTGCAGGGTGATGGCGTGATACGTCAGGTGATGCCGTCGTCATAGAGACGTTTTTTTCTGCCTGTGGAGAATATGCCCATACTCACTGATGTGCGGTTGAGGCCGTACAGGAGCTACTTGAATTTTATGAATAAAGAAACATTATTTTAAATCACCACCCTGAGAACTCTTTTTTTTTTTTTCACAAGAGGCACAGACTTCAGTCCACACGTGTCATAGACACGCAATACTACACAAGGGACTCAGGTTTGAGGCCTGTGGAACACCCATACATAAAGATTGGACGCTATTTGGAATCCCCCTCCATCTAATTCCTTATTTTAAACCAGGGATACTAATAGGCTCAGTTGGGACACTTCAAACAATATTAATGCTGTACTGAGAGAACAGACTGACCATTGGATGTGAGCTCTTGGCGCAGGTGTGGAAGACAATAAAGAGGCCTTCATGGGTGGTACAAAACGTTTCAACGTAACATTGAGGGTCAACAGATATTAGAAAGTATATCCAATGCCATTAAATTCTGTCCCCTGTAAACACTATGCCACATTGATATTGTTTTCCAATATATTGTTATTTTGTTCTGCTTTTTCTTCATGTTTATTTATTTCTTCATCCGCCATCTTTCCACCCCCAGTGTGAGATATAGATTGTTTCTTTGAATAATTCACTTTACCTTTGAATTACACTTTGAAGCACTAAATTTTTGTGACACTGCAAATAACCTGAATTGTTTTTTGTTTAAGTCTGCTTATGCCCTCATCCACACTTTACAGAGATAAAGATAATACAAAACAATATATATGGCAAATGGGTCTGTGGCTCCCTCTAGTGTTCTTTGTAGATTCATTGTAATGGCTGCTAAAGTGACACAGTAGATGATCTGAGTATGGTATAATGTAAAACCATCACATATATAGTTGTCATAAGTGCGGGTTGTTGCTAACGCTGCAGGTTCACATAGCGAACCCGCGGCTCTCGCTGGCATTGAGCGACGAAAGCAACTGCGGACCTCGCAAAATTTACGGAGTTACGAAACAAAAATACGAGACGCATTACGACCCATTACGATCTCGCAAACCCCCCCCCGAAACCCGCGCACATGAAAACATGCAAATCACAATAAATACACACAACAAATACATAAAAAGCTTACCTACAGCAAGGGGGGCACCCAGGACCTCGAAAACTGAAGTTACACCTCACTTTAACTCCAAATAAAAGAGTTTAGACACCTGAAAATCCCCTAAGAGAGAGAAAAAATGGCCGCAGAAAAAACGAAAACGAGGCTACAGCACTCTAAAGATGCAAAACACCACCAAACACCTATAGATTTTCAGAAAAAGACGTACGAGATCCGAAAACAAGGACGTAACCAGCGCGACCCTAGATACATTAGAAACACAATAAATACACACAACAAACAGATAAAATGCTTACCCACAGCAAGGGGGCGGGGCACCCAGGACCTCTGCAACTGAACTTACACCTCGATTTAGGTCCAAATTTTGGAGTTTAGACACCCGAAAATCACCTAAGCGAGAGAAAAAATGTCCGCCAAACAAAACGAAAACGAGGCTAAAGGACCCTAAACACGCAAAACACCACCAAACACCTACGGATTTTCCAAAAAAAGTCGGACGACATCCCAAAACAAGGACGCTAAATCAGCCACAGCCGCATACCACACATTAGGCGCCATTTTAGAACACTAACTTATACAATCCGGAAGTACACAGCTACCCTAACGGATTTGCCTCGCGCGCGCACACTATTACACTGCACACATTCATGACGCTTACACAGCAGCTCCACAGCCCTAATGCTGCAGCAACATGAAAACAGATTGCCAGCTCTTCAACACAATGCTTCCTGCATATATTACTTCACAATAGGTAAAGTATACTAATTTCTTATTTTTTTAATTATTCATTGCCATACCAACGCTGAGACCAACACTGCTCATAGCACACAAACAACCAAGAGCCTCGCAATGAGCGCAGAAGGATCTTAAAACACCAACAGAATTAATTTCGCATGCAAACAACATTACCTGCCTTACAATCTTATTGCCGTCATTTTTTGACGGGCACGTCACTATTAGTTAATAACAAGCATTTTATTAACTGAATGTTATTTAAAAAATGCATTTTGTTACAGTAAACTAACATTGAAATCTGAAAGTTGCTGAGCTGTCAGTTAGCCTTTCTGATCCACCCAGAAACAGAAATAAATATACCACCCACAAACAGATCAATGTATTTTGTTCAAGAGAGATCATTTACATTCACTGGGTATATTTTTACCAATTATGTATGGTCATAATAATTATTCTATTTGGCAACACTAGAGCGATCTATATTACCTTTCTGAAATAAATACCGTATTTATCGGCGTATAACACGCACCTCATTTTAAGAAGGAAATTTCAGGGGGAAAAAAATAAATTTCAAATAAAGAACTTTGAAGCAAAATCCTCAACCTCAACCTCCTTCCTCATCCTCAACCCCCTCCTCAACCTCCCTCCTCATCCGCCCTCCTCAACCCCCCCATCCTCAACCCCCTCCTCAAACCCCCCATCCTCAACCCCCTCCTCCACCCCATCCTCATCCTCCTTCCTCAACCCCCCCATCCTCAACCCCCTCCTCAAACCCCCCATCCTCAACCCCCTCCTCAAACCCCCCATCCTCAACCCCCTCCTCAAACCCCCTCCTCCACCCCCCTATCCTCATCCTCCTTCCAAATCCCCCGATCCTAAACCCCCTCCTCAACCTCGCTCCTCATCCTCAACCCCACTCCTCATCCTCAACTTCCCTCATCATCCTCAACCTCCCTCCTCATCCTCAACCCCCTCCTCAAGCTCCCTCCTCATCCTCCCTCCTCAACCCCCATCCTCAACCCCCTCCTCAACCTCCCTCCTCAAACCCCCTCAACCCCCCTCCTCAACCCCCCATCCTCATCCTCCTTCCTCAACCCCCCTATCCTCAACCCCCTCCTCAAACCCCCTCCTAAAACCCCCATCCTCAATCCCCCTCAAACCCCCATCCTCATCCTCCTTCATCAAACCCCCTATCCTCAACCCCCTTCTCAACCCCCCTCCTCAACCTCAACACCCCTATCCTCAACCCCCCTCCTCAACCTCAACCCCCCTCCTCAACCCCCTCCTCATTCTAAACCCCCCTCCGCATTCTAACCCCCCTCCTCAACGTTAACCCCCCCTCTCAACCTCAACCCCCCTCCTCAACCTCCCTCCTCATTCTAAACCCCCCTCTGCATTCTAACCCCCCCATCTCAACCTAAAGCCCCCTCCTCAACCTAAGGTGGGATGGGAGAGAGGATGGGAGAGAGACACAGGGGAGGGAGAGACACAGGGGAAAGACACAGGGGATGTAAGCAGAGAGACAGGGGAGGGGGTAGGAGTGACACAAGGTGGTAGAGAGACAGGGAAGAGGGTGGGACAGAAACATGAGGGAGAGAGATAAGGGAGAGACATTAGGGATGAGCGACATGGAGAGAGAGAAGGAGGGGAGGGGGAGTGAGAAGGAGGGAAGGGTGGAAAAGAACAAGAAGGGGAGGGGGAAGAGAGAAGAAGAAGGGGGAGAAAGAACCCCCCATCCTCATCCTCAACCCCCCCATCCTCAACCCCCTTCTCATCCTCAACCCCCTTCTCTATCCCCCTCCTCATCCCCAACCTCCCATCATCAACCCCCCTCCTCAACCTCAACCCCCATCCTCATCCCCCCATCCTCATCCTCAACCCCCCATCTTCAACACCCCCATCTTCAACCCCCCTATCTTCAACCCCCTATCTTCAACCCCTCCATCTTCAACCCCTCCACCTTCAACCCCTCCATCCTCATCCTCAACCCCCCAATCCTCAACCCCCCCATCCTCAACCCCCCTCCTCATCCTCAACCTCCCTCCTCGACCTCAACTCCCCTCCTCAACCTCCCTCCTGAACCTCAACCCCCCATCCTCATTCTAAACCCCCCCATCCTCATCCTAAACCCCCTCCTCACTTTACCACTCTAAGTACCTCCCCCTCTCCCTTTCCCTTTCTCCGCACTTACCTTACATCTGCAGCAGCTGCTCCTCCGCTCCTCAGCGCTCCTTCCGGCTGCGTCTTGACCCGGCCAATGACGTGATGCGCATTTGTCATCACGTCATCAGCATATGCCCGGGACATGCGCATCACGTCATTGGCCGGGGCAGACCACCACCCGTTATAACATATACAGCGTGGGAGAGGACCCTGAGTGAGTGGATCAAGTCAGTGGCAGTTGTGGGCCTTCTGAGACAGTTGGACTCGGAGGAGGAGAACGCCATGCAAAATGAGTATTATATACACCATCACACCCTCATATGCACACACATGAACACCACACACATAGATAACTGACATATAATAGCAATGCAGCACAATTCTGAGAAGGATATGTAAGCTTTCTGGTTACGACTAAAGATATATGGGGCAGAAATAACTATGCAATTACAGGAAACAAATATATCATTATCAACATTGTTCTCAATAAAATGTCTGTCTAATACTTGCAGTTAAAAACCATTCTGATTAGCAGTCACCAAATAGATCAAGATTGATTTAACATCCAAAAGAGAGTACATGTATGGGTGTGCACACAGATGCATATGCGGGTACAGACTCTGCAGGACTGCATATGCAGTGTCATGTGCTGGCTTAACCTGGACCATGTCTCATCTGCATGTTAACTACTATTGCTAAGAAATAGTCACAGATTGGTCAGTCTCACACACTGCACAGCAGATTCAGCAGAGCACATATCCCAATGAACTGCAGATGCCCGACCACAGCAGGATTACATATATGGATATGTGCCATGATCCACAATGCTCAAGATAGAGGGCAATGTTTGTCTGCGTAAGAGAGCCAATCACAAGTGACCATGATGCCAGGGATATAGAAACTCACAGCAAACAATTGTTTCTAGAATCCCAACTCAAACACTATTGTTCATTCCTTTCAGTATCTGGGAGTACTAGTACCCCCCCCCCCCCCCCCCACACACACACACACACACACACACACCACAGAGACACAGGCCGTGGCGGTGGCATTGGCTCAACTTGAAAAGGAACCAGATATACCCCTTGAAGTGGTGGTTGAGGAAGGCAGGAACAGATCAGAGGGACTGGGGCCATCACAGGAAGCTGGCTCTTCAGCAGAAAGACGTCCTCCAATGTCTCCAAAGCCTCCTCATCTCACACCTTTCCACCAACACCAGCTACTACACAGACACCCCTTACTCAAACACATCCTCATTGTGGTAGAAGTAAGAGGCGCGCAGGTACGGAGCATAAAGGGCCCAGTGCTGTGAAAGAGGAAGTAGTAGGGGATGTTCTTAAAGTCTTCCTCATCAACACTCCTCACTGAATATGAATTAGTATAAATGTTGACATACTATTGCCTGGATACAAAGTAGAGGTTTATGGCTTATGTGTAGAACATCTGTTGTATCCATGTGGCTTTCACCCATCACATGGACCATGTTCCCCTTCTCTGTGTACACCTATAGTTATGTTTAACATTTAAAAAAAAATTGATGTTTAATGTGGATTGCTGTTGAGATGAGGTTTGTATTCAATCCTATTAGTGTTTTGATCGATATGTTGTTTTTGTCATTTTAGGTGTTAATAGTCAAATCACACAACCATTAAGCCATGTTCGTCATCTTCTACCAGTGCAATCATATAATGTGAGTAAACTCTAAACCCAGTGCCTCAGACATTAGATCACTTACATTCCTCCCATCAGATAGATCTGAAATGCCATATATGACTCAATATATAAACACTAATTAACATGACTGCTGTTCTGTATAATTATAATTAATCCAGTCCTGGCTGTAGAGTTGCACAGTCCATTAGGATCTGCTAATCCAAACCAGTAATTATACATGCGTTATTGTTGTATGTCATCCTGTTAACTTTCTGATAGCAGGTGAATGTGTGTGATTTAATTCAAACACATTATGAATGATGGCCTTTGTTTCACATCAGGATCAGTCGGTATGTGTTTACGAGTCATGTGATCAATCTCATCTGTTTGGCCGTGTTAATACCTGTATACCAATTAAATGTGATATTAGTGTGGCACAACAATACCATATGGAGATAGTGATAGTACACTTTGCTAACTGAATGTGGTCACAGTAAAGCATTCCTTGTGAAATTACACATTATTAGTAGTTTACTGGGATGGTGATTGTCCATCACAGATCCACTGAAGTTAGCACTTCAGTGTGACGTCACGTCATTAGCATATGCCGGGAACATGCGCATCACGTCATTGGCCGGGTCAAGACGCAGCCGGAAGGGGAGCGGAGGAGCTGAGGAGCAGCTGCTGCAGATGTAAGGTAAGTGCGGGGAAAGGGAGAGGGGGAGGTAATTAGAGGGCTAAAGGGAGGAGGGGGGGATTAGGATGAGGATGGGGGGTTGAGGATGAGGATGGGGGGTTGAGGATGGGGGGGTTGAGGATGGGGGGTTGAGGATGGGGGGTTGAGGATGAGGATGGGGGGATGATGATGGGGGGATGAGGATGGGAGGTTGAAGATGATAAGGGAGGGGGAGGGAAAGAGAGACGCGGGGGAAAGAGAGACACGGGGGAAAGAGAGACACGGGGGAAAGAGAGACACGGGGGAAAAGGGAGGCACGGGGGAAAGAGAGACACAGGGGAAAAGGGAGACACAGGGGGAAAAGGGAGACACGGGGGAAAAGGGAGACACGGGGAAAGAAAGACACAGGGGGAAAGAGAGACATAGGGGGAAAGACAGATACGGGGGAAAGACAGACATGTAGGAAAGACAGACACAGGGGGAAAGACAGACACGGGGGGGAAAGACAGACACGGGGGGGAAGGGAGACACAGGAGGAGCGGAGGAGCAGCTGCTGCAGATGTAAAGTAAGTGAGGGGAAAGGGAGAGGGGGCGGTAATTAGAGGGCTAAAGGGAGGAGCGGGGTTTAGGATGAGGAGGGGGGTTTAGGATGAGGATGGGGTTGAGGATGAGGATGGAGGGTTGAGGATGGGGGGGCTGAGGACGGGGGGTTGAGGATGAGGATGGGGTGATGAGGATGGGAGGTTAAGGATGATAAGGGAGGGGGAGGGAAAGAGAGACACGGGGGGAAAAGGGAGACACCGGGGGAAAAGGGAGACACAGGGAAAGACAGACACGGGGGGAAAGACAGACACAGGGGGAAAGACAGACAGGGGGGCAAAGACAGACACGGGGGGAAATGGGAGACAAGGGGGGAAAAGGGAGACACGTGGGGAAAAGGGAGACACAGGGGGAAAAAGAGACACTGGGGTGGAAGACAGACACAGGGAAAAGAGAGACATGGGGTGGTGACTCGAGTATAAGCCGAGGGGCCCTTTTCAGCCTTAAAAAAAGGGCTAAAAAACTTGGCTTATACTCGAGTATATATACGGTATATATATATACATATATATATATATATATATATACAGTATATATATATATATGAAGGGCATAAATCTCAAGGAAGCTTACAAACAGTTATGTCACTGCATATAGACATTTTGCATTATACAGACATGCCGCTCCCAGGGCTAGATCTTCCTGCTTGGAGCCCCTTGGCAGTAAAGTGAGCAAGTTGCAAACATTTAACCCTAACTGCCATTTTTACAACATATACACAGCCCCCCAACACTTCTAGTACAGTAATATCTTCTCTCAATGACTTTCTAACGCAAGTTATTTTTCCTGTTGTAACTCTTTTTTTTCAGTCTGTGAACTGCAGCATTTCTTTTTTTTAAGCCAGCAAAACATTTTTATGCTTTTTTAAGCTAAAAAAGTGGCGCCCCGCACAAGAAAGTGACTACCACTGCATCAGTAACTTGAAGCACCCTGCTGTTCAAAAAATGTGCAACCATATGCCTGGAGCCTTGGTGACTTACGCAGAAATTCACCACTTATCATAAAATATAGGACTTTAATGTTACTGTAAAAACTTTTTTCTTAAAAACAACATTTATTAAGAGAGCATTTACCAATACACCAGAAAGACTGAAACAAATATAACTGTTCTCCTGAGCACTCAAATTGCAGTAAAGCTATGCAGTAATTAGATCACTGTGGTAAAGTTAGTTCAAAAACTGAGCCACAATATGAAATAGGTGTATAAAGCTAGGATAACGATAAAGCTTTGTTTTCATCAGAAAACAAATTTACACTGAAAGCTGGAAAATAACAGGTGCACTTTATACTTTGATATATTGATTATTCTAGAATATATATATATACTAGCGACTTGCCCGTAAAAAAATGACGGCAATGTGATGTGTATGTTTGTAAAGTTGTTTAGTTATTAATATACATATTTGACACTTGTAAGTATTGTGATATTAAACATGTGTATTTTTGTAAAATGTTCTCTTGGTGAACAATAACTCTTAAAGCATTTTGTATTAAAATTATTAACATTTGAATGTAAGAACAGTAGAACTTTAAATTAATCAGTATTGTAAAGTTGAGGTAATGGTTTTTTAAGATGCAATTTGTATCTGAACAATTGTTAACTTCAATATACATTGAATCCAGAGGAAAGCAAAGAGTAAAAACCCTTGTTCAAACGTACACAATTTTAACATGAAGTTTGAAATATATGTAAGTAAGAAACTTGAAAGTATATTTTTTGAAACTTGAACTTTATTATCTGTGTAACTTTGGAACTTGACAAAACATTTTTTGAACTTGGAACATTATAAACAGTAACATAGTGAATACATTTTTAACATAATTTTGTATTTAAAGTATTAACAGTTGAATGTAAAAACAGTTGAACTTTAAACTAATCAGTATTGTAAACTTGAGGTAATGTTTTTTTAACATGCAATTTCTATCTGAAGATTTGTTAAGTTCAATATACATTTAATCCAGACTAAGACAAACATTAAAAACCCTCCTTTAAACGTACCCAATTTTAACATGAACTTTGTAATATGTTTAAGTCAGAAACTTGAGATAATATTTTTTTAAACTTGAATTTTCTTATCTGTGTAACTAAGAAACTTGAAAAAACATTTTTACAACTTGGAACATTATAAACAGTAACATAGTGAATAAATATTTAAACATAATTTTGTATTAAAAGTATTAACATTTGAATGTAACAACAGTTGAACTTTAAACTAATCAGTATTAACATGCAATTTGTATCAAAATAATTGTTAACTTCAAGATACATTGAATGCAGAGGAAGGCAAACAGTAAAAACTCTCCTTAAAACTTACCCAATTAAATTAATTTCTTACTGACCCAATGAACTGGAGATAAACATTAATCCAGGGAGTAATGTTAAGATAACAGACAATATTTACATTGTGATTTAAAACGTGGTTGAGCTGTTAACATGAACTTTGTAATATGTTGAAGTAAAGAACTTGAAAATATTGTTTTCAAACTTGTAACATTAGAAACAGTAACATAGTTAATTAACATTTTACCCTAATTTGTTGAAAAAATGCAAGGCAACTATTTTGTGAGGCGAATCATCCATAAACAGTACTTCCATGAATTATGACTGAATTGTTTCTTGTTTTGTATTTTTTTTTTTTTTATTAAACTTTATTCAGGTCAGACTGCCAACAAACATCAGGTAGACAATAATACAATGGCAATTTGTGATATTAGAATTTTTTGATGTAACATTTTACAGAAACATATTACTGCTTTTACAAGAATCATATGTAATTTCCTGTGATCACTTTGTGTGGTATGACCACTGTATCTTGCCTATGCATTCTCTTTTTTAATCAACACGCACAGTCTGCGTCCTCCATTTTCTAACAATTTCCTACATGTGTAATATATGTCTCATTTCACATGAACTTTAATACTTTTATTATAATTTCTAGCTTAGTATCTTGAACATTAAGGTCCTTTTCCCACGTTAACATATACCTCTCCTTATCGTGTTCAGGTTTGATATTGAAGATATCATATAGGCTTCCTAGGATTCCTTTAGTATGGGGGGAGTTTTTACATATTCTGGAGAGCCAATTATGCTTTGGGATTCCTTTTTCCCTAATTACCGTCTTCACAAAGTGGCCTAGCCTAACATAATTGTAGTGTTCTCTCAGCGGGAGATTGACTTGCTCTTTCAGGGTCTCAAATGAGACCACTCCATCCTCCTTAATCCAACCTCCAATTCTATCCAGGTGATTAGATTTCCACCAATGTTGTGAGAGAGTAGTTATTCCCTTGGGGCTTGTGGGTGGCACAGTACTGAGGCCATGCTATTTGACTGTATAAATAATGTTGTATAGTGTTGTGACCATTTCCAGCACCCCAGGGTATTCTTGATCATGGGGTTTGCATTTAGTCTCACTTTGTTTGGGGTATGCTCCAGCCATATTAGGGTGTCCCAAGTATATGAATGAAGAAGGAAATTCTCTATAGCAACCCAGGATGGCTGAGCTTCAGGGGAGTGTGCTAGGGGTATGAAGGCCAATTGTGCGGCCCTGTAGTAGAGTTTGAGGTTTGGAAAGGCTAGACCCCCTTTATCTTTGGGTTTAAATAGAATGTTTTTGGATATTCTCGCTGGCTTGTGGTGCCATATGAATTTAAGTGTCAATCTTTAAAAGTCAGCTAGTTCCCTCATATTGATTGCTATAGGTAGTGTTCTGAAGAGATACATCAGGCGGGGCAGCACATTCATTTTGATTGTATTTATCCTCCCTAACCAGGATATCTTGTATGATGCCCAAGTGCTTAGGTTTTTCCTGAGTGTGTTATATAAAGGAGTATAGTTAGCCTTATAAAGTTCTTGAATTTTGGGTGTCAAATTAATTCCTAAATATTTTATATGGGAGCTAGACCAGGTGAATGTATACCTATCTGTCAGGAGGTTCCTTTCTTGCAGCAAAATATCTAATGGTAATGGTCTTCTCTAAATTAACCTTTAATCCTGAGATACGGCCAAATTCCCCTAGGGTACTCATTAGGGGCGGGATCGACTTAAACGGGTTTGTTAACGTGCATAGCAAGTCATCTGCGAACAGAGAGACTTTGTAATGTCGTAATCCAATATTGATTCCCTGTATCTCGGAATTGGACCTAATGGCCTGAGCAAGGGGTTCCATCGCTATTGCAAACAAAAGTGGCGATAAGGGGCTACCCCTTTCTATTGTGATACTCAGTCTTTCCTTCCCTGGTAATTTTAGTGATGCTTTTAGCGAATGATAGTATGTTTTAATCAGATTGAGGAAGTTCCCCCGGAATCCAAATTTGATCAGGGCGGCCATTAAGTAGGGCCATTCTAGGGAGTCAAAGGCCTTCTCTATGTCTAGTGCCATGAGACAGGCCGGGGTTTTGACTGACTTTGCATGATGTATTAAGTGGAGTACTTTCGGGATGTTATCTCCCGCTTGCCTATTTGGGATAAACCCCACCTGATCCTTATTTATTAATTTAGGTAGAAAGGATGATATCCTGTCTGCCATTATCTTGGATAACAGTTTCATATCACAGTTTAAAAGGGATATGGGTCTGTAGTTTTTGGGATCTGTGGGATCCTTACCTTATTTAGGGAATAATACTATTTCTGCATTGTTAAGCTCTTGAGGAATTTGTTCTCCTGACAGAATAGCTCTGCTAAATGTGGGGCTAAAATATCAATGTAGGTGTTGTAGTATTGGTTACTGAACCCGTCTGGTCCCGGGGGCTTTACCTATCTTAGCCTTTTGGGCCGTCCTCTTAACCTCTTCCACCGTGATTTCTGCGTTTAGGGCCTGTAGGTTATCCTCTGTTAAGGTGGGTAGGTCTAGGGAGTGGAGGAAAGCCTGAATTTCATGATGTCCCAGATTTGGGGAGGCCCTATATAGATTCTTGTAGAAATTTTCAAATGTCTCCTGAATTTTAATTGGGTTGGCCGTTAGAACCCCTTGAGTTGTTTTTATCTGATAAATCTTTGACTGTGTCTGTTTTTCTTTAAGTTTCCTTGCTAGCCATGTATCTGGTTTATTAATGTTACTGTAGTATCTCTGTTGGGTCCACCTCAGGGCCTTCTCGGTTTTCTCTGAGAGAATGAGGTCTAGTTTAGCTCGTGTTTCGTCAATTTGTTTCCTAATTTGAGTAGTGGGGTTCTGTCGGTTTTGTAGTTCTAGAGTCTGAAGATCTGTGTTATATTTCTTTTCCGCTTCCCTACTCTTTCTCTTATAGCTTGCTGCCATTTTTATGCATGTGCCCCTTATATATGCCTTATGGGCTGTCCAGACCCACCCTATACCTGTGTCCTGTGATTTATTTATGCTAAAGTATACCTCGAGATCTGTGGCTATCTGATCCCTCATGATGGGATTTACGAGGTGCATATCATTGATCCTCCATGTATATGGGGGTCTGTTCTCTATTTGAAGATCTAACGACAGAGTGACCAAAGCATGGTCGGACCATGGGCATGAGATTATGCCAGTCTGTTTGGTCTTGGATAGGAGTGTCGCATCTATCAGGAAGTAGTGGAGTCTAGAGTATGACCCGTGAGGATACGAATAAAAGGAGAACTCCCTTTCTCCAGGGTGTTGTTCCCTCCATGCATCAGTTAAATTTAGTTGGGCCATTAGGCCTCTAATTTTTTTAAGTTTGTTGGCGTAGCGGTTGTCCCACGGGTTCTGTCTAATATTGGGTCCAAAATCAGATTTAGGTCCCCCCCATCACTATTTTGCCATTGTCTAGCTTCCTTAAAGTCCTGAGTAAGGCTATCAGGGAGTTGTGGGGAGTTGTCGTAGGGGCATAATGTGAGACTAATGTCAGCTTGATGTCATGGACCTTTCCCATCAAGATTATGTAGTTTTCGAGGGGGTCTACCTTTTTCCCTTCTAACGTGAATGGGAAATGCTTGTCTAGGAGGATAGCCGCCCCAGCTTTTTTGGTGGTATGGGCTGTGGTGAAGAATGTGGGGTATTGCGTGTTCAGGAATGTGGGGATTCTCCCTTGTTTAAAGTGTGTCTCTTGCATGAAGATTACCAAGGGTTTATGTTGTTTATATGTTAAGAACGCTTTACAGCATTTGTTGGGTGAATTGAACCCCTTTACATTGTGTGTTAAAAATGTATATCCCCAACTACTCATCGGAAGGTGTAAAGGTGAGGTGGCTTATTCTTGCTCTTTACCTTAGACCCCCGTTGTACTTGTGCCCCATGCTGAGACCAGGTGACCCGGTCAGGCCCGGTCAAACTTAACATCTAAAAAAAAACTAATGATACATTATTATATTTTTACAGATTAACATGGCTGATAACGAGAGTAAACAAGAAAAGAAAAGACGCCAAGCTAGAGAACGACGACAGAGAGCAGACAGCCAGCAGACACCGGAGCAGAAGGAAATTAGACGAGAAAAAGAACGCAAAAGACTTGCAAGCAAAAGACTATAACCTGCACAAATTAAAGATACGCCAAAAAAACTACCAAGCAAATTAAGCATTTACAACCTGTTCCTCAAACATCTTTTTTTACTTGTTATACTGTACCTTGGTTGAAGTGTGATCTCAAGCAGAATCTTCGTTGGTCCTGTGTTGAAAGTCTTCGTGCGATGGTCTGGTCCTCTGTGGAAAGTCCTCGTCCGATGGTCTGGTCCTGTGTTGAAAGTCCTCGTTCGATGATCTGGTCTTCTGTTGAAAGTCCTCGTCCGATGGTGTAGTCCTCTATTGAAAGTCCTCGTCGATGGTGTAGTCCTCTGTTGAAAGTCCTCGTCCCATGGTCTGGTCCTCTGTTGAAAGTCCTCGTCCGATGGTCTTTGCGCAGTATCTGTTGTAAAAGAAAAATTAGTCTTGTATGTGTTATGGTGAATTTTTCAGCTATGCTGGTTATTGTGCAACCTTCTGCAAATAATTTAAATGTTGTTATGCTTATTTATGCTTCTTTGTAAGGCTTATAGGTTCTTAAACATTAAAGAAGAATATTAATTTAGTTTGCTATGTGTTTGTGGGAGTTTGGGTACAAGCCTGTTTTGTGCCCACCACTTTTGGTATGCTTATTTAGGCTTCTTTGGAAGGCTTATAGGTTCTTAAACATTAAAGAAGAATATTAATTTAGTTTGCTATGTGTTTGTGTGAGTTTTGGTACAATCCTCTTTTGTTCCCACCACTTTTGGTATGCTTATTTAGGCTTCTTTGTAAGGCTTATAGGTTCTTAAACATTAAAGAAAAATATTAATTTAGTTTGCTATGTGTTTCTGTGAGTTTTGGTACAATCCTGTTTTGTGCCCACCACTTTTGTTTAGGCTTCTGTGACGAGATCAGTCTCGTCACTGCGAATTGGAGAAGTCTGGTTGCCCAAATCCTTCCTTTTGACTACGACCTATGTTGATTTTCCCCCTACAAAGACATGGAAGCCATGCTTCATTTGGTCAGAAAGGACTATGATCTAACTTTTGAACCACTGGACCAATTTATATGATTTGGACACATGTTTGTATTTGGAGTATGCTGAATCGGAAAATGTACGTTTTATGTGAATGTGATGCATACTTTTAAAATTATGAATAATGTGGAAAAATGTGTTACAGATTCTGACCACCTCCATCTATGAGTCACTAAGGCCAGATGGTTAAGAGCAAAGGTTATCTACATGCACAGTAGGGGAGATAGCTTAACAAAAGGGTTTTAGCAGACAAGATGGCACCATGAACAATGGGGGTAGGGAGTCTTGAATAATGAAATGGCCTGGGGTTTCCCCATACTCCCAGGAGGGGAGTAAGTGAGCTAGAGATGTTACTCTCTCCACCGCCAGAGGTAGAATGAGCAGTTAGCCACGCCTAGTGGGCGGCTCCTGGGGGAGGGGACTCCTGGCTCCCACGCCTTAACCCTGTCTGATTGGCCAGAGGTAATTAGGGGCTGACCTCAGGTAGCCCCCCCCCTACTGTGTATGTGAAAATGGTTTTAATATGTCTTTGTAATTAATAAAGAAGAGAGTACACTGCTTGACCCTCAAACACAGAGCTAATGTCTCGTTCTTGGGGGGATTCATGGGATGCTGTTACAGACTGACTGCCAGGAGTGTAAGCATCTTGGGGTGCTTTTCCTGTTCAGCTGCTAGCGGCTATTCGTGAGGTTCCAGTTCAAGGCTTGCAGTATATTCCCCTTGGATCCAGTTTGGGGGAATTGTTGTCCTTCAGTAGCTGTCCCTATATCACTGGACGGTCAGATCGGCTAAAACGGCCTTGGCGCCCCCTTATATGTGTGGGGGTACCGTAACACTGGTGGCAAGCGGCGAGATTGTTCCCACAGCCAGATGGACAGCTACAGGAGACACCATTCCGTGGATTTACAAGTTGGGGGCAACGCATGTCCCAGTACAGCGACCCTAAAAGCAGCAGAATGGAACCAGCAGTGCTATACGAGAGTGATGAGGACCTGGATGGCCGGGATGCATTAAGGAAAGGCATCTGGTACCAGGCCCTAGATAATGTACAATACCAGCGGGGTGAGAGTCTCCCCAGTGAAGAGCAGCGGTTGCAGAAGCAAGTGGCCCTGCGGATGCCCTTCCTGGGAGAGCAGCCCCTGGAGGAATGGGTGGAGGAACTCAAGCTCCGTGCATGGCAGGAGCTATGGCTGGAGGATGCCTACCAGGCGCTGTGGTGGTATATGGCACAGTATATACCCTGGACAGCCGAGCATGACAAGCCAGAGGGAGAGGAGTTTGATGGTTCTGGCTTGTTATGGGAGTCCTTTGCAGAGCCTGACTTCGGGAGCCCTGCGCAGACCAGACTTCAGGATATTTTCTATGAGAGGGAGGCTAGGCATGACTGGGATGACCCCCATGAGGTAGAGCAAGACCTTGTTCACCTAGCAACCCTGGAGTGGGAACTGGAGAAGGACTACCGAGATCTCTTCTACTCCAATGGGAAGGCTCAGCATTACAGCAAGGTGACAGACCCAGATCCAGACCCCTTCAGCTGGGAAGATATTGTAGAGATGTATTGGGAGGAACCCCAGGCGGCAGGTGGAGATGGGACCGAGGTCTCTCCACTGGCCCTACAGAAATGCTGGGTGGCTAGCCCAGATCCCCAGCGCCAGTGTGGAGTGCAGGGAGTGGAGAGCATTGTCTCCCCTCCCCAGCGGAAGTGTACCTTGCAGGGAGAGGAGAGCAGCGTCCTCCCTCCCCAGCTTCAGGGTGAGCTGCAGGGAATTGGGAGCCCCGTCTCCATTGCCCAGCGGCAGATTGATATGCAGGGAATTGAGAGCTCAGACTCCATTCTCCAGCAACAGGGCTGTTTAGCCAAAGGGGAGACAGCCGGTCTCCACCTACGGCCGCAGAGCTATGGATCCAAAGGGGAGACAGACGGTCTCCACCTAAAGCAACAAGGGCAGAGTACCGCTGGTCTCTGCCCACTCAGCAACCCACCAAGGCAGCTTCCCAGTACCCCGCCCATCTGTGGTGAGGCACCTGGACCTGGACAAGTTTCTCCTCTACCCAGGTGTAGTAACCAGTTATTGTGGGTGGGCTGTACTGCTGATTGTGTTTTGTGGGTAGGCTGCTGGACTAACCAGGGCACTGACTGGCAGGAGGTCAGATACCCTGTTAGTCTGTTTGGAAAAGGGGAGAGATGTGACGAGATCAGTCTCGTCACTGCGAATCGGAGAAGTCTGGTTGCCCAAATCCTTCCTTTTGACTACGGCCCATGTTGATTTTCCCCCTACAAAAACATGGAAGCCATGCTTCATTTGGTCAGAAAGGACTATGATCTAACTTTTGAACCACTGGACCAATTTATATGATTTGGACACATGTTTGTATTTGGAGTATGCTGATTCGGAAAATGTACGTTTTATGTGAATGTGATGCATACTTTTAAAATTATGAATAATGTGGAAACATGTGTTACAGATTCTGACCACCCCCATCTATGAGTCACTAAGGCCAGATGGTTGAGAGCAAAGGTTATCTACATGCACAGAAGGGGAGATAGCTTAACAAAAGGGTTTTAGCAGACAAGATGGCACCATGAACAATGGGGGTAGGGACTCTTGAATAATGAAATGGCCTGGGGTTTCCCCATACTCCCAGCAGGGGAATAAGTGAGCTAGAGATGTTACTCTCTCCACCGCCAGAGGTAGAATAAGCAGTTAGCCACGCCTAGTGGGCGGCTCCTGGGGGAGGGGACTCCTGGCTCCCACGCCTTAACCCTGTCTGATTGGCCAGAGGTAATTAGGGGCTGACCTCAGGTAGCCCCCCCCCCCCTCTACTGTGTATGTGAAAATGGTTTTAATATGTCTTTGTAATTAATAAAGAAGAGAGTTCACTGCTTGACCCTCAAACACAGAGCTTATGTCTCATTCTTGGGGGGATTCATGGGATGCTGTTACAGACTGCCAGGAGTGTAAGCATCTTGGGGTGCTTTTCCTGTTCAGCTGCTAGCGGCTATTCGTGAGGTTCCAGTTCAAGGCTTGCAGTATATTCCCCTTGGATCCAGTTTGGGGGAATCGTTGTCCTGCAGTAGCTGTCCCTATATCACTGGACGGTCAGATCGGCTAAAACGGCTTGGCGCCCCCTTATATGTGTGGGAGTACCGTAACAGCTTCATTCTAAGGCTTCTAGGTTGTTAAACATTAAAGAAGAATATTAATTTAGTTTGCTATGTGTTTGTGTGAGTTTTGGTACAATCCTGTTTTGTGCCCACCACTTTTGTTATGCTTATTTAGGCTTCTTTCTAAGGCTTATAGGTTGTTAAAGATTAAAGAAGAATATTAATATAGTTTGCTATGTGTTTATGTGAGTTTTGGTACAATCCTGTTTTGTGCCCATCACTTTTGTTATGCTTATTTATGCTTCTTTGTAAGGCTTATAGGTTCTTAAACATTAAAGAAGAATATTAATTTAGTTTGCTATGTGTTTGTGTGAGTTTTTCTACAATCCTGTTTTATGCCCACCACTTTTGGTATGCTTATTTAGGCTTGTTTGTAAGGCTTATAGGTTGTTAAACATTAAAGGCGAATATTAATTTAGTTTGCTATGTGTTTGTGTGAGTTTTTCTACAATCCTATTTGTGCCCACCATTTTTGTAATGCTTATTTATGCTTCTTTGTAAAGCTTATAGGTTCTTAAACATTAAAGAAGAATATTAATTTAGTTTGCTATGTGTTTGTGTGAGTTTTTCTACAATCCGGTTTTGTGCCCACCACTTTTGGTATGCTTATTTAGGCTTCTGTCTAAGGCTTATAGGTTCTTAAACATTAAAGAAAAATATTAATTTAGTTTGCTATGTGTTTGTGTGAGTTTTTGTACAATCCAGTTTTGTGCGCACCACTTGTGGTATGCTTATTTAGGCTTCTGTCTAAGGCTTATAGGTTCTTAAACATTAAAGAAGAATATTAATTTAGTTTGCTATGTGTTTGTGTGAGTTTTGTTAAAATCCTGTTTTGTGCCCACCACTTTTGGTATGCTTATTTAGGCTTTTTTGTAAGGCTTATAGGTTCTTAAACATTAAAGAAGAATATTAATTTATATTGGCGGCCATTAAACATATATAGTTCATTTCTTTTTTGTACTTTATACTTTACCTTGATTGAAGTGTCGAATGACAGAGGGTCCCCTCCTGGCAATCTTAATCTTCTTCTTGTAGTGTCTGTTTGAAAAAGAAAATGAAATGGTTAATTGTATATTTCTTCTTTTTGATTTAGCAAAGCATGGTCTTTTTGAGCATGTGATGTATTTTTCTATCTTACCTCTTGTTCTTTCTTGGAGTTGTTTAAAAGGGATTGTGGGTCACAGTGCACGGTGCAAATTCTTGAGTGACGCTGTTGATGCAGAGTCTGTTTGAATAGTAAAAAATGGAGAAAGATTGATCTTTAGGTTATACATAAACCACATTTTCATACTTAAAATGTTTTTTTTTTTTTTTGTCCTGTCTTGATAATAAAATGTAATATATTATAGCTTAACTCTCAGTTGTAATTTGCACAATGTAAAGTAGGAAACAATTCTCTTCTCAAGTAACAGCAGCAGTTAACTATGAAGTCACTCCGTTCATCACCTGAGTCGAAATATAGAAATTTCTGGAAAAAGGCAGTATTTATAAACTTGTAGACATTTCTGGAAAGTAGGCTGTATTTTTAAACTTTCAGGTGACTCAGACCGTTAGATACGCATGCGCTATTTGCGTTCCAGCTTACAATTTGCGTTCCATCCACCATTTTGTGCGTAGTAGTGTTCAAAATTGTGTTTAATATCAGTGTGGTACGTTCCGCATAGTATGTATTTCATTCTTGCGAGTCACTGTAGTATAGTTACGTCTGAAGCCTCGTTTTCGTTTTGTTCGGCGGCCATTTTTTCTCTCGCGATTTTCGGCAGTTAAAACTCTTTTTTTTGGACTTAATTGGACGTGTAAATTAACTTTTGGAGGTGCCGGATGCCCCCCCTTGCTGTAAGTAAGCTTTTTATGTGTTCGTTGTGTATTTCTTGTGTTTGTGATGTTTTGATGCGCGGCGTTTGGAATGGGTCGTTTCACGTCCGTATTTTTTTGCGATGCGGCCGTATTTTTTTGAGAGAGACGCAGTTGGCTTTTACGTGTACGACGCAGTGTATTTTTTTCTAAGTCGTGCGTATGTGTGTTAGGCGTGTGAGGCGCCTTTGAGGTTTTTGTTTTTAAGTCTTGCGTGTGTGTGTAAGCGGGTGTGAAGCGCCTTTGAGATTTTTTTTGTTAAAAAGTCGTGTGTGTGTGTTAACACAGCCAACGTCGAAGCCTCCACCTCCGCAAATGCGGACCCTCGCTTCACGAGGATCCGCATTTGCGGGAACGTTACGTTGGTTTTTTTTTTGGCTGGGAGGTTGGGGTTTTTTTGTTAAAAAGTCGTGTGTGTGGTGTGTTTGTGTTAACACAGCCGACGTTGGAGCCTCCACCTCCGCAAATGCGGACCCTCGCTTCGCGAGGATCCGCATTTGCGGGAACGTTACGTTGGGTTTTTTTGGGCTGGGAGGTTGGGTTTTTTTTGTTAAAAAGTCGTGTGTGTGGTGTGTTTGTGTTAACACAGCCGACGTTGGAGCCTCCACCTCCGCAAATGCGAGGACGTTGGGATGCTCCACCACCGCAGAATTGGAAAAGTGTCACCACACTAGTGAGAAAGCTCTCATCTGTAAGATTAATAAAGCTATCTAAATTTATTCAATAATATGTTATTCCATAAAACCCATCCACTGAAGTGTGAATAGACCTCTCCATCTTAAAAGGACATGGGAGATTTCTGGATCTCACTAGGAATACTATATGTCTAGCTATCTCTTTACTTTTGTGTACATTATTTTATTAAGAAGTGCTTAAAAGCACTAAATCTTACAACTAGTTCCTTACTGGTTTTCCCCTCTGCAGCTCATGAAGATAGTGTACAGTACAGGGGTTGCGCTGTTTGATTTGATTGTGACTAATTAGTGACAACATCCTGCAATATGCTGCTGAAAAATGGTCATTGACAGGCTAATTTGAAACACTGAACACTAAAATATAAGCAGACTTTATATGATCAGATATATCCCAAACTTTGTATGTGTAATTCTGTCTTTTTTTTTTTTACTACATCATATTTTGTATCCCTTGTGTATTTATCAATTACAAGTATTGATTATCTGCTTCTATAAAGCCATTCCTGTACTAAAATAGCTTTAGAGCAGACTATGCCAGCTATGTTATATTATTACCAAAACATAATTCTTCCCATAGCAGATGTATAACAAATATTAAAGAGGGATAAATCAATTACAAGTATTGATTATCTGCTTCTATAAAGTCATGACCCCAGGAAGGATCCATTCTGTGCATTCGTACAATAACTGACACTGAGAAACCAGTATGGGTAAACCAACGGGCCACAGCCAATTTATTAAACAAACATATAAATGTACCAACATGGTATAACAAGTGAGAGGAGCCCAACCAGGGGCAGCAACCTCTTGACCAGGGGCGGCCCGTCCATTGGGGCGTCAGGGCAAACGCCCCCCCCAAATATTTTCGTGATCCTGCAATAAAAAAACACAACAATGTATTAGTAATAACCCAAAAACAATTAAATATAAGGTGTACATCATCATTCAAGTCTTAATACAGTAATAAAATGAAGTAAAGTTAGTAAAATATTCCCAGGGACACTGTCACTTTAAGATAACCCTTGCGCTACATTAACTAATGCTGCTGTGTATCTATTGTAGCCCCCTGCACCCTGTGTGATCATATTACACTAGTACACTAACCTTTAGACTCTTCTCTTCTCTTCAATGAGTCCTGGCCTGGCCACCTGACCGTTAATGCATGCCGCCCACCATCACAGTGACGATATGCATGGGCGGTCATAAATGTATCAATTAATGACTGACAGTCTTCCATCATTGACCAATCAATGATGGAAGGTTGTACAGTTGCTAAGAGAACAATCTAAACCCACATAGACCGTTAGCCCTGAGCGCCCGCCAGCTAATTGGGCCTCGAGTTTACTTTTTGATTGACTGATACAGTCAATAAAACCACCAGTTGCCTGTCCCTTCCCCCTTTCTGTTTCCTGACCCTGGTCAGGCTGAGACTGAGAGACCTCCCTGGCTGAATCTACTCACATCTGCTCTGCTACCTGACTAACAGTAAGTCTACCTGGCACCTGCCCTGCCCCTGGCCAAACCAAACCCCTAGTAGCCCCTAATAAAAGGTAGGGGTGACCAGTTACCCCACTATGCCTGCCTGGCCTGCCACCTACCCAGCCACCCACCAACTTACCTACCACCGACGACCCTAGGCCTGCAATGCCTGGTGCCACCCCCAGCCATCACCCCCATGTGGCCTGTGCCATTCCGATCAGGCCTGCCCTATGCGATGCCATCATGCCACTGCCCGATTACCCCGATCACGGGGTAGTCGGGTGGTGAGCGGGGTGGCACAGGCCCACATGGGGGTGATCGGATCACCCCCTTGATATGGCCTGTGCCACTCCTGATCACCTCCATGTCGCCGCCCTATGCCACCCCCGAGGCCCGATCACCACCACCCCGATGTGGCCTATGCTATGACACCGCCCGATTACCCCGATCACGGTGATCGGGGTATTCGGGTGGTGAGCGGGGTTGCACAGGCCACATGGGGGTGGATGTTCACCCCCATGAGGCCTGTGCCACCCCTGATCGTGGCCTACGCGGTCACCGACCGACCGTTGGGCGCCTGGCCTGAGCGTGACCGACCCCACTCTGACCCAACTACCTAGCACCCCCCCCCCCCTATTTTTATTCCACTTTTAGAAGTAACAGGCATGTACATGTGCCTGTCACTTTTAAAGATAAAATAAAAATAAGGTAAGGGAAAAACAATACAGTTAATACATTATTATTACAAGTAAACAGCTTTAAACAAACAATAATAAAAATAAAATAAACAACAGCACATACTTACCTGTCAAATTGACCCCTCCAGCCTTGGCCTTCTGTCGTCTGGATATAGTCATGAAAATAATCCAATGTTGATTGAAGCCCATGTCAAATAATCCAATGTTGATTAAAGCCCATGTCAAATAATCCAATGTTGATTGAAGCCATTGGTCAAATAAATAATCCAATGTTGATTGAAGCCACTGGTCAAATAAATAATCCAATGTTGATTGAAGCCACTGGTCAAATAATCCAATGTTGATTGAAGCCACTGGTCAAATAAATAATCCAATCTTGATTGAAGCCATTGTCCAAAAATAATCCAATCTTGATTGAAGCCATTGTCCATCCATCCATTCTGGCCCATTGAAAGAGGCCTCCACCCAAAAAAACCTGACGCTCTAAAAGAAAAAAAAAAAAAACTAACAGAGCTCCTCCTAGAAGGAGCCCCACCCGCGATTAATTGATTTTTTCCCACGGTCTGCTTTATATACTAATTTTTGAAGGACTCTGATTGGCTGAAATTTTTGATTGACATCAATTTCAACCAATGAGAGTCTTTAAAAAATTAGCAAATCAGCAAGCAGGTATGGAAGCCTGTAAGGGTAAAAAAGGTTAGTGTGAACTTGTTTGACCCTGTATGTATTATACATATTACAGGGCTATTTTATGTGATATACATGTTACAGAATAATATCCTGTAACATGTATAGCCAAAAAATAGCACTGTAATATGTATAAAAAATAATGTGTAATAGAAATACATGAACAATATAATATAATAAGTAATAAAGTACATCAATTAATCAAATAATAAATATCAATTAATATATATTGTTTTATGTATATGTTTATGTATATTTATGTGTATTTTTTATGCGTATATATATATTTGTATATATTTATATATATATATATATATATATTTATATATATATATATATTTGTATATATTTATATATATATATATATATATATTGATTGATAGATATATATATATATATATATATATATATTTATATATATATTTATATATATATATATATATATATATAGATTGATAGATATATTGATTGATATATATATATATTGTGATTGTTATTTAAGGTTTTTAAGGTGCGGTTGGGGCCTATATGGTCACACTTGGTTATTTAGGGTTTTTAAGGTGCGGTTGGGGCCTATATGGTCAAAATTGGTTATTTAAGGTTAAGGTGCGGTTTGGGCCTATATGGTCACACTTGGTTATTTGGGGTTTTTAAAGTGCGGTTGGGGCCTATATTGTCAAAATTGGTTATTTAAGGTTTTTAAGGTGCGGTTGGGGCCTATATGGTCCCAATTTGTTATTTAGGGTTTTTAAGGTGCGGTTGGGGCCTATATGGTCCCAATTTGTTATTTAAGGTTTTTAAGGTGCGGTTGGGGTCTATATGGTCAAAATTGGTTATTTAAGGTTTTTAAGGTGCGGTTCGGGGCCTATATGGTAAAAATTGGTTATTTAAGGTTTTTAAGGTGCGGTTGGGGCCTATATGGTCACACTTGGTCTTTTAAGGTTTTTTAGGTGCGGTTGGGGCCTAAATGGTCACACTTGGTCTTTCAAGGTTTTAAAAGTTAAGGTTTGGGTCTTGAACGTTCTAATGTTTTTTGTTGTTGTTTTCTATCACTTCCCAGGTGCAAACTATCTGTGGAAGCAGATTTGTTTGGACTCGTTGGTTGACTTACTGGACGTGAATACCCCGAGAAGGAGAGTCAACTGTAGGTGAGTATATGGTCACACTTGGAATTTGAAGGTTTTTAAGGTGCGTTTGGTGCCTATATGGTCACACTTGCTCTTTTAAGGTTTTAAAAGTTACGGTTTGGGACTTAAACGCTCTAATGTTTTTTTTGTTGTTTTCAATCACCCCCCAGGTGCAAACTATCTGTGGAAGCAGATTTGTTTGGACTCGTTGGTTGACTTACTGGACGTGAATACCCCGAGAAGGAGAGTCAACTGTATCATTGCCTTTAATTTTCTGTCCATGCGTATAGGTGCAAATTTGATGTTGATGTAGTCTTGTCACATGAGGGTTTGCAATCTGTAATGTATACCAATGAATTCAACACACTGTTATTTTAAAGTAATTTTGTGACATAATATAAATTAATATACCGTGATCTCTTTCTTCTATTGGTATCAGAAATTAATACTATTGACTCTCTACTTGTGAAGCCTTTCGGCACCCTAACCTATGAGGAGAAGATGGAAGTAAAACGGTTAGGAGCTGACCAACCAGAGATAAATCTGCAGCAAATCGCAAGAGATAGAGGGAAGCAATATATCCGTACTTTCAATACTGAATGGTACAAGAAGAACGACTGGCTTTCTGGAAGCGTTTCTAGGAAGTCCTTATATTGTTTCCCATGCATCCTATTTGGTGGTGACGCTGCTTGGACCAAAACTGGAGTGACTGACGTCAAACATCTAGCTGATAAATTGGCGAAACACAAAAGTTCTAAAGCTCACTTGGATAACAGGATCAAGTTTGAGATGCTTGGACAGGCGAACATTGCTGTTCAACTGGACCAAGGATACCAAGTCAGCATTCAAAAACACAACGAAGTGGCTAAGAACCGGTACATCCTTTCCAAGATAATTGATTGTGTTCGCTTTTGTGGCGCTTTTGAACTGGCATTAAGAGGACACGACGAGAGTGAAACATCGCTAAATCCAGGAGTGTTTAGAGGCCTGGTGGATTTGGTTGGCAGTATCGATAGTGCAATGCAACAGCATTTGAAGACTGCAACTGTGTTTAAGGGCACGTCCAAAACCGTGCAGAATGAGCTACTGGACTGCATGCATGAAGTTATTAAGGAAGTGATTCACCAAGAGCTTAAGGAAGCCCAGTTTGTGGCAATCCAAGCGGATGAAACAACCGATAATTCCGCTAGGACACAGTGCGTTGTAGTCTATTGCTACATTGACAAGAAGCATCAAGTGGTGGAAAGATTTGATGGCTTCACGGAAATGAAATCAATGGATGCAGACTCGATTGCTGCTGTTGAGCTGGAAACACTGAATACTGTTCTCCCAGAGCCAGAAGACAAGAAGAAACTCATAGCTCAAAGCTACGATGGTGCCAGTGTGATGCATGGAGATCAAGGAGGAGTTCAAAGAAAAATAAAAGACGTGTACCCGAACGCACACTACGTCCATTGCTATGCTCACCAACTGAACCTAATAATGGAGAAAGCAGTTTCAAGGATTGGAAGAGTTCGAGTTTTTTTGTCCAACATAGGCGGCATACCATCTTTTTTTTCACGCTCTCCAAAAAGGACTGGAGTTCTGGATGAGGTAGTTGGTAGAAGACTTCCAAGAGGTGCACCGACACGATGGAACTTCAACGTTAGGACTGTGAACGTCATCTACGAGAACAGAGATGCGCTACTTGAGTGTTTCCAGACAATTGAAGCATGTCTAAACTTTGATCCAACATCTATACGTCTAGCCGCAGGTTTCATTGGAATGCTGGAAGACAGGGAGTTCCTTTACTTCCTTAAATTATTTCATTTAATAATGCCACATGTTGAAATCCTCTATAGTCAGCTTCAGAAGCGAGACACGGATACTGTTTATATCAAAAAAGTCACAGAAGACTTTGTCGCCAGCATCCAGAAAATCCGTAATTCTGTTGAAGAGATAGAAGCAAGTTTGCCGAGCGATGTAACAGTCAACAGACGGAGTGCGGAGATCTCAACCTTGAGACAACTTTCAAGAGAGGTATGTGACATAGTGGTGGTTCATGCAAAAGAACGTTTTTCATTTTCAAATCACCTAGTCAGTGCCAAACTTGTTCAAAGTGACTTGTATAAAACCCATGACACTTGCTTTCCAACCCAAGCTCTGGAAGACACCGTGCAAGCATATCCAATACTGAAGAAGGAACAATTACGCACTGAGCTGTCACTTCTGTATGGGAAGACAGATTTTCATGCTTGTACAAGTGCTGTTGTAATCTGCAGAATGATTTCACAGAGACAGTGAAATTATTAAGAATCCTGATTACAACACCAATGACCACTGCAGAATCAGAAAGATGCTTCTCCACATTGAAGAGGATCAAAACCTTTTTAAGAAGCACCATGTCCCTAGAGCGGTTGAATGCATTGGCGATGCTCTCAATGGAAAAGCAACTGATTTCCGAGATCCCAGACTTCAATGAAAAGACCATTGAGAAGTTTTGTTCTTTGAAAGATCGCCGTGCAAAATTTAAATACAAGTGATTGAAGCAAAGAAGAATGCATACCAAACATAACTAGTGGTAAGTAAAGTATGAACGGTGTGTGGGTGTGCATATGGAAGGAGCTATGAAAGGTGTGTGCATGGTCAGTAACAAGCCTTGGCGTGGTTTGAAGGAATTGGAGGCACTTCCAAGGGTAGCTGTCACTTGTTTACGGGAAGCAAGAATTCCATGTCTGTACAAGTGCTGTTGCTCTGCAGCAACTTTAGCATCAATTTAATCTACATAATTTAACAGAGTGAGTGAAGCTATAAGGAATCCTGCTTACAACAACGAAAACTACTAAAGAACCAGAAAGATGCTTCTCCACATTGAAGAGGATCAAAAAAGTAATTAAAAAGCACCATGGCCCTGTAGCGGTTGAATGCATTGGTTTGAAGGAATTGGAGGCACCTTCAAGGGTACGTAAAGTTCTCAGAAATGGCACCACCTCACTACCAAAAATAACTAGTGGTAAGTAAAGTATGAATGGTGTGTGGGTGTGCATATTGAAGGAGCTATGAAAGGTGTGTGAATGGTCAGTAACAATTGTTGAAGCCTTGGCGTGGCGTTACTGCTCATATGGTTATCCATATGCTAATTCAACGTGTTTGTTTGACATTGATTATTGTGTTGTCTAAACAGAAGTTAAATGTTATTGTTTTCTTGAATCCCAAGATCCACTGGTTTGGGCCTATGCAGTGCTGATTGGTCTTCTACGGTATGTTTGAGGCCTATATGGTCCCACTTGGTCTTCTAAGGTATGTTTGGGGCCTATGGTCACACTTGGTCTTCTAAGGTATGTTTGGGGCCTATGGTCACACTTGGTCTTCTAAGGTATGTTTGAGGCCTATATGGTTCCACTTGGTCTTCTAAGGTATGTTTGGGGCCTATATAGTTCCACTTGGTCTTCTAAGGTATGTTTGGGGCCTATATAGTTCCACTTGGTCTTCTAAGGTATGTTTGGGGCCTATGGTCACACTTGGTCTTCTAAGGTATGTTTGGGGCCGATGGTCACACTTGGTCTTCTAAAGTATGTTTGAGGCCTATATGGTCACACTTGGTCTTTTAAGGTATGTTTGGGGCCTATATAGTTCCACTTGGTCTTCTAAGGTATGTTTGGGGCCTATGGTCACACTTGGTCTTCTAAGGTATGTTTGAGGCCTATATGGTCACACTTGGTCTTCCAAGGTATGTTTGGGGCCTATATAGTTCCACTTGGTCTTCTAAGGTATGTTTGGGGCCTATGGTCACACTTGGTCTTCTAAGGTATGTTTGAGGCCTATATGGTCACACTTGGTCTTCTAAGGTATGTTTGGGGCCTATATAGTTCCACTTGGTCTTTTAAGGTATGTTTGGGGCCTATGGTCACACTTGGTCTTCTAAGGTATGTTTGAGGCCTATATGGTTCCACTTGGTCTTCTAAGGTATGTTTGGGGCCTATACGGTTCCACTTGGTCGTTTAATGTTTTTTAAGTATGGTTTTGTTCTTGAATGGTCTGATTGATTTGCTTGTTTTCTTTCAACCCCAGGTGCAAACCCTAAGTGGCTGCAGATCTGTTTCTACTCGTTGGTCAACTTAATGAACGTGAATACCCTGAGAAGAAGACCCGACTAATGGTAGGTGTCACTCCTTTAATTTTTCTGTTAATACGTATAGGTGCAATTATGATATTGCTGTAGTCTTGTCACATGAGTTTTTTCAATCTATATTGTATACCAATGAATTTAACACATTGTTACTTTACTTCTTGACATTTCTGCATTGGTGATCATGTATTTCAATGGGCTTCACAAGTATAAGGTCATTGGGCGGGGCTTATAAAGGTCATCATGATGTCAGGGGGAGGAGTTACAAAATGGGTGTGGTTTGAAAAAGGGAGAGTGGCTATGTTTCGCCCTGTCGCACCTCCAACTTGAAAAGTCACCAGCCGCCACTGCTCTTGACCCTGGGCTTGCGCCCATGAGTCCACCTACTTTTGCATTGCACCTGCCCAAGAGGTATGGGCAAGCCCTTTTTTAATTATACCCCTGGCCCGGGCAACTCCCCATCCCGCCACTGTGGCCATTACTTTTACATACAAAATAATTGAAGGTATAACATATACCCAATGACATACATGACAAGAATTTCTCACAATACTTTATTTTTTATTATCGTTTTTAAAAAAAATTTAAGAAACATAACATTACCAAAACCTAACCATACCCATGACCTCACCACCCCTTGACACCTAAATCCTGGGAGGGTGGGAGGGGATCCGAACGCTGGCCGGCCGCAGAGTGAGCCAAATCATGCTGAATGCGCGCTAACACCCCTCCTGGCTCCTCCCTGCGGGCAGCCAGTCCACCAACCAATCAGCTTGCGCAGGGCTCCGCCGGGTAACGAGACCCTCCATGCTACAGGCCTCCATGACCCCAGCAGGATCCCTTCTGCGCATTCATACAATAACTGACACTGAGAAACCAGTATGGGTAAACCAACGGGCCACAGACAATTTATTAAACAAACATATATATGTACCAACATGATATAACAAGTGGGAGGAGCCCAACCAGGGGCAGCAATCTCTTGACCCTGGGCACCTGCCCATGGGTCCACCTACTTTTGCGCTGCACTCGCCCAAGAGGTAGGGGCAAGCCCCTTTTTAATTATACCCCTGGCCGGGTTACTCCCCATCCTGCCACTAAGCAGTGCAGGAAGCAAAATTCCTTACTGAACTGCGCTCCCCCCCAAAACTGCCAAAGCCCATTGCACACCCTCCTTGCATTCCAACATCCTCCTCTGCATCACCCTCAAACTCTGGGTGGCGGATGTCCAGGAATCCCATCTTGTTACAAAAACTGGCCAACAATTTATTGACCTTAATCCGAGCACCATTCAAATGCACATGACCTTTGGCATTCCCTCCACACCCTCCTCCTTACTATGTCTGACCAGATGACTACTACTCCCTCAAACTTCGCCTTCCATGAAGCTATCTCACTTTTCATATCCCTGACTAAACGTTTAATGGGCACTGCACCTAAATCGTTCCCCCCAGCAAGGATTATGATTACAGATTAGCTGCCAAAACGACGGTCATCTGAATCAACCAACTCACTTTTCTATCTCAGGTCCAGAATGCCAGCCCATCGCACCAGTAGATCCTCCTTTAGTAAGCCAATCTGCAGGCCGGTCGGCGAAACTGTAGCGGACTCTTCTGCCCAATATATACGAGTGGCCTAGTATCCTTCGAGCACCTGTAAAAGATATGGCACAGTTAGCCAATAGCACCTGAAGATCTTACATAACTCCGCCAACGCGTCGATTCCCACCTTCCCATTCTCCTGAACACCTCCTCCGGCAGCCCAACACTAGCCACCACCGTGGCTGCCCCATATACGGAAGGAGTGGGTACCAAAATCTGCCACCTCCAAACCCAGGTGGTGAAAGCAGATTTTAAGCACCTTGGAGAAATGGAAGCGAGAAAGCGCAAGTCCATTCTCATGTATTAAGATTGGCCCCGGATAGAGATGTCCCGAATAGTTCGCCGGCGGACTGTTCCCGGCGAACATAGCTTGTTCGCGTTCGCGGCGAACTGCGAACATATGCGATATTCGACCCGCCCCCTATACTTTATCATTGAGCAAACTTTGACCCTGCATGTCACAGTCAGCAGACACATTCCAGCCAATCAGCAGCATACACTCCCTACCAGAGCCTTCTAACTCATGGACAGCAGCCATTTTGGAATCATAACTAACTTGCAGTCTTACTGAGAGGAGGCTGAGTGTAGGTGATACTGCATCAATAGGAAAAACCATAGCTAGGCTACTGTACACAGTGTGCAATACAGTCCTGAAGGACTCTTTTGATCTCTGCTGCAAGGACACCCCTGTGTCTCTTTCCCCCCTTATCATCATCCTCCCCTCACCTTAGCACCCAACCCTAACACCCCTCACACTTATCCATAACACCCATCAACCTAACACCTAACCCTAACACCCCTCACACTTATCCCTAACACCCCTCACCCTAACCCTAACACCCCTCACACTTATCCCTAACACCCCTCACCCTAACCCTAACACCCCTCACATTTATCCCTAACACCCCTCACCCTAACCCTAACACCCCTCACACTTATCCCTAACACCCCTCACCCTAACCCTAACACCCCTCACACTTATCCCTGACACCCCTCACCCAAACACCTATCCCTAACACCCCTCACCCTAACCCTAACACCCCTCACACTTATCCCTAACACCCCTCACCCTAACATCTAACCCCCTCACCCTTATCCCTAACACCCCTCACATTTATCCCTAACACCCCTCACCCTAACCCTAACACCCCTTACACTTATCCCTAACACCCCTTACCCTAACCCTAACACCCCTCACACTTATCCCTAACACCTAACCCTAACACCTATCCCTAACACCCCTCACCCCATCCCTAACACCCCTCACACTTATCCCTAACACCTAACCCTAACACCTAACCCTAACACCCCTTACACTTATCACTAACACCCCTCACCCTAACCCTAACACCCCTCACACTTATCCCTAACACCTAATCCTAACACCTAACCCTAACACCCCTTACACTTATCCCTAACACCCCTCACCCTAACCCTAACACCCCTTACACTTATCCCTAACACCCCTCACCCTAACCCTAACACCCCTCACACTTATCCATGACACCCCTCACCCACACACCTATCCCTAACACCCCTCACCCTAACCCTAACACCCCTCACACTTATCCCTAACACCCCTCACCCTAACATCTAACCCCCTCACCCTTATCCCTAACACCCCTTACCCTAACACCCCTCACACTTATCCCTAACACCCCTCACCCTAACCCTAACACCCCTTACACTTATCCCTAACACCCCTTACCCTAACCCTAACACCCCTCACACTTATCCCTAACACCTAACCCTAACACCTATCCCTAACACCCCTCACCCTATCCCTAACACCCCTCACACTTATCCCTAACACCTAACCCTAACACCTAACCCTAACACCCCTTACACTTATCCCTAACACCCCTCACCCTAACCCTAACACCCCTCACACTTATCCCTAACACCTAATCCTAACACCTAACCCTAACACCCTTTACACTTATCCCTAACACCCCTCACCCTAACCCTAACACCCCTTACACTTATCCCTAACACCCCTCACCCTAACCCTAACACCCCTCACACTTATCCCTTATACCCCTCACCCTAACACCCCTCACACTTATCCCTAAGACCTAACACCCCTCACACTTATTCCTAACATGCCTCACCCTAACACCCCTTACACTTATACCTAACACCCCTCACCCTAACACCCATCACACTTATCCCTAACACCCCTCACCCTAACACCTAACCCCCTCACCCTTATCCCTAACACCCCTTACCCTAACACCCCTCACACTTATCCCTGTGTCTCTTCCCCCCCTTATCATCAAGGGAGGGGGAAGGATGATGAGGGAGGGGGGAAGAGACACAGGGCAGGATGATGAGGGGGGGGGGGGAAGAGACACAGGGGAAGATGATGAGGAAGGGGGGGAAAGAGACACAGGGGAGGATGATGAGGGAGGGGGGGGGAGAGACACAGGGGAAGATGATGAGGGAGGGGGAAAAGAGACACAGGGGAAGATGATGAGGGAGGGGGAAAAGAGACACAGGGGAGGATGATGAGGGAGGGGTGAAAGAGATACAGGGGAGGATGATGAGGGAGGTGGGAGGATGATGAGGGAGGGGGATGAGACACAGGGGAGGGTTATGAGGAAGGGGGGAAAGAGACACAGGGGAGGATGATGAGGGAGGGGGTAAGAGACACAGGGGAAGATGATGAGGGAGGGGGAAAAGAGACACAGGGGAGAATGATGAGGGAGGGGGGAAAGAGACACAGGGGAGGATGATGATGGAGGGGGGAAGATACACAGGGGAAGATGATGAGGGAGGGGGTAAAGAGATACAGGGGAGGATGATGAGGAAGGGGGGAAAGAGATACAGGGGAGGGTGATGAGGAAGGGGGGAAAGAGACACAGGGCAGGATGATGAGGGAGGGGGGGAAGAGACACAGGGGAAGATGATGAGGGAGGGGGAAGAGACACAGGGGAGGATGATGAGGGAGGGGGTAGAGAGATACAGGGGAGGATGATGAGGGAGGGGTAAAGAGATACAGGGGAGGGTGATGAGGAGGGGGGAAAGAGACACAGGGCAGGATGATGAGGGAGGGGGGAAGAGACACAGGGGAAGATGATGAGGAAGGGGGAAAAGAGACACGGGAGGATGATGAGGGAGGTGGGAGGATGATGAGGGAGGGGGGATGAGACACATGGGAGGATGATGATGGAGGGGGGGAGAGACACAGGGGAGGATGATGAGGGAGGGGGTAAAGAGACACAGGGGAGGATGATGAGGGAGGGGGGAAGAAACACAGGGGAGGGTGATGAGGAAGGGGGAAAGAAATACAGGGGAGGGTGATGAGGAAGGGGGGAAAGAGACACAGGGCAGGATGATGAGGGAGGGGGGAGAGACACAGGGGAAGATGATGAGGAAGGGGGAAAAGAGACACAGGGGAGGATGATGAGGGAGGTGGGAGGATGATGAGGGAGGGGGAAAGAGACACAGGAGAGGATGATGATGGAGGGGGAAAAGAGACACAGGGGAGGATGATGAGGGAGGGGGGGAAAAGACACAGGGGAGGATGATGAGGGAGGGGGGAAAGAGACACAGGGGAGGATGATGAGGGAGGGGGGAAAGAGACACAGGGGAGGATGATGATGGATGGCGGAAGAGACACAGGGGAGGATGATGAGGGAGGGGGGAAAGAGATACAGGGGAGGATAATGAGGGAGGGGTAAAGAGATACAGGAGAGGGTAATGAGGAAGGGTGGAAAGAGACACAGGGCAGGATGATGAGGGAGGGGGGGGAGACACAGGGGAAGATGATGAGAAAGAGGGAAAAGAGACACAGGGGAGGATGATGAGGGAGGTGGGAGGATGATGAGGGAGGGGAGAAAGAGATACGGGGAGGATGATGATGGAGGGGGGAAGAGACACAGGGGAGGATGATGAGGGAGGGGGTAAAGAGATACAGGGGAGGGTGATGAGGAAGGGGGGAAAGAGACACAGGGGAGGATGATGAGGGAGGGGGTGAAGAGACACAGGGGAAGATGATGAGGGAGGGGGAAAAGAGTCACAGGGGAGGATGATGAGGGAGGGGGGAAGAGACACAGGAGAGGATGATGACGGAGGGGGGAAGAGACACAGGGGATGATGATGATGGAGGGGGGAAGAGACACAGGGGAGGATGATGACAGGGCAGGATGATGAGGGAGGGGGGAAGAGACACAGGGGAAGATGATGAGGGAGGGGGAAAAGAGACACAGGGGAGGATGATGAGGGAGGGGGGAAAGAGACACAGGGGAGGATGATGAGGGAGGGGGGAAAGAGACACAGGGGAGGATGATGATGGAGGGGAGAAGAGACACAGGCGAGGATGATGAGGGAGGGGGTAAAGAGATACAGGGGTGGATGATGAGGGAGGGGTAAAGAGATACAGGGGAGGATGATGAGGGAGGGGTAAAGAGATACAGGGGAGGATGATGAGGGAGGGGTAAAGAGATACAGGGGAGGATGATGAGGGAGGGGGGGAAGAGACACAGGGGAAGATGATGAGGAATGGGGGGGAAAGAGACACAGGGGAGGATGATAATGGAGGGGGGAAGAGACACAGGGGAGGATGATGAGGGAGGGGGTAAAGAGATACAGGGGAGGATGGTGAGGGAGGGGTAAAGAGATATAGGGTAAGGTGATGAGGAAGGGGGGAAAGAGACACAGGGCAGGATGATGAGGGAGGGGGGAAGAGACACAGGGGAGGATGATGAGGGAGGGGGTAAAGAGATATAGGGGAGGATGATGAGGGAAGGGTAAAGAGATACAGGGGAGGATGATGAGGAAGGGTGAAAGAGACACAGGGGAGGATGATGAGGGAGGGGGAAAAGAGACACAGGGGAGGATGATGAGGGAGGGGGGAAAGAGACACAGGGGAGGATGATGAGGGAGGGGGGAAAGAGACACAGGGGAGGATGATGATGGAGGGGGAAGAGACACAGGGGAGGATGATGAGGGAGGGGGTAAAGAGATACAGGGGAGGATGATGAGGGAGGGGGTAAAGAGATACAAGGGAGGATGAAGAGGGAGGTGGGAGGATGATGAGGGAGGGGGATGAGACACAGGGGAGGGTGATGAGGAAGGGGGGAAAGAGACACAGGGGAGGATGATAAGGGAGGGGGAAAAGAGACACAGGGGAGGATGATGAGGGAGGGGGGAAAGAGACACAGGGGAGGATGATGAGGGAAGGGGGAAAGAGACACAGGGGAGGGTGATGAGGAAGGGGGGAAAGAGACACAGGGCAGGATGATGAGGGAGGGGGGGAAGAGACACAGGGGAAGATGATGAGGGAGGGGGAAGAGACACAGGGGAGGATGATGAGGGAGGGGGTAGAGAGATACAGGGGAGGATGATGAGGGAGGGGTAAAGAGATACAGGGGAGGGTGATGAGGAGGGGGGAAAGAGACACAGGGCAGGATGATGAGGGAGGGGGGAAGAGACACAGGGGAAGATGATGAGGAAGGGGGAAAAGAGACACGGGAGGATGATGAGGGAGGTGGGAGGATGATGAGGGAGGGGGGATGAGACACATGGGAGGATGATGATGGAGGGGGGGAGAGACACAGGGGAGGATGATGAGGGAGGGGGTAAAGAGACACAGGGGAGGATGATGAGGGAGGGGGGAAGAAACACAGGGGAGGGTGATGAGGAAGGGGGAAAGAAATACAGGGGAGGGTGATGAGGAAGGGGGGAAAGAGACACAGGGCAGGATGATGAGGGAGGGGGGGAGAGACACAGGGGAAGATGATGAGGAAGGGGGAAAAGAGACACAGGGGAGGATGATGAGGGAGGTGGGAGGATGATGAGGGAGGGGGAAAGAGACACAGGAGAGGATGATGATGGAGGGGGAAAAGAGACACAGGGGAGGATGATGAGGGAGGGGGGGAAAAGACACAGGGGAGGATGATGAGGGAGGGGGGAAAGAGACACAGGGGAGGATGATGAGGGAGGGGGGAAAGAGACACAGGGGAGGATGATGATGGATGGCGGAAGAGACACAGGGGAGGATGATGAGGGAGGGGGGAAAGAGATACAGGGGAGGATAATGAGGGAGGGGTAAAGAGATACAGGAGAGGGTAATGAGGAAGGGTGGAAAGAGACACAGGGCAGGATGATGAGGGAGGGGGGGGAGACACAGGGGAAGATGATGAGAAAGAGGGAAAAGAGACACAGGGGAGGATGATGAGGGAGGTGGGAGGATGATGAGGGAGGGGAGAAAGAGATACGGGGAGGATGATGATGGAGGGGGGAAGAGACACAGGGGAGGATGATGAGGGAGGGGGTAAAGAGATACAGGGGAGGGTGATGAGGAAGGGGGGAAAGAGACACAGGGGAGGATGATGAGGGAGGGGGTGAAGAGACACAGGGGAAGATGATGAGGGAGGGGGAAAAGAGTCACAGGGGAGGATGATGAGGGAGGGGGGAAGAGACACAGGAGAGGATGATGATGGAGGGGGGAAGAGACACAGGGGATGATGATGATGGAGGGGGGAAGAGACACAGGGGAGGATGATGACAGGGCAGGATGATGAGGGAGGGGGGAAGAGACACAGGGGAAGATGATGAGGGAGGGGGAAAAGAGACACAGGGGAGGATGATGAGGGAGGGGGGAAAGAGACACAGGGGAGGATGATGAGGGAGGGGGGAAAGAGACACAGGGGAGGATGATGATGGAGGGGAGAAGAGACACAGGCGAGGATGATGAGGGAGGGGGTAAAGAGATACAGGGGTGGATGATGAGGGAGGGGTAAAGAGATACAGGGGAGGATGATGAGGGAGGGGTAAAGAGATACAGGGGAGGATGATGAGGGAGGGGTAAAGAGATACAGGGGAGGATGATGAGGGAGGGGGGGAAGAGACACAGGGGAAGATGATGAGGAATGGGGGGGAAAGAGACACAGGGGAGGATGATAATGGAGGGGGGAAGAGACACAGGGGAGGATGATGAGGGAGGGGGTAAAGAGATACAGGGGAGGATGGTGAGGGAGGGGTAAAGAGATATAGGGTAAGGTGATGAGGAAGGGGGGAAAGAGACACAGGGCAGGATGATGAGGGAGGGGAGAAGAGACACAGGGGAAGATGATGAGCAAGGAGGGAAAGAGACACAGGGCAGGAGGATGAGGGAGGGGGGAAGAGACACAGGGGAAGATGATGAGGAAGGGGGAAAAAAGACAAAGGGGAGGATGATGAGGGAGGTGGGAGGATGATGAGGGAGGGGGGATGAGACACAGGGGAGGATGATGATGGAGGGTGGAAAAGAACAGGGGAGGATGATGAGGGAGGGGGTAAAGAGATACAGGGGAGGATGATGAGGGAGGGGTAAAGAGATACAGGGGAGGGTGATGAGGGAGGGCGGAAGAGACACAGGGGAAGATGATGAGGGAGGGGGAAAAGAGACACAGGGGAGGATGATGAGGGAGGGGGGAAAGAGACACAGGGGAGGATGATGAGGGAGGGGGTAAAGAGATACAGGGGAGGATGATGAGGGAGGGGTAAAGAGATACAGGGGAGGGTGATGAGGAAGGGGGGAAAGAGACACAGGGCAGGATGATGAGGGAGGGGGGGAAAAGACACAGGGGAAGATGATGAGGGAGGGGGAAAAGAGACACAGGGGGAGGATGATGAGGGAGGGGGGAAGAGACACAGGGGAGGATGATGATGGAGGGGGGAAGAGACACAGGGGAGGATGATGAGGGAGGGGGTAAAGAGATACAGGGGAGGATGATGATGGAGGGTTTAAAGAGATACAGGGGAGGGTGATGAGGAAGGGGGAAAGAGACACAGGGGAGGATGATGAGGGAGGGGGAAAAGAGACACAGGGGACGATGATGAGGGAGGGGGGGAAGAGACACAGGGGAGGATGATGATGGAGGGGGGAAGAGACACAGGGGAGGATGATGAGGGAGGGGGTAAAGAGATACAGGGGAGGATGATGAGGGAGGGGTAGAGAGATACAGGGGAGGGTGATAGGGCAGGGGGGAAAGAGACACAGGGGAGGATGATGAGGGAGGGGGGGGAAGAGACACAGGGGAAGATGATGAGGGAGGGAGAAAAGAGACACAGGGGAAGATGATGAGGGAGGGGGAAAAGAGAAACAGGGGAGGATGATGAGGGAGGGGGGAAAGAGACACAGGGGAGGATGATGATGGAGGGGGGAAGAGACACAGGGGAAGATGATGAGGGAGGGGGGAAGAGACACAGGGTAAGATGATGAGGAAGGGGGGAAAGAGACACAGGACAGGATGATGAGGGAGGGGGGGGAAGAGACACAGGGGAAGATGATGAGGAAGGGGGAAAGAGACACAGGGGAGGATGATGAGGGAGGTGGGAGGATGATGAGGGAGGGGGGATGAGACACAGGGAAGGATGATGATGGAGGGGGGAAGAGACACAGGGGAGGATGATGAGGGAGGGGGTAAAGAGATACAGGGGAGGATGATGAGGGAGGGGTAAAGAGATACAGGGGAGGGTGATGAGGAAGGGGGGAAAGAGACACAGGGGAGGATGATGAGGGAGGGGGGGAAGAGACGCAGGGGAAGATCATGAGGGAGGGGGAAAAGAGACACAGGGGAGGATGATGAGGGAGGGGGGAAAGAGACACATGGGAGGATGATGATGTAGGGGGGAAGAGACACAGGGGAGGATGATGAGGGAGGGGGTAAAGAGATACAGGGGATGATGATGAGGGAGGGGTAAAGAGATACAGGGGAGGATGATGAGGGAGGGGTAAAGAGATACAGGAGAGGGTGATGAGGAAGGTGGGGAAAGAGACACAGGGCAGGATGATGAGGGGGGGGAGAGACACAGGGGAAGATGATGAGGGAGGGGGAAAAGAGACACAGGGGAGGATGATGAGGGAGGGGGAAAGAGACACAGGGGAGGATAATGAGGGAGGGGGGAAAGAGACCCAGGGGAGGATGATGATGGAGGGGGGAAGAGACACAGGGGAGGATGATGAGGGAGGGGGTAAAGAAATACAGGGGAGGATGATGAGGGAGGGGTAAAGAGATACAGGGGAGGGTGATGAGGAAGGGGGAAAGAGACACAGGGGAGGATGATGAGGGAGGGGGGGAAGAGACACAGGGGAAGATGATGAGGGAGGGGGGAAAGAGACACAGGGGAGGATGATGAGGGAGGGGGGAAAGAGACACAGGGGAGGATGATGATGGAAGGGGGAAGAGACACAGGGGAGGATGATGAGGGAGGGGGTAAAGAGATACAGGGGAGGATGATGAGGGAGGGGTAAAGAGATACAGGGCAGGATGATGAGGGAGGGGTAAAGAGATACAGGGGAGGGTGATGAGGAAGGAGGGGAAGAGACACAGGGCAGGATGATGAGGGAGGGGGGGAGAGACACAGGGGAAGATGATGAGGGAGGGGGAAAAGAGACACAGGGGAGGATGACGAGGGAGGGGGGAAAGAGACACAGGGGAGGATGATGAGGGAGGGGGGAAAGAGACACGGGAGGATGATGATGGAGGGGGGAAGAGACACAGGGGAGGATGATGAGGGAGGGGGTAAAGAGATATAGGGGAGGATGATGAGGGAAGGGTAAAGAGATACAGGGGAGGATGATGAGGAAGGGTGAAAGAGACACAGGGGAGGATGATGAGGGAGGGGGAAAAGAGACACAGGGGAGGATGATGAGGGAGGGGGGAAAGAGACACAGGGGAGGATGATGAGGGAGGGGGGAAAGAGACACAGGGGAGGATGATGATGGAGGGGGAAGAGACACAGGGGAGGATGATGAGGGAGGGGGTAAAGAGATACAGGGGAGGATGATGAGGGAGGGGGTAAAGAGATACAAGGGAGGATGAAGAGGGAGGTGGGAGGATGATGAGGGAGGGGGATGAGACACAGGGGAGGGTGATGAGGAAGGGGGGAAAGAGACACAGGGGAGGATGATGAGGGAGGGGGAAAAGAGACACAGGGGAGGATGATGAGGGAGGGGGGAAAGAGACACAGGGGAGGATGATGAGGGAAGGGGGAAAGAGACACAGGGGAGGGTGATGAGGAAGGGGGGAAATATACACAGGGGAGGATGATGAGGGAGGGGGTAAAGAGATACAGGGGAGGATGACGATGGAGGGGGATGTTAGGTTATTTATGCCCTTTATGGATTAAAACCAGACTCTGCATCAACTATGTAATTTTCCGTGGGAGTTTTGACATGGATCCGCCTCCGGCATGTCACAGTCCAGGTGTTAGTCCCCTTAAATCAACTTTTCCATCACTATTGTGGCCAGAAAGAGTCCCTGTGGGTTTTAAAATCCGCCTGCCCATTGAAGTCTATGGCGGTTCGCGAACATTTGCGGCGGTTTGCGAACCGAAAATTTTATGTTCGCGACATCACTAGCCCCAGGTAATCCGGTCTAACTTGCCGAAAACTAGTCATACACCCCACAGGACAACAATCAGTCCCTGTCCTACTCCACACAATCTCTCTCCCATTTCCCTCCTGGCCAGTTTTGGACCTCCTCAGCCACATTGACATACTGCCCTACTGTATGTTAACGTCTACCTGTTGCAGGCCCCCGGGATCTCGCTTGTTAGCCGCAAACAGCTCCCCCACTCTAAATGCTCTGAAAAAGGCCAGGGCAAAGGCTTTACTGAAAAGCGAAGTCTCGTAGCAGAAGCAGTAGCGAGAACGTTATAGGTCGCCTCCTATCCTGGGTCTGCCCTTGAACATGCCACACACGACCAGCTTGACGATAAAGACCTTAGTCAGGTCCTGCTGTCTGGCTAGTTTAAACATAAATGCCAAAGCTGCTGTCCGCCGCACCGCCGTAGCTTTTGAAAGCCCAGGAAGCTGTCGCCCTGTTGCTTCTCCCCTGGCGCCAGCAGCCCGAAGCATTCCCACTGGAAATGAGAAAGGGCATAAGCAATACCTCTATGCGATCCCGACGCGTGCCTGGCCCGGTACCATATGTTCCAATGCAAGCAACACAACACCAAATGTCGAATCAAATGTATAACTGGCACCGCTGTTTCCTTGGCACTATTAATAGCATGTACACCTGCTATATTGTCGGACTGGTACACCACCTGCTGATCCCTCAGCCCTGAACCCCATATCCGAACAGCTACGACTATGGCAAAGAGTTCCCAAAACAGAGCGTCCTCCGTTAAACCCACCTCCATTCATTCTGCGGGCCACAGAAAACTCCCAGCTAAGAAAACTCCAAAACCTACACCTCCCGACGCATCGGTTAACAGCTGGATATCCCTATTAGATACCGCCCGAGGGCGGATAAGCCTTATCCTGTTGAACGTGCCTAGAAAGAGTACCCAGACTTGCACGTCCTCCCTCATAGCCACTGACATACTGATGAAATGATGAGGACGTGTTACGCTCACCTTGGCTAGGGAAAGCCGTCTACAGAATATCCTACTCATGGATAGGATCCAACAAGAAAAAGCTAACTTCCCCAAGATAGACTGTAGCTGCCTGAGAGAGACCCTCCTGGCGCCTAACAACACCTCCAACTCCGACCGCAAATCTATAACCTTGCCCATTGGCAGGCTACACTCCATCCTAACCAAGTCTAACAGAATGCCCAAAAATGTCAAACGAGTAACCCGGACCTTCTGTTTTTTCACACACCAGGGGAACACAAAAATCCCTCGCCACTGTTTGGAAAGCATCTAATAATTCCTGCCACGGTCAGTCGTCAGCTGCGCCCAAAGACATGAAGTCATCCAGATAGTGAACCATACTGGAATGACCCACCACCACCCTTGTGACCCACTGTAAAAACGTACTAAGCGTCTCAAAGTAGGTGCATGAAATGGAGCATCCTATGGGTAGGCAACGGTCCGTGTAGTACTCCCCACCAAAATGACATCCCAGCAAATATTGGATGGATGGATGCACCGGCAGAAGGCGAAAAGCCGATTCCACATCGACCTTCGCCATCAACGCCCCAATGCCCGCATCCCGCACTAAACGCACCGCAGCGGATGACAAATCCTTGTCAATCTTGTCATACCCCGAAGTGCCCTCCGGGTCCGATAAGTGGTGGATGAGACTAAACTTGCCCAGCTCTTTCTTTGGAACTACCCCCAGCGGTGACACGTGCAAATGCTCTATTGGCGGTACCATGAATGGCCCTGCCATTCTACCCAAGCTTACTTCCTTCGCAATTTTTTCCCGGACTACATCGGGGTACTGGACCGCTGATTTTAAATTAGCCGGAAAGCTGCCGGTCAATTCCATTTCAAATGGAATGACAAAGCCATCTCGGAACCCCTCGGTCAGCAATCATGCTGCCGCCGCCCTACCTACCACTGTACCATAGCGTACGAGCTACGGGAGCATTGCGTCCAGCTCACCGGTGTCCTGCCCCTTTTTTGGTGGCTCACTAATGTGGGCTCCCCCCCTCTGACCCGAGCATTTTGTCGCCGTATGTTCCCCGCACTAAATGGAGCAGGTTTGTTTAAAGTGGCAATTGGGGACCATTTGCAAATGCCGTAACTGAAGTCGTAGCAAACATTGAGCCCTGTACCAGCTGCGGGGGCAGGGGATCTGCCCACCCCCGGTCCGAAAGGACGACATAGCACACATAGGGGTCATCACATTAAGCCAGTATGCGATTGCCTTCTCACTCCATGCCATGTGCGGCCTGGTCGCCATGCATAGGCGGAAGTCCTCATCGTACTTTAACAATGCTATTCCCCCTTACATCCGATAAGCACTTCGCAGGGACTCATCGAAGACCCCAGGACCCTCCTGCGGAACAGGCGCACCCGACTGCTCAACTGTGCATGGAACTGCCACAATAGCGTGACGCTCTCATGGCGCAGACCTCATCTCACTAGCTATGGGAGCCCAAGCCCCCTCTGCTAACCTATGACCCCCCAACAAAGCTTTTAGCCCCGTTACTAATTGTCCCTACTACTGACCCCCATGAGGTGTATGTGCTGGTTGTAAGCGCTCACCTTGCGACTGTGTAGATGGTTCTGGGGGGCCTTGTCCCTGCCCCTGCTCTGGAGCTGCCCTATTAGGCCTCCCCTTTCGTGGCTCACGATCAGAGCTGGAACCATTATAGCTGCAGTTGTAGGATCTGCGGTTGCTAGACCGCGACAGCTCTCTGGAATCTCTGAAAAGGCAAAAAGAACTTTGACTATCCTATCTGTGCCTGCAAGATGAGATCCTGACAGCATCCGCGTCATCCAGGGAAGACTCAGTCTCACCCCCCACTGACCCTAATGGGTTGCCTAGGTTCCCCAGACCCTGTCCCCGTGTGACGCGGTCATTGAGTCCGAAACCATCAGCAGGAGGCAGAGGAGTCAGTCCTAGTACTAGTACCCTGCCAACTACAGACTTGGTGTTTGTAAAGGGCGGCAGGGAAGCCTGTACCGTCCCTGCTGTCGTTCAAGGAGTGGTCAAAGCAAAAGGAAGAGGACTGTACCTTGTAGTCGCCTTCCTGGCTCTCACCGGGTGAGCCGCCCTGGTTCCCTTGACCACTTCTGGTCGGCATGCCTCGCTGTTGTCTCGCATCATGTCTTTTACAATGTCCGTGCGTGACTTCCTCAGAGCAGATACACTGGCTCGAGGGTCGCTGTCACCCTGTGGCAAACTTTGAAAGGCAGAATTAGACAAAACGATGGCAACAGGGACTGGCCCTGATGCTAAATCATCCCTAGGGACTGCAGGCTTCTTAGCTGCTCCATTAGCCCTTTTGCGAGGGTGCAGGGCTGGTGGAGTTGAGGTGTCGGAGATAATGAGTTGACTCAGTGCTGTCTCCGAAGGTGCAGCCTGAGGTACAGGGTCTACACCTACAACACCCGTGTCACTCTCTCTCACATTGCTATAAGTTAAGGGCTGGTGGACACCTAAGCCATGGCCTGCCACACTAACTAAAGTGCCGCCCCCCCCCCCCCCACACACTGTGGCAAGCTGCCCCCATCCGGAATCAGCTGTTCAGCCTGCCTGCCAAAGGGGCATCGGTCTCCAAAGTCGCCCAAGCCGCCAGCCACCGCAGACTGCGCTTGGGGAACTGCAGGGGAAGGGGCTGAGGCATCCGCGAGAGTGCCTATGCGGTCCTCTAGCCACCTAACTCCATTGCAAAGGACCTGAGACAGGGACAAATATTTAAGGAATGGACCTGCAGCGGGCAATAAAAAAACTGCGGGAAAGAAAAAACTAAACTATACGGGCCAAAATCTACGAATACCCCAGAGCACAACAAAAAACAGGAACCCTCCCCCCCCCCCACCTAGATAGCAGGGATAAGTATAAATATATATATGTATTATTACAATAGGGGGCCCAGCAGCATCCACCCAGGGCAAAGGCCCAACAATAATGCCAGAGAAAAACCCAAGCCCACAGACAACAACAAAAAACGAACAAGACAAAGACAAACACACAGCACACAAAGCACACACTCAGCCGACCGCACACATGCAGGACAAAGACAATACCACACAAAGGATTCGTCACACCGCCTCCGCTGCTGCTCAACCAAGAGGATGTGATTCCAACGCTGACCGGCCGCAGAGTGAGCCAAAATTACGCTGAACACTCGCCAACACCCCTCCTGGCTTCTCCCCGCGGCCACCCAGCCCAACAACCAATCATTACTACGGGCCTCCATTGCTGTACTAAAATAGCTTTAGAGCAGACTATATGCCAGACTATATGCCAGCTATGTTATATTATTACCAAAACATAATTCTTCCCATAGCAGATGTATAACAAATAATAAAGAGAGATAAATAGCTAAATAATGAACTGGTAGGGATTTAAACAAAATTATAATTAAACAACATAAACATATGCTGACATCTATACAACATTTCTAAAGGTTAATAGTAGAAATATATAGAAAAACATACATTGAAAGGGCAGTTAAATCTATAGGAATAGAAACTAAAATGTTACTGCCCTGGAGTATTTCCTAGGGAAGGTTTTTAAATGCTATGCATATACAAAAATAACTGTATGCAACACCAGCCTCATTTTATAGAGCCCAAGAAAGCTGCTCATCCTCCCACTCTGTCCAGCAGTCTGTGGTGCGCCCTAGAATCAAGGATGGCGGGGTACCAGCCTGTCACCCCGTCCTAATTAATCCACCCTGCGAGCCACTTTTGGCTTACTTGTGTCCTTCCCAGGGAGAAATATCCTGTAGTGCATAGGTCTGGTCTCACTCAAAAGAGTGACCCAGCCCCCAGCTACCAGGCAATGCTACCCTCACAGGAGAAAACAGCAATCCCCAGCTCGGTACCTACACTTCCTTAAACCATATGCTCCCCTATCAGTCCGGTATCTGCAGACCACGTAGATCCAAGTGGAATGCAGCATAACTGAGGGTAAATTGCTGCCAATTTATCAGAACCACCGATAAACCTCTAAAAGGACCACGATGCCCCTCCACAGTGGGTAAACCCTGGCGGATTATACGACATCCCAGATAATAACACAAACCCAAGAGTGGATATCCCTCAACCCGACCCTCGTAGCGGGGAAAAGTGCTAAGTATATCTTGATATTGTCAATCCTAGCCTGGTCCACATACCAAAGCCTGTCTGTTACGGCACACATATCCCGGCGGTTAAGGCAATACGCCTGATTAGCGAACCATAGTACTAACTATGAACCTGGGAATTGCCCCCAAACTAAGGAGAACACTGTAGAGATAAATTGGCCCAATACCTCCTAAGGATCCTTAAGACCACCCCTGGTAACCTGACCCGATGTAGGCTTATGGCCCATGTGCCAGGCAGCTCCATCAGTGCAGTAAACCGACCTTGCTTAATGCAAGCTACTAGAAGCACCCAACCCAGCGCAGTTGTATTGTACACCCTGTAACCTGCAATTGGAGAAACCAATTGCCACCGAAAGTGTAACATCCTATCCGTAACCTGTAAGTGCAATAAGGAGCGCACTATTGGACAATAAAGGGGAAATTATGTTAGGTGTAACATCAATAGCACCATATAGTCTGACTCGTTGATAAGCCTATGAGACCAGTTTATTGCGGGTGATAACCATGGTACACGAATACCCCGAAAATGGTACTATATATAACCGAACTCCCCTAAACTGGAATATCATGTTTACTGAGAAAAGTGTTACTATACAGTGCCACTATGCGCCCCCAGGCTCCCAATGAGTGCGCGAGGGAAGCCCCTGGAGACTGCACTGCACAGGAGGAGAGCTGTGCTGGGGAGACTGGCTGTTGCTTCGTCACCAGCGCCCCCAGCACTCCCTACACCATAGCAACCTCCATGGGTGGGCAAGAGGCAGCACCCTGGAGGCCACATAATTCATGGGAAGGAGCTGTGACCAGCAGCTCTATCTTCCCTCATGGCTAGCTCGGGGACTACTGATACATTTGGCGCCAAACCAGCGTATAAATGGCTCTGCCTCCCCCAGCTAGCCACCTCCTTCCACACCGGTCCTGCCAGGTCAAGGGGCCCTCCTTCCCACCACAGGAGAGAGTGGTGCTATGTTAACCAGTTGTAATAAAAATACAAATAATAAATGTGATGTAAAGACGATATAGTGGAACCTCTATATGCATCATTAATCTTTTCAGACAAATATAGAATCCCATTTTCATTGAATAAATTTATATTTTGATTACCATGTGATGGGTGATGTTTTGTGTCAATTATTGTATTTTTGGGCAAATATCGGAGCATTTTTTGCTGAATATTGGATTTGACAAATATGGACTGACGAATACAGAACTTTTACTGCATATAAAAATAAAAGGAGCTTACACTATGGAGCCTTCGCCAGACTCAGGTTCACAAAAAAAACAATAAAGTCTGAAGCAGATGCTTTAGTGCTTAGAAAATTCACTTTATATTTCTCATCAGTTAGTCTTTAAAGGTATCATGTTTATACCATTTATATTATATTTATTGCTAGGTGATACAATTAAATGTCACTACCCTTGAGCATTTTCTGGAGGATGTTTTGAAGTTTTGTCAACTCTTCATATATACACACTCACATTTTACATAGTAGTAACCTAATTTTTATGGCCAAGTTGTGCGTCATGTTATAGATAGAGGAAGACACCTAAGCCATGGGGCTATTGAAGGCATGCTCGTGATTCCATCCTTAGGGGAATAGTGCTGTACTCATAAGTCACATGCAAAAAATGGCACTCAGCAAGTTGTCACATTAACTGCCTTAGGAGGCCAGTCCTCACCATGGACAAACCAGCTTTATTCTCTCATCCCTTCCTTTGGCATAAATAATGTACCTGCACCAAAACTGGGTATTTACTTTTACACCATATTGCCAAGTGCTCATCATCTATGTAAACAGAGTAGAGGTGCTTATCTGGGAAAGAACAACACCTAAGTAGGTTTGTTCTATAGGTCTGGTTACCCACTCAGAGAGCAACCTCTTTTACCTCACTTGTGCCCCTTACAGGGAGAAATAGCCTGTAGTATATCAGTATACCAGGAAAATCTGTCCTGAAGAGGACAAACAGCTAACCCCTGACATACGCTTCTGCCTCTGTGGGCCTCGTCAGTGATGTGCCTTAGGGAGTACAGCTGCACCTCACTGATGAGGCCCAAGAGAGGCGGAAAAGTATATCTGGGGCTCGCTGTTTCTCCTGTTCAGGTTAGTATTGCCTGGTATTTCGGGACTGGATCACTCTTCTGAGTGAGACCAGACTGATATACTACAGGATATTTCTCTCTGTGAAGGCGAGGAATAGTAGTAAATAAGTGGAACAGGCTTCCAGTACAAGTGGCAGTGAAAAACTCAGTAGAGGAATACAAGGATGTCTGGGATAAGCATAAAGCCACCCTGATGATTAATTAAAACACTTTTTTTTAAGTAGAGAGAATTGGTAGTCTAAACTGCACTTTTAATTCTTACTTGTTTGTGTTACGGAAAATGTTTGTACTTTATAAATAAAAAGTAATAATTTGCAGTCACATTTTTATTTCTGTGTTTACCCTGTATGCCTCTTCTTACTTCTCCCACACTTATGCTACCGCGACTATTACTGAATACTGAAATCTACCCTCTATTCTGTTTTCAGACAAAACCTAAGTTAAAAACATAATATATATATATATATATAATTGTGCACCAGGCTTAAGAATATGGCAAATGCTGTGCATATATTTATCTGAATGTTTATCTCTTGTGTTTTTAAAAAATGCTGAGAGAACAATCTGTACATTGTACTTTTATAATACAATAGGACTGACAATTATTAATTTTAAGTTGCATATTGTTTGTTTAGCAAATTGTATGACTCTTAGCCAGAATCTTTCCCAGTTTCGCTCTTTTATTAAAAAGGGTGCAGTGTTTGCAACATACGTCATAGCAGTTCAAATACTATTATACAAGTAATGAGTGTAATAGTAATGTCATAATATCTACTACAGTATAAAATGGTAATAAAAAGACAAAAAAAAACGAATAAAACAACCAAGCAATCAATCTGCTGCCTCAAATGCACAAAGAACTCATGCAAACTCTGTGTGTCACGGGCCGGAGCTACCAGTTGTGCAGGTGGTGCAATGCATCATGGCTCTCCTCTGGTGTAAGGGGCAGTGCTGTGTAATTTTTTTTTTTTCTGTAGAGCATTTCTACTGAAGCCCAAGTGGTGACTGTGTGGAGCAGTTCAGCATGCTGAGGATGTGTATCAGGGAAGAGGTGAGAGAGGCCAGGGCTAGATAACAAAAAGTTCATGGGGATGGGATCTGTAAGGTCGGTGCTGAGAGAGGTTGGTTGCTGACAGGGTACTATGTAGGGATGAATGCTTAGAGGGGTGGGTGCTATGTGGAGGTGGATGTTGAGAGGGACTGGCTGATATGTAGAGAGAGTATATGTATTTATGTGTGTGCTTCATGTAGGCAGGAGATAAGGGAAGGGGAGCAGCTGTGGAAAAGGGTCATGGTGGGAGCAGCTATGAGAAAGGGTCTTGGGGAGTGATGCTGTTAAGGTAATCTGTCTTGAGGAGGGGCACTGGGTGAGTTAGTACCGGCCCTCCATTCTCTCTGTGTCATAAGCTCAAACACACATTGTCTATTGCATGCACTCTCTCACATGGTATCTTTTTTGTATCTTTTGTGCAGCCTCTCTCAAGCAGCCTCGGTTACTCACATACATAAGGTCTTTCTCACCTTATGCAACCTGTCTATCTAACACAGTCAGTCTCTCATGAATGTTCTGCCTCTCATAATATCTCAGGTAGGTTTTGCTTTATTCTCAGTCTCCAGTTCTCAGTCTCTAACACACACACGCAGGTTTACTCTCTGGCTGTCTCAGTCTCTCACAGTCTTTCTTGTTGGGTCTCTCTCTGTCTGTCACACACACTTCAGTCTCTCTCACACAAAGCATATTTTAGGCTAACTTCCCTTCAAAAATTATCTCAATGTTTCCATATATAAATCCTGCTTCTGTCTACCCTCAAAGTCAGGACCTACTGGACATGGAGAGAACAAATCATCAGACACTAGGCTTCACTTGCCATTCAGCTTGCTATATGACTCTGTATAGGATCCCACTGGTTAGGCCTCAGTTCCGGGGTTCAGTGGGATTTTCAATAGCGCTTTGCCAGCCTCAGAGTATCAGGAGTATTCAGATGTTCAAAGAGCACTTTTGGGGATCATATTTCAATAGTTGTTTACAGGTGCAAACATATTCCAAATAGTTCAAAACATGACAGTTTTTGAATAAATCTCTCTTAGCTGCTGTAAATGTTACTGGAGACCTGTTTTCTTAAGTTGGCAAGAGAAAATGTCAATTGGTGGAAGAACTTGCAGAATCCTAAACACTTCAAAAGGCTGCAGTGTTTTCAGGTTTTTGTTTTCTGCATAGTAAAATTATTAAACTTACTGTGTGAGGGAAGCAGAGATGACAATGGTATTAGAGGTATAGATAGGGAAGATATGTGTCTTGAAGAAGGACATGCTCTCCAACTCTAGAGAACATATTGGGGGCCTGTGTTAGGTCCACCTCTTGCCTACTACAGCTTTATGGTAATCCATTGAACCAATACAAAAATGAACTAACAATATGGATAACTATTTACCGAGCACATTACAGACCTCATTTGTTGTGGGACCCATGGTATATACCTGAGTAGACAAAAAAGACCTAGGAAAGATGTACATACTCCTTAATATTACCACCCTCACAGCCTTTTAAGCTCTTTATTAGATCCCTGCCCAGAAACTTTTTCATTAATAAGGGACCCACAGTTTTAAAGCTCCCTACATTTGCAGGCTCCTCTAAACCTAAAGAGGTAAAGTAGAGGGGTCCATACACTGGATAGTGGGAGTGCGAAGACACTACTTCACTTATTCTATAATTTCACTTTTATATAACATATTTTATGATGTAGAACAGCACAAGGAATCATAATTAATGCACCCTTACTATATAATGTAATATTGGCTTATTGTAAACCAGGGCTACTAATAGGCTCAGTTGGGACACACTTCAAGCAATATTAATGCTGTACTGAGAGAACAGACTATCCATTGGATGTGAGCTCTTGGCGCAGGTGTGGAAGACAATAAAGAGGCCTTCATGGGTGGTACAAAACGTTTCAATGTGACATTGAGGGTCAACAGATATTAGAAAATATATCCCATGGCATTAAATTCCTGTAAACACTATGCCACATTGATATTGCTTTTCAATATATTGATATTTTGTTCTGCTTTTTCTTCATGTTTATTTATTTCTTCATCCGCCATCTTTCCACCCCCAGTGTGAGATATAGATTGTTTCTTTGAATAATTCACTTTACCTTTGAATTACCCTTTGAAGCACTACATTTTTGTGACAATGCAAATAACCTGAATAGTTTTTTGTTTAAGTCTGCTTATGCCCTCATCCACATTTTACAGAGATAATACAAAACAATATACAGTATATGGCAAATGGGTCTGTGGCTCCCTCTAGTGTTCTTTGTAGATTCATTGTAATGACTGCTAAAGTGACACAGTACATGTTCTGAGCATTTTATTAACTGAATGTTATTTTCTTTTTTTAAATGCATTTTGCTACAGTAAACTAACATTAAAATCTCCCAGCTGCTGAGCTGTCAGTTAGCCTTTGTGATCCACCCAGAAACAGAAATAAATATTCCACTTACAAACAAATCTAAGTATTTTGTTCAAGAGAGATCATTTACATTCACTGGGTATATTTTTACCAATTACGTATGGTCATAATAATTATTCTATTTGGCAACACTAGAGCGATCTATATTACTTTTCTGAAATAAATGCTCCACCGCTTGACTCAAGAACCCATTCCTACTACACATGCATGGATGTACCCAGTGGCGTAGCTAGGCCTTTTGCTGCCTGGGGTTTGACGCCCCTCCCCCGCCCCCCAAACTCCAGGGCAGCCCCGGGCGGCAATAGCACACACACACACAGACACACACACACTCACAGACTTACAGACACACAAACTTACACAGACACATACTAACTCACAGACACATACAGACTTACTCACTCACAGACACTCACACTCATTCACAGACTCTCACAGACATATACTCACACAGACACACTCGTAGACACACACTCAGACACACACAATCACAGACACACACAAAGACACACACTCACAGACTTACACACACTCATTCACACAAATACTCACAGACACACACTCACACAGACTCACACAGACACACATTCACACACACTCACAGACTTACACACACAGAGGCACACACTGACACAGACACAAGCACTCGCAGACACACACACTAACACAGACACACACACAGATACCCCCGTCAAACTCAGGGGCAGCCCCAGGCAGCCAAAGCACACACACTCACAGACTTACAGACACACACTCACTCACAGACACATACAGACTTACACTCACTCACAGACACACTCACTCACTCACAGACACTCACTTACAGACACACTCATTCACACACTCACAGACTTACACACACTCACACTCATTCACACACTTTCTCACAGGCACACACTCACACATTCACAATCACAGACACACACAGTCACAGACACACTCACAGACACACACACACACTCACAGACACTCACTCACAGACACACACTCTCTCACACAGACACACACTCACAGACACTCACTCACAGACACACACTCACTCACACACCCACAATCACAGACACACACAATCACACACACACACACACACTCACTTACACTCATTCACTCACAGACACACACAGACTCACAAATAGACACATACACACACACTCACAGACTTACACACACACACACAGAGGCACACACTGACACAGACACAAGCACTCAATGACACACGCACTAAAACACACATACACAAAGACACACACGCGCGCGGGCAGCATCAGCAGCTTCTGACCGGTGTTCTTGACGCACCTCATGCCGCCCCCAACGAGGTTGTGACAGGGGCAGTCCGCCCCCTGTGCCCCTCCCTTCCTGCGCCTGTGGATGCACCAACCTGATAATTTTAACTGCTGCACATGTATGTAGCTAATATTGGTTAGCACCTGACCTGGCTAACATTTTATATACAGGAATACCCCGTTTAGCACTGTAGATGTGTTCCTGGAACACCGCTGCTAAGCAAAACAGCGTTAAATGGGGTAATTTTAACATAGGGTACATGAGAATAGGGGACATTGCGACAAAGAATACACAATTTAGCTTAAATTTTAAAGTACTGTATTTTTATATTAACTTGCAAAATAGAGTATACATAACACATACACATACTATAAGTACACAGAAATACAAACTTTTTTTTCGTATGTTTATTTATTTATTTGTGTTCTCATTTGAATGTCTAAAAGTAAGTACCTGCTCCCAATTCCAAGAAATACAGTTATTGCGCTGCACTCTGGGAAATTAGCAAGGGGGTATGCAAATGAGTCCACAATGCATGTTCACTCAATAATTCAGTTTCACTATATACATGGCTCCTTTTAGGCATATGCTTGCTGTATTATACAGCTTTAAAGCCTAGCATAGGACGGATTATACACAAGTTAGGACACCTATCCACAGACAGCTGTTTCAGTCTTGAAATAGATGTCATCAGTGTGGGGCTGTTTCCTAACTTGTGTTTATATTTATATATTTAGTAAATTCAACCTATTCCTAATTATCTTATCTTCCCATCACCCAGCTAGTCCCACTTTAGTGAAGACAATCCTACAAACTTTGATCAATACCTAATACTACATACAGCTCCTCTCTGCCACTCCCTGCACTATCACATATAATAGTTGTAGATATACGGGCCGTTGGTCACGCTTTGCGGGCCTTGCAAAGCGAGGCGGGCCGTTGATGTCTGCAGCACCCGGGACAGGCTGTAATGAGCGCCGACGGTGCTCATTGCACTGCGAGCCTAGCAAAGCGATGCAAGCAGTTGAGGCACGCAGGACTTAGGGGGGACTTACGACTTGTAGGACTTAGAACCAAAACTTGTACATACACTGTGCGCCTCGCAAAAATAATGCCTCGCTTTAACGGCCGAAACGCGGAACTAGAAAGACCTAAAAAAAAAAAAACAGATATGCTTCAAAAGCAGTTATACACTCACACACAGCACAGAGGGAGAGCCAGGAAGCCTGTGAGTGAGGTTGCAAGTTAATTTGAGGCATATTTGTCATTTTTTCACGATTGAAAATCGCCTAAGCGAGGAAAAAAATGGCAACACAACGAAAACGAGGCCAAAGGACGGAAAACTAACCCAAAGGACGGAGAAACGAGCCCTAAGCAGTAACACTTAACGAAAGCCAGTAACACTTCATCCAAGCCACTAGCATTTAACCCAAGGTAGTAACACTTTTTCTCAATTCAGTAACACTTAACCCAAGGCACTAACACAACCAAACACAGTAACACTTAAGCTCAAGGCCTATAATACCGGAAAGTTGATGCTCGCGATGAGTGCCAAAGGTGCGCAGAGGGCCCATAGCCTAGCATTGTGTGGCAGACAGCATTGCTAGGTTTACAATTTTACTCCCGTCATTTTTGACGAGCATTTCCTAGTAAACAATATATAGACAAATCTGTGTCACAGTGCATCCATGTATTGAAGCTCTTGGTTACAAATAGTAATTTGCTCCTCCCCCTTCTACTCCATCTTTGTCACCTTTCACTCAAATATCCTGTGTTTTTTATCACTCTGTACTGACCACTGTGACCTGGGTTCGATTCCAGTCAGGGAACCAAGAGGTCACACCAGCCTGAAGCCAAACATGATTGGGCCTGGTCAGTGCTTGGATGTCAGACCACCTAGGAATACCAGGAGCTGTATGCTGTGGCCCACTGGAGAAAGAACTGGCAACCCACTCCAGTATCTCTACCATGAATACCAAGTTGATCAGCATCACCTTGGACATAAAGGTGTCCTAGTGTGTTACGGTCCATGAAATCACTAAGAGTCAAAAATGACTAAACGACGCAAACATATAAATATAAACTGATTCCATGGAATTCTAGTCATTCACGAAGTCCTCTAACTTTCAGAGCTTTAACATTTTATAAATGCCCTTATGTTGAGAGATGCTAACTTCATACAGACTAATCTACTGGGTACAATGATAATACTCAAAATAACTGTCGCATTCGTTCATGACTGAGAAATCCTGAAATATTGGCTTGTGTGCTGCTTTCCAGACCTACTATTGGACTAAAAAAAATATACATATAAAATGGCTGTAAAACTAATTTGCATACAAATTAAATGCAAACTGTGTGAATTAATATAGCAAATACATACAAGATTTTGTGTGAATGGCATGAATACTTTGTATTAGAATTGTAATACTTCACGGTTTCCTTCTATGACCCTGTTGATGTTATGTATATCTAGGCCCTGGGCCTCTTGTGTTATAATTACGATAGCTTCCTTTGTGCTTTACCTCCCCCTTGTGACCATTTTGTATTGTTTCACATTCTTTTACTGCTATCACCTTATTGTGGCTTCATGCATGGTACTTACAGTGATGTCTTTAAGTACCCTTTGGTTTAACCAAGTGCTCTAGCTGGTAGTGAAACATCAAACATTGACATTTAATAAAACTATATTAAATGGACTGATTGTGGAGCACCACTTGATATAGGATCCTACTTTGATTTATGAAGACAACTTACACTTTTGCCATTACTACTTCTCATTACAATTACATGTGATAACTTGTTATTGCATGTTTATACCAATGAAAAATAATTTGTCCTATATGGTCTTTTTAAGAAATAAACTACATTACCTTCCATCAGCTGCTCCTCCGCTCCTCCGCGCATCTTCTGGCTGTGTTGGGACCAGGCAAATGCTAATGACGTGACGTCACATGCGCGTCACGTCAGTAGCATTGGCCGGGTCCCAACACAGCCGGAAGACGCCCGGAGGAGCAGAGGAGCAGCTGATTGAAGGTAAGATAGGGGAAAGGGAGAGGGGGAGGTAATTAGAGAGGGGTAAAGTGATGAGGAGGGAGGATGAGGAGGGGGGGTTGAGGTTGAGGAGGGGGGATGAGGATGAGGAGGGGGGTTGAGGATGAGGAGGGGGCTGAGGATGAGGAGGGGGGTTGAGGAGGGAGGATGAGGAGGGGGGTTGAGGAGTGAGGATGAGGAGGATGATAAGGGAGGGGGAGGGAAAGAGACACAGGGGAGGGAAAGGAGGGGAAGAGACACAGGGGAGGGAGAGGGGGAGAGACACAGGAGAGGGAGAGGGGGAAGAAACACAGGTTAGAGAGAGGGGGGGACACAAGAAAGGAGCACACAAGAGGGTGACAGAGAGGGCACAAGAGGGACACAGGGGTCAGCACATTTCCCACCCTCGGCTTATACTTGAGTCACTAAGTTTTCAGAGTATTTTGTGGTAAAAAAAGGTGCATCGGCTTATACTCATAGTTACATAGTTACATAGTATTTAAGGTTGAAAAAAGACCTTCAGCCCATCAAGTTCAACCTTTCAAGATCTCCTCCGATCTACAATATGCGGATTACCGTATATACTCGAGTATAAGCCAACCCAAGTATAAGCTGAGGCACCCATTTTACCGCAAAATACTGGGTAAAATGAGTTTAAGCCGAGGGTGGGAAATGTGTTGCCCCCTGTGTCCATCTTGTGCCCTCTGTGTCCCCCTCTCTCTCCGTGTCTCTTCTCCCCTCTCCCTTCCCTGTGTCTCTTCTCCCCTCTCCCTTCCCTGTGTCTCTTCCAGCCTCTCCCTTCCCTGTGTCTCTTCCCCCCTCCCTTATCACCCTCCTCAACCCCACTCCTCATTCTCAACCTCCCTCCTCAACCTCCATCCTCATCCTCAACCTCCCTCCTCATCCTCAACCTCCCTCCTCAACCTCCCTCCTCATCCTCCCTCCTCATCCTCCCTCCTCATCCTCAATCCCCTCCTCAACCTCCCTCCTCATCCTCAACCCCCACCTCAACCTCCCTCCTCAACCCCCCCATCCTCAATCCCCCTCCTCAACCCCGCCATCCTCATCCTCTCTCCTCAACCCCCCATCCTCAACCCCCCTCCTCAACCTCAACCCCCCTCCTCATCCTCAACCTCCTTCCTCAACCCCTTCCTTAACCTCCCTCCTCAACCCCCAATCCCCAACCCCCTCCTCAACCACCCCCTCCTCATCCTCAACCCCCTCCTCAACTCCCTCCTCAGCCTCAACCCTTCTCAACCTCAACCCCCCTCCTCAACCCCCATCCTCAACCCCCCCATCCTCATCCTCTCTCCTCAACCCCCCATCCTCAACCCCCCTCCTCAACCCCTCCTCCTCATCCTCAACCCCCTCCTCAACCTCCCTCCTCATCCTCAACCCCATCCTCAACCCCCATCCTCATCCTCAATCCCCCATCCTCATCCTCTCTCCTCAACCCCCCATCCTCAACCCCCCTCCTCAACCCCTCCTCCTAAACCTCCCTCCTCATCCTCAACCCCCTCCTCAACCTCCCTCCTCATCCTCAACCCCCTCCTCAACCCCCCATCCTCAACCCCCCCATCCTCAACCCCCCCATCCTCAACCCCCTCCTCAACCTTCCTCCTCAACCTCAACCCCCCTCAACCCCCCTCCTCAACCTCAACCCCCCTCAACCCCAACCCACCTCCTCAACCTAAACCCTCCTCAACCTCCCCCTCAACCTCCCTCAACCCCAACCCCCGTCCTCAACCCCCCATCCTCAACCCCCTCCTCAAGCTTCCTCCTCAACCTCCCCATCTTCAACCCCCTCCTCAACCCCCCATCCTCATCCTCAACCCCCCATCCTCAACCTCCCTCCTCAACCTCAACCCCCTTCAACCTCCCTCCTCAACCTCAACCCCCCTCCTCAACCTCAACCCCCCTCAACCCCAACCCACCTCCTCAACCCCCCTCAACCCCAAACCCCCCTCCTCAACCTAAACCCCCCTCCTCCACCTAATCCCACCGGCATCTGGACTTCTCCCTGGATCAATACTGACTCTCTAATCCCCCTCTCTCTCCGTGTCTCTTCTCCCCTCTCCCTTCCCTGTGTCTCTTCTCCCCTCTCCCTTCCCTGTGTCTCTTCCAACCTCTCCCTTCCCTGTGTTCCTTCCACCCTCCCTTATCACCCTCCTCAACCCCACTCCTCATCCTCAACCTCCCTCCTCATCCTCAACCTCCATCCTCATCCTCAACCTCCCTCCTCATCCTCAACCTCCCTCCTCAACCTCCCTCCTCATCCTCCCTCCTCATCCTCAATCCCCTCCTCAACCTCCCTCCTCATCCTCAACCCCCTCCTCAACCTCCATCCTCAACCCCCCATCCTCAATCCCCCTCCTCAACCCCGCCATCCTCATCCTCTCTCCTCAACCCCCCATCCTCAACCCCCCTCCTCATCCTCAACCTCCTTCCTCAACCCCTTCCTCAACCTCCCTCCTCAACCCCCATCCCCAACCCCCTCCTCAACCACCCCATCCTCCCTCCTCAACCCCCTCCTCAGCCTCAACCCTTCTCATCCTCAACCCCCCCTCCTCAACCCCCATCCTCAACCACCCCATTCTCATCCTCTCTCCTCAACCCCCCATCCTCAACCCCCCTCCTCAACCCCTCCTCCTCATACTCAACCCCCTCCTCAACCTCCCTCCTCATCCTCAACCCCCTCCTCAAACCCCCTCTTCAACCCCCCATCCTCAACCCCCTCCTCAACCTTCCTCCTCCACCCCCCCATCCTCAACCCCCCATCCTCATCCTCTCTCCTCAACCCCCCATCCTCAACCCCCCTCCTCAACCCCTCCTCCTAAACCTCCCTCCTCATCCTCAACCCCCTCGTCAACCTCCCTCCTCATCCTCAACCCCCTGCTCAACCCCCCCATCCTCAACCCCCTCTTCAACCTTCCTCCTCAACCTCAACCCCCCTCCTCAACCTCAACCCCCCTCAACCCCAACCCACCTCCTCAACCTCAACCCCCCTCAACCTCCACCCTCAACCTCCCTCAACCCCAACCCCCCTCCTCAACCCCCATCCTCAACCCCCTCCTCAAGCTTCCTCCTCAACCTCCCCATTTCAACCCCCTCCTCAACCCCCCATCCTCATCCTCAACCCCCCATCCTCAACCTTCCTCCTCAACCTCAACCCCCTTCAACCTCCCTCCTCAACCTCAACCCCCCTCCTCAACCTCAACCCCCCTCAACCCCAACCCACCTTCTCAACCTCAACCCGCCTACAACCCCAAACGCCCCTCCTCAACCTAAACCCCCCTCCTCCACCTAATCCCCCCTAAATACCTCCCCCCTCACTTTCCTGCTTGTGCTCCGGCCTCCGCTCTTTGACCTGGCGCGCATGTGACGTCACATGCGCGCCGCGTCATTAGCATATACCGGGTGCCGGCACCCGGTATATGCTAATGATGCGGCGCGCCGGGTCAAGGAGCGGAGGCCGCAGCACAAGCAGGTAAGTGAGGGGAGAGGGGGGAGGTATTTAGGGGGGTGTAGGTGGAGGAGGGGGGTTGAGGGGGGTTTATGCTGAGGAGGGGGGTTTAGGTTAAGGAGGGGGAGGGAAAGAGACACGGGGGGGTAGAGAGACACATGGGGGTGGTTTGAGACACACGGGGTGGTTAGAGACACACACTGGGGAGTTACAGACACACAGGGGGGTTAGAGAGTCACGGGGGGAGAGTGACTCGATTATAAGCCGAGGGGGCCCTTTTTTGCCTTAACTTATACTCAAGTATATACGGTAACTATTAATTAATTAAAAACAAAAATAAACATAAAAAAAAAAAAAATCAAATCCCTCCTGATCCCAGACACCGGCATCTGGACTTCTCCCTGGATCAATACTGCCTCTCTAATTATGCATGATAACCCTGAATTCCCTTTTTAATTAGAAATAAATCCAGTCCCCTTTTAAAGTTATCTATCGAATCCGCTGTCACCATCTCCTCTGGTAGAGAATTCCACAGATTAACCACCCTTACTGTGAAGAACCCTTTTCTTTCTTTTAGGTGGAATCTTTTTACTTCTAACCTCACGGGATGTCCTCTTGTCAGTTGAAAACCTCTTGGCACAAAAAGTTTCCTTGACAAATCTTTATAATGACCCTGGATATATTTATATAAGGTAATCACATCTCCTCTTAGAAGCTTTTTTTCTAGAGAAAATAAGTTTAATTTGGTTAGTCTTTCTTCATAACTTAGCCCCTCCATTCCCCTTATTTATGTTGTACCTTTTCCAGCGCTAAAATGTCCTTTTTATGAAGAAGTGCCCAAAATTGTACTCCATATTCCAAATGAGGGTGTACTAGAGATTTGTATAGTGGCAGAATTATATTTGCTTCCCTGGCTTCTATACCCTTCTTAATACATGCTAATATTTTATTTGCCTTTGCAGCTGCTGCTTGGCTTTGAGCACTGTTACCTAGGTGGTTGTCCACAAGCACTCCCAAATCCCTTTCAATGTCTGATACACTTAGATTTGATCCATTAAGATTATAAATTGCATGGCTATTTTTCCTTCCCAGATGCATAACTTTACATTTATTCGTATTAAATCTCATCTGCCATTTAGATGCCCATTCCTCAATTTTATGTAAATCCCTTTGGAGGGAAAGCACATCACTATCTGATTTAATTACCTTGCACAACTTTGTGTCATCAGCGAAAATGGAGACACCACACTCAAGTACCTCTAAGTAATTGATAAATATGTTAAAATGGAGTGGACCTAATACTGAACCCTGAGGAACCCCACTTACCACATTAGTCCAATCGGAGTATGTTCCATTTACAACAACCCTTTGCTTCCTGTCTTTTAGCCAGCTCTCAATCCATGAGCAGATATTTACTGCAACTCCTGCATCTCTTAGTTTGCACAATAGTCTCCCATGTGGCACTATATCAAAAGCCTTTGCAAAATCCAAAAAGACTACATCCACTGAGTTGCCTTGATCCAGGTTCCTACTAACCTCCTCATAGAAACGAATTAGATTTGTTTGACATGACCTATACCTCATAAATCCATGTTGACTCCTACTTTTAATCCTGTTCAAATAGACATATTCTTGTATATTATCCCTTATTAACCCTTCTAAAAGATTCCCCACTACAGAAGTGAGGCTCACTGGTCTATAATTCCCCGGATTTGCTCTTGCTCCCTTTTTAAATATAGGGATCACATCAGCTTTACTCCAGTCATCCGGTAGAGACCCTGTGTTGAGTTAATCTTGAAAAATTAAATATAATGGTTTGGCTATTACAGAACCCAGTTCCCTTACTACCCTTGAATGTATTCCATCAGGACCCGGGGCTTTATTAACATTTATTTTTTCCAACCTCTATTGGATTACTTCCTGTGTTAACCAATTATTTGGCAAAGGTAGTGTAGCCCCATTATGTTGCAGTGTCCCAACCACTGGTACCTCCCTTGCGTATACCGAAGAAAATAACCTATTTAGCTCATCTGCCTTTTCTTGGTCACTAATTATCAGACTGCCTGTGTCATATTGTAATGTTCCTATAGTTTCCTTCCTTGCCTTCTTCCCATTAATATACTTAAAAATTATTTTAGGGTTAGTCTTACTCTCTTTTGCAATTAATTTTTCATTTTCTATTTTAGCCAGTCTAATCGTGCTTTTGCAAGCCTTGTTGATTTCCTTGTATTCCTGTAAAGCAGTCTCTGTCCCCTCTTGTTTGTATAATTGAAATGCCTGTTTTTTACTCCGTATCTTAATCTTTAAATCATTGTTAAGCCACATTGGATGGGATATACTCCTTTTACTTTTATTCCCACACGGTATATGCCAATGTGTATGTATATTTAGTAAGGATTCAAATGTTGTCCATTTATGTTCAGTATTTTTACCTGCCAGTTCTGTCCCAGTCTATACTTTGTATTGCTGCCCTTAGTCCGTTAATATCTGCCCTTTTATAATTCAGAGTTTTTGTTGGCCCCTTAAAATTTTGTTTTTTTAATTCAATCTCAAACGAGACTGTGTTGTGATCACTGTTTCCCAAAGGTTGCCCTATTCCAACATTTGATACAATATCAATATTATTTGTGATGACTAAATCTAAGATAGCTTCATTTCTAGTAGGCTCTTGTATAACCTGGCCCAGACAATGATCTCTGAAGGTACTCAAGAACCTGCTCCCCTTAGCTGAACTGCTGGTCTCATTTATCCAGTTTATTTCAGGGTAATTAAAATCTCCCATTATTAGAACTTCTCCATGCTTAGCTGCATTTTCAATCTGCAACAATAATTGTATTTCCTCACTTTCAGCTATATTTGGGGGTTTATAGCATACTCTTACTAATATTCTTTTGGAATTTGCTGCTCCGCTTATACTCGAGTACATACAGTAAATAGTTGTATAGCTTTAAAATAGTGACAATTACTAAATCCTATAATAATAAATAAGTTTTTTTTTGTTTTGTTTTCAAATGGTGGGCTCAACAGTCAGGCCATTAATGTCAGGTTGACAGACCTGGATGCAGAACAAACACCTGATCAAGCAGATCCAGACACAGTGGCAGTCTGCATGGAGGTAAAACTGGCATATCTCTTAATTTGGAAGACCATCTTGTTGTTTGGAGAGATTGCTATGGCTAATACTTGCTCCTGAAAGATTTTTGTAAGAACCTGTGGTAGCCTTTGGTATAGGTGCAGATTTACATTTTTAGTCCCCCTAGGCACATAACCTAGAGCTGCCCCTAGGGTGTACAAATATGCAACCTAACTGCCCCTTCCTCTATGCAATTATTTATTTATATATGAAGTAATTCTCTTTTGTGTAGCATGTTCCACAGACAAAAACACACAGGATAATTACATACATGTAATTTATATAAAAAAGACACTGAACAATGATTTTTTTGTATTAATTAATTTTTGAGGCAGGTATACAAACATCATCACATACATACTGAACAACTAATTATTTGTTTATGAAGTAATGCTGATGGACTTAGACCAAACACAAAGACAATTATTTATTTTATTACTTATCTACAAATAAATTCGGAAAGACGGTTGTACACACAAACATGGAGCAATTATTTATTCAATTATTATAAGTGAAACAGCCTTCCAGTGAAGAATGTGGAGGTGAAGACCATGGAAGTGGTGACATACAGACACCTCATGCCTGATGTCAGTGAGTATGATGTGTTAAACAAGGTATTGAACTGACAACTTGTATGTCACATTCTCCCCCTCATAATATAGGCTCCAATAATCCAACTTGAATTGTAAAACAGTGATGTGTAAAACAATAAGTTGACAACGCTTGACAATAACTTACAGAGACATTTTGCCGAAGTTAGCACCAGCTTTGCTGAAAACATTATTATTATTAACTTTTATTTGTAACGTCCCAACATATTCTGTAGCACTGTACATGGGAAGAGAACAGGGAAAAATACAATATTAACAACTGCAGAAAATGGACGGCCCTGTTTTGAGCTTAAAATCTTTGTAGAAAGTGCTTTTTCCAAAGCACCCTGCAAGATTTCAAACTTACAATCTAAACGGAATGGAAGAGACAGAAAGGTGGAGAAGAAAAGATAAGGAATAGCAAAGAAGGTAAGGAAGGAAATTAAAATTTGCTTAGGTAGGAAGGTGTGCAAAGGTAGAAAGGTTTTTCATTTATTGGGAGAGGGAGGGGTCAGTTGAAAAGTAATTTCAGGTTGTAGTATGTTACATGTTATCTGTCCCTATTGGTCAGATAATATAACCCACAAATGGTAAAGTCAGGTAATTGAATGCTATATAGCTGCAACAATTGGAGGAGGGTGGGTGTGGGGGAAGTGGTTGCAGGAGACAGAGTGGGTCAGAAGGAGCCAGGAGCTGTGTGAGAGCCTCACTTCTTAAAGAGTGGATGGTTGCAGGAGACAGACTCCTGAAGGAGCCAGTAGATGTGTGAGGGCTTCTGAGGTTTGGAGAAGAAAGACAAAGGAATAGCTGGGTAGGAAGTCAGGGAGGGGTTCAGCCTTACAGATTGGGGAGGGTACATGTAGACATAGCAAAGGGGCAAAATTCAAACACATGGATTTTGGACAGTTTAAACAAATTAAAAAGGAAGTATGACAAAATATGCATGTTAAAAGAAGCAATGTACCTCTTCTTAAAACATTATGGGGAATAAATATATATATATATATATATATATATATATATATATATACCTCCACACAAGGCTGAAACGTATATATATACAACAGAGATATACAGAGCTCACACAGAGAGACAGATATATGTTATTATTATTATTATTATTATTATTATTATCTTATTTTAAAAAATGCGCCAACATCTCCTCTAATACTCACAATTTGTTCCTGTTGTATATCTCGTTCCAGGTGCCTAGTGGCCAGTCTGGGAACTGCAGTATTTGTTTTATGCCAGGGAACGTTTTTTTAAGTAAAAAGAAGGCACCCTGCTGATACAGTGCCACGTGGAAGACTATTGTACAAACTAAGAGATACTGGAATTGAAGTAAATATCTGCTCATGGATTGTAAATTGGCTAAAAGACAGGAAGCAAAGGGTTGTTGTGAATGGAACATACTCAGAATGGACCAATGTGGTAAGTTGGGTTCCTCATGGTTCAGTGTTAGGTCAGTTATCATACTTATAATTTTGGAACTACATTGCTAACCATTTATTCTGAACATTTGGTGATGTTCTCTTGGTGAAGAGTGAATGTTATTTCCTAACATTAAAAACCTTAAAGTTTAAAGTATCTCTCCTCCTCATTGTCAAGTAAAATCCACATACACCATTCACTTATTCCACACAGCAAACCTTATAACATTTGCATGCCATCTTTGGCTAAAGTACAGCCATTACAGGTGAACAAATTTAGTTTTAAAAAGAAAAAAAAAAAAATTATATAATCTTATAATAAAACAATATCATTTGTTTGCCATCTTAAGCGAACATTCACCATTATAGGTGAGGGGATGTACTAAAAAACATTTCAACATTAACATTTTAATATACAAATTTTTGCACTAAAAATAATAAATAAAATAATATAGGGAAAATTATCTAAAGGGAAATACATTATGAACAAAATTGTAATAGCTTGAGGAGAGAAAGGAGAGGGTTCATACCATAGAAACTATCAACTCTATCGAGTTTTTTAAAGTTCAAGATTGAAATATCCTCCATAAAAAGTGGTATACAAAAAGAAGTGGGCTTTATTTCACATTTGGAGGCTGGAAAATGTGGTTGTAATATGAGAAAGTAGTACATTATAAAATAGTAGTACATAATGGCCACAGCCTTCCAGTAGTGCATGTGGTAGGATCAAACACATTTCAAGAATTTAAGGCTGCCTGGCTATCCTCAGGCTAAATTAAATCAAACATTAGCTTACATAGAAATAGCAGTGAAAATCAATTTTCTATGTTAAACAAAAATGCAATTCTACATATTCATTAGGCAACAATCACCACCAATTACCTTTGAAAAGAAAAAAAAAACATCAGCATTTATTTTCAAGAATTTCTTGAAGGGACATGGAACACAAATCTTTTTTCATGTATTAAAAAGGTAATGCTTTAATTATTACCAAAGTTTTGTTTTACATGAAAAAGTTAAAATCTGCACAGAGCATACTATAGTATATGTAGATTCCATTGGCACAGATGTATGGCTTATAAAGCTATATTAGTGTTATTAAACCAAGTGGGGCAAAATCCCCAGATTACAGATTATAAACATTTGGTACACTATGGTACATAATCAAATACCCTCTTTCAAATGGAACAAAGAAAACATGCTTTCAATGTCCCTTTAAGACAAACATAGACACAGTTTATTTTTATTGCGTGATCATTTATTTAATAACACTGCAATTTGCTATTTTTTTTACAAATTAAATGTTACAAGGACACTGATTAGGTTTTAAAGATTACAAATACATAAGTTAATATAGAGCGAATGGTCACTGTTCAGCCTTAACAAAGAAATCTCTTTTAACATAAAAAAACAAAACAAAGCACAATTAAGCAAAAACATGCAATAAAAGTTTATAAACACATTTTAAAAAAAATTGTAGTTTCTTTGTTTAAAAGCTACAAAAAGGGCCAGTTTGTGGAATATCAGAAAAACACTATCTGCCTATCTGAAAACAGTCATTTTGAAAAAGTCAACTTTTAACAAATAAAATCAACACAAAAAGTACCAAAATTATAGAACGGGGTGCACTAGGCTAAACAAGTTTTTTTTTATTGTTAATTTAATTGTTTTTATATAATTTTGTTCATAAACCTTCACAGAACAATGAATTATTTATTATGTAATTCTGGAGGCAAAACACACACATCATCACACAAATATTGAACAATAATTTATTTGTTTGTGAACTAATTCTGATGTAAAGTCTTCACATCACCAAAGACATCACCAAACACAAACATACTTTACTTACTTATGAATGAAATCTGAAAGATGGTAGTACACACAAACATTGAGCAATTCTTTAGTAAATTATACTAAGTGAAAAAGCCTTCCAGTGGAAGTGTTAGATCAAACACAGTAAGGGGATTCAAGCATGCCTGGGATAAATGTAAAGCTATCCTAATGATTATTTAAGCCAAGCAAGTACACATGAATTATTGGTCAGTGAAGGTTTATGAACAAAATCATACACAAATAAACATGTTTTCCTCATGTTTATCATCATAAGAAGTCATTTTTTGTGATATATTTTACAATTGTTCCAGTGCAAATAGAAAACATGTATGTTGTTTTACTGCGGGATAACTTGCAGACACTCCCTTTATTCAATTTTCAGGTTTTGTTCTCATTATGAGAGAATTTATTTGACTAATTCCATGTATAATTTTGCTATTCTTGGTAGCCAACCCTACTTATTATGCATTAATAATGTTTGTTTTTGTTACAAAAGATCTATTATGGAGCTGTCTCGGTTTCTTTATGAAATGTAAAAGTTGTTTTATCTTTTCTTTGTACTTTAAATAATATAACAATTCAATAATAAAAAAACAGTTATGTAGTTTATTATTTCAAATAAAGAGAATAAGGTAGGTAATAATAATAATATCAAGAAACTGAGAAAAACACTGGAAAATTATTTTCAAAGACTACATTAAACCATAGTTAAGGTTGGGGCAAATTGAAGTTGGAAAAACGTCTCTTTGAAGGTAACAGATTAAAATGGATTGTTAAATTAAAGAGAGATGATTTTATTTATATACAACTACACTCATGTTTATTGTCACAGGGGTTTGGTGTGCTCTCTGGTTTCTAAACTTGTTTTTTTTAAATGGAGACTTACTGTATAGGAACTTTATATATATGTTGAGTACGGAGCAAAATCAAGAAAAGCTTTTTAAAAAAGGAGTGGTTTATTGATAATTAATAAAAAAGGTTTGACAATGAATGTTCAATGTACACATGTCCTAAAAGCATGTAGAAAGACTTTTTGAAATATGTGCATTTTTCACTGAGAAACCAAATAACATAAAATATGTGTTTATATGTATAACAGACTTCTCCATGATTGTTTCATTGCTGCAACCAATCAGGTTGCAGGGATGTGTGTGTCCCATTCAAATTAATTGTAAGGTTTTTGTCAGATTGCTTATAGTTCAAGTTTGAAGGATACAGGTTCTATTTTTTTGCATAGGGCCGAAAATTATCTCTCTTGCCTCTCTGGAATTTAAGCAATGCAGACAAATGCAGGAGGGTCAGTGCTTTGTGCAGCTTCTTGCGGTGATCCCAGCAAAACAAAAAAATACCCCTGACTACATATATTTGTGCAGGAATGGAATACTGGACTTGCCTAAACAGGAAAGCTATGGGTAAACTGATCAGTGCAGTGTAATCTGATTCCAGGGAAAGCTGTGCAATCCATCATATCCTTCTTCCATAGAGCCTCATACAATGCAAGTTCTGCCATCTGCTAATTACTCATGCAAAGCAAGTGGGCAGAATACACTATGTAAACAGAGATTTAAAACTTTAGATTTGTATCTGTTATTAGTGTAATTATTTTTTTTTATCATTTTAACACTTTCACACCACTTACAGTGATTTCAATGGCCCTTTAATATAATGTGGCAGAATAAGTTAAGTGAAATTATTACGTCTATAAAAGCAAATTCCATGTAATCTAGAAATAGCTATGCTTACTTTGATAGGTTGTTGAATGCATCAAAAAAGAGCACACTTGATGACTATTAAACTTAAAATAGCTAAGTGCTGGAAGTTGGAGATTTTATCCACTTTAGAGGGGAATTCATAATGCAATGAGCAATATTTCATATAGAAAAAATATTTTTTTAAATAAACAAATCATGAAGTATCATCATAGATAGAAAATATAATGTGCAGACATAAGATGTATTTTTTTTCTTTTTAAAAATGCTGTGTACATAATAGCGTAAATATCATTAACCTTTTCCAATTTTTTTATTTCCAAATGTAGCCTGGAATAATTTTCCATTGACTTGCATTACATAATTGGGTTAGATTTAGAGGATTCTTGTTAATAAGTTTCATCAGGAACTAAACCGTATATATATATATATATATATATATATATATATATATATATATATATATATATATACAGTAGACTCTCAGTCATCTGGCACCCACAGGGATTGGTAGATACCAGATAAATGTAGTTTCTGGTTGCTTGAGAGTCACTATTAAAAGAGGCCTAGATGAGCTGCACATAGGACGCTCTGCTAACTATATTTGTCATCTGTTCTAGCAGCAGCAGCAGCTTTCACTCCTCACTTACACACAGCACTTATTACGGACCTCGCCAAAGGCGCTCAGCGCAAGGCACGAAAGTGGCAGGTTGAACCACGCCTGCAATGAGTGCTCATTGCGAGACCTATAAAGTAGAGGGGGGGAGAGGCTTGCAATGAGTGCTGAAGGCGCTCATCGCGGGGCTCACGATGAGTGCCGAACGCACTCATTGCGAAGCATGAAAGTGGTGGGTTGGCCATGGCCTACAATGAGCGGCGAAACCGAGTCCCGCAAGTTAGAGGGGGGAGAGCCTTGCATTGTGTGGCAAACAGCATTGCCAGCCTTCACATTTTATTGCCGTCATGGTGTAGGTGCCAGCAACTGAAGAGAGCAGCAGCAAATTAATTATATTATTTATATATGCCTGCTACTTCTGGGTATTTTCGCAGAAAATCAGGACCCAGGTTCCCATCTTGGAGACTGTTTTCCAGACTAGAAGCACACTGTCCTGGGACAATTAGCATTGTGTAATGGTGGATAACTCCAGAAGTTATTTCTCAGCTCTACATGTCTGCCTGAGCACTGAGACAGAAAACATCTGAACAAGCAGGAGGTGTACTGATATTTTGATCTTTGACCATTCTGGAGACAGATCCAAGGGCTAGGAGGTGAGTGAACAACATTTAATACACTTAGTAAAACAGTTGGACCCCCTCCTAGACCCACAGTGATGTTGCTATGCTGAACTGGCTAGTCCATAAAGAACTCTGCTAAAATTCAGTGCTTGGGCTGTGAAAACAAACACAGATATTTTGCAAGTGTGAAGTAGTTGTGTTTTTCTAACCCACACTACAACCCACAACAGCTAAATAGTAAAAGGGTCCAAGAAGGGGTCCAGTGATTCCAGACCCCAAAAAGGACAGGTGCTTGAAGGCTATTGAGATGCTCTTAAACTATTGTACATAGAGATGTTTGGCAAAACAAGACCTGCAAACTCAAAGATCATATAAACAAAGAACCATAATAACCTTGCAGCTGTAGTTTCATAAAACCTGCATAAGTGGCGCCATCTTGTGGACAAATTTAAAATCTGCAAACTCAGACTTTAAGCAAGGAAGAGCTGCTATATCACCGTCTTGTGGACCTACAAAGCAATTGCAGCCTGACAAGAAATAGCAAAGGCAAGCTCAAAACCTGTCTGGGATTTATTTATACAGGAATTTTACCTGCATAGCAGGGTGCCTTATCGTGTCTCAAACAGTAAAAACAAACATACTTTTTACAAAAAGGCAGATATTGTCTGATTGAAAGCAGTAGCTGCTCAACGTCTCCTGCTTTATTTCTTGGTGTGAGAAGATAACATTAAGCCCACTATGTAAGCGCACCCCATACCCCAGTTATGGTGGCACAATCTAAAGCAAAGTGACTTACGTAAAGAATACAGCTAGATCTCATGTTTAAAGCCCTTAAAAAAGGAATAGCTGATATCTAGCATAGTGTTTGGTTTACGTTTAGCTAAATGGTAGCAATGTTTTTGTTCTGTGTGCTAAATTCGGTTCTATCTCGGGGTTCATTAAATCATTTTTCCACTTATTAGACTTCAACTGCATTGATATAGTCACTTAAGTATTAATGTTTTTTTTTTTTTTTAAAGTGCCCCATAGGCGTTTAATTTTGTATATTTTTCTAATATTATTATTATTTTTTTTAGATATTTTTTTTTGGGCGAGACACCTGTGTATCCTTTTGAAAAGATATCTAGTTCCTCACTGTACATTTTAGGAGGACAGCTCTTTGCTCTCCCCTTAGTTTAGTTCAAATTGGACATTGTTTTGTGTATTTTTATTATACTTAAAAAATACATATATATTTGAGTAATTATCTATTTACATACTGTTAGACAGATATACTGCACTGCAAAAGTACGTGATTGTTATTGCACATTGTACATTGCTTTAATATTTTCTACATTTCTTTCCTACTTCTTCCTCGTTCTTCTCCCTCTTCTTTTCCCCTCTTTCCCTGCTCTGCTTATTTCTTGTCCTGTGTGGAGTTCTGCGAGGCAATAGTTCCCAGTGGAGTGCAGTCCTTTGGTCATCAGCCCTCTGTGGATAATTTACCTATCAGAGCCCCTCTTTTCTGACGGCGATCGGTGTAGGTGGTGAGTAATGGCTTTACACATAGCATCTCATAACGTTCAGGGGTTAAATGAGCCGGTGAAGCGAGGGGTTGCCCTGGGTGAATACAGTCATATGGGGTTAGACATTGTCATGATACAGGAAACCCATTTTAGGAAGAATGCTATCCCAAGGTATTGGGGGAAACATTTCACACAAATGTATCACTCTACTGCTCCAGAAAAAATAAGAGGGGTGTCAATTCTGATACACAAAAGGCTGAACTTCCAACACACTTCCACCCATAGAGATCCAGAGGGGAGATTTATTCTAGTAATTTTCACTGTTAAATGTATATGCCCCAAATGCTGGCAATCAGCATTTTTTCGTAGAGTGTCAGAGCTTTTGGCTGACTGGCAGCAATCGGCATGGATTCTGGGGGGGACATGAACTCCGTTTTAGACCAAGCAAAAGACAGATTGAGTTCTACTTCCCCGATGGTAACCCCATCCGCCACAAAATCCCTCAAACTCCTACTTAACCATTATGGTATGCTTGATGCATGGACAATGGTTCATCCTACTGATAGGGAGTATACTCACTAATCAGCTAGGCATGACTCACACTCCCGTATTGATTATGTTTTTATTCAGCAACACTTAGCCCCGAATTTGCTGAACGCAACCTATTGCATGGTCTGACCACAATATAACTAGAATTTCCTTGAATGATCTACTACCTCTCCCTCATGGGTGCTAAGCCTGGGCCTGCTCAATGATGTAGTCACAAAGGACAAAATATGTAGCGCTATAGTAGAATATTTTGATTTGAATAGTGGGGGTGAGGTGGATCACGCTGGAGTATGGGCTGCAAATAAAGCAGTTTTGAGAGGCAAGTATATTCAAATTGGCTCCATCTCCAAAAAATTGGAACTAACCCAAATTAACATTAACATTAACTAGTAAAATCTCAGCCCTTCAAGCTATTCCCCCTTTTAGGAGACCACCTTGGACCCAAGCAGAAATATATACACTTAAGCAGCAATTGCAGGTGATTCTCTGTAGGAAGGTTGTAACTCAGTCTCACTTTTTCACGTATTCGAATAAGCCAAACAGAATGCTAGCCAAAAAGCTCAACCAGCAAAGGGCAGACTCTTATTCCCAAATTAAAGGTGGAGAATGACCAGACCATCTATAAGCCAAATGATATTACAAAGGCATTTGAAAAAGTGTATGCTGATTTGTATTTAGCACCTCCTAGCTTGAGCACAATAGATCATATGACCCAAATTGATCATTTTCTGTCCTCCATTAGTCTTCCGAAACTTGAGAAAGTCCAATCTGATTTGCTAGACATCCCTATATCATTAGATGAAGTTAAGAGAGCCATAAGAGACTAAATCATATAAAGCCCCTGGCCCGGATGGGTTCACAAATTTCTATTATAAGCAATTTAGAGATACACTGGCACCTCATCTCCAACTGCTCTTTAATGATTTCCTGTTCGGTAAGCCTATAAAAGCAGCATTTTTGGAAGCTAAGGTGATAGTAATACCTAAGGAAGGACCCATCTCAATGTAAGAGATACAGGCCCATCTCACTGATTAACTGCGATACCAAACTCTACTCAAAAATTATAGCAAATAGGCTCTCTCAGGTGCTGCTAGGCTTAATTCACCCAGACCAAGTAGGGTTTATTCAGGGTTGTGAGGCGTCAGATAACACCAGACATATTTTAAATTTGCTTGATGTAGCGTTGGCTCAAAATACACCTTTGATGCTTCAACCTCTTGATGCAGAAAAGGCTTTTGATAAAATTTACTGGGTGTACATGGTCGAGACTTTACATAAGTTTGGCCTAAGTAATAAGCTGATAATGGGTATATTAGCACTGTATTGGCTTCCAAAAGTATATGTGGCATATCAGGGGTTTAAATCACAATCCTTTAAAATAACAAGAGGGACACGCCAGGGTTGTCCTTTGTCCCCCCTCCTTTTTGCACTGTGCATTCAACCCTTAGCTACAGCCATCAGGGAAAACTTGAATATAAAAGGAGTTAGAGTGAGGGACACAGAACATAAACTGAGCTTATTTGCGGATGATGTTATGCTAACTGTTACTGAGCCTCTGACCAGTCTTCCTAATCTAGTTTATGCTTTTGGACTTGTTGGCGCCATTTCTGGCTTTAAAATGAATATGAGTAAGAGTGAAGCGTTAAATATTTATTTACCAAAGCATTTAGAATTCCAATTATCAGGGAAATTCTCCTTTAAATCCACACCATCTTAAATACTTTGGGGTTTATATCCTTAGACAATCTGGCCTAACGTATTCAGCAAATTTCCCTGCACTCATAAAACAACTACTCAATGACATTAACACATGGTCCTCCTACAAAATCTTGTGGCTAGGGAGGATTCACGCTATTAAAATGAAGGTAACTGTTTTAGGGGATGTCCCACTCTGGGCACCCTAAAACATGTTCTCGGGGACTGCCCTAAGATCGCCCACATTTGGTTGGAGACCTATGATATTTTGGAGACACTATGGGGGCACAGGATTCCCCAAAAGCCAGAAGAAGCTCTCTTAAGCATTCCCATAGAGAGTCTCAGTAAAGAGGCTCAACTCTTATCACACCAAGTGTTTTTAGCAGTGAGGATTACATTAGCCAAAACATGGAAATCGGCAGTACCAGAATATAGTGCAGTTTTGATTAAACTTAAATTTATATATAACATGAGCGTTATCTCAGCCAACTTGGACCAATCATATAGGAAATGGGCCTCATGTTGGGACACTTGGATTCTTAAGATTGGGTGGTAAATATGCAGAGTAGGATAATAGTTTAGGATGCCCCCTTTAAGAACAAACATAACACTGAACTCCACGTTTTGCTCCTCTTATCCTATTTTCTTCTTTATTCTCTGTGTGCTCTTATAAGCTATCAGCCTTACGATTGTACTTTATACAAAAAATGTATTGCCATCATTTTTAACGGGCAAGTCGCTAGTATATATATATTACTAGTAAATTGCCCGTCAAAAATTGTAAGGCTGGCAATGCTGTTTGCTACACAATGTGAGGCTTTTGCTCCTCTGATCATCTTCGGTGCTCATCGTGAGCCCCATGCTGAGCGCCTTTGGCGCTCATTGCGGGGCTCTCAATGAACGCCTTTGACGCTTATTGCAAGCCTCTCCCACTCGCTATGCTCATCGTGAGCCCTGCGATGAGCGCCTTTGGCGGTCTTTGCAACCATTTCCTCCCGCCTACTATACAATCCGCTCATTGCAGGTTTCGTTAACTTCCGGAAACTGACAACTATTATAGTGATTGCAATAAATATGGATGGATGTAGTTAGAGATGTGCATATAGTAAAATATTCTAAGAATAAATATTAATGCCTAATTATAGGACATTTTAACTAGAAACGGTGTGTCCTATGCCATCATGTCTCATCCCACTAGCGGCTTGCGGTTTTGCAAACGTCACCAACATCGCAAGATCCACAACTATATATGTGATTGAAAGAGCAATTTTTAATTTACCCAGTAAGGTTTGGTGATCTGAGTACCGTAATCAGACAAAAACCTGCAACATATTAGCAAATGGACAGGAAAGAGAATATGAAGGGCAGCTCAAGATCATTCCTGGAGAAGGTGATGGTGGGAGGATAGAGAAGAAAAAACATGAAGCACAGAAATAAACATCCTATGTGAATATGTTCCATCACCTCACAAGAACTTATTTGTATTTCTAACTAGGAAATTGTCCGTCAGAAATGACGGGATTACAATTGTAAGGCTGGCAATGCTGTTTGCCACACAATGTGAGGCTTTTGCTCCTCTGAGCACCTTTGGCTCTCATCGCGAGCCCCGCGCTAAGTGCCCATTGTGAGCCTCTCCCCCCGTGTACTTCAACCTTCCTGGTTTGCACTGATCACCTTTGTCGCTTATCACAAACCCCACGCTGAGCGCCTTCGTCGCTCATCGCGGAGCTCACAATGAGCGCCTTTGGCACTCATTGCAAACCTCTCCCGCTCGCAGTGCTCATGGTAAAACCTGTGATGAGCGCCTTTGGCACTCATCGGGTGGCTCACAATGAGCACCTTCGGTGCAAATTTCAACCCTTTCCTCCCGTCTCCTGTACGAGCCACTCATTGCAGGTTTCGTTAACCTGCAAGTTTTGTGCTTGGGAATGCCATGTGTCTCTTTCCACAATCTCCCCCCTGTCCCTTCCCTGTGTCTTTCTCCTCTGTGTATCTGCTGTAATTTTTGCGTGTTACACGCTGACTGCCGTTGGTTTTATTTTCAAAGTCCTGAGTGCCTGGCGTTTTTTGTGTAAGTGTTAGTGTATTTGCCGTCGTGTATTTTCTAAGTCCCATGTACCTGGCGTTGTTTTTGTAAGTGTTACTGTCTTTGCCGTCATGTATTTTCTAAGTCCTGCGTGCCTGGCTTTGCTCAGCCTCGTTTTCATCCAGTTTCAGAATTTTTACGTTTTTTGTCCGCCATTTTTTTCCTCACTTAGCCGATTTTGTATTGATGAAAATATGGCTCAAAGTCGCTTGCAACTTCACTCCCAGGCTTCCTGGCTCTCCCCCTGTGCTGTGTGTGAGTGTGTTATTATTTTTGTTAAATTATTTTGTTTGTTTTTCAGGTTTTTAGAGTTACGCGCTTGGCCCTGAGTTGCGACCTTTGCAGTGGCATGCCTCAACGCTTGAAACTGCTCGCCGCCTATGTCCTGCGTGGCTCAACTGCTCGCCTCGCTCTGGCCTTCGGCGCTCATTGCAGCCTAAGTTCTGCGTGGTCTATGGCTTGACTCGGTTTGCGAGGCTCGCAAAGTGTTCCCAACACTGACAACTATATACTGTATGCGATGGGCTGTAAGCATATGCCATTCAATGTACCTTTAAAGTACTTTTACAATGCAAATTGATTCTTCGAAATGTTATAGAATGTACAGTTCAAGATCAAATCTTTACATTTATGATAGAAGCATATATTTATATATACTGTCATTTAAGACTCTGGGGTTATTCTAATAAATTTGCTATTTGATTTCCTTCTCTTAAATCTTGCTTGAATCCTCAAACTAGTATATGTATAAAATTGTACTTATCTGTAACGCTTATGTCGAGGGGTAGGGCCTTAAAGCCGGTATAACAGCAGCCATTACGCACCTCAGAGACAGCACAGAGAGACAGACAGCAAAGAGAGAGCACACAGAGAAACAGGACATAGAGAAAGAGAAACAGCAAAAGAGACCGACAGCAAAGAGAGAGCACACAGACAGACAGCACAAAGAGAGCTAGAGACTGTACAGAGAGACAGACAGCAAAATGAGAGAGAGAGGAAGCGCAAACATTACACACCTCAGAGAGAAAGAGACAGCACTTAGATACACAGCACACACCGAGAAAGATAGCAAAGAATGAGAGAGAACCTGGCACACAACACAGCAAGGGAGAGAAACAGCACAGACATTCAAGCTAACATTTTAGGATACCGTCATTTATGTCGGGCAAGTTGCTAGTCGATAATTATACATGCCTTTTATATATATATATATATATATATATATATATATATATCACATATATATTTGTTAGCATTTCAGGTTGTTGCTAACGCTAACGCTCGCAAAGCTCCTTGCCCTGCCATAGGCGCTCATCTCTACGACCCCGTATGAAATAGACAAAAATCTCAGTTATACAATTCACAATGCGAGACCAGTAGTAGTTTTAAAAAATTGCGTGGAAAAATTACAACCCATAACACTTTGAAAAGGAAAGCGGGAATTAGAAAGAAAAAAATACAAAGTTAATGGCCAAACCCCGTACAGACAAAAAACACAAAAACACAAAGAAAATTAAAAAAACATAAAAAATACATCACACTCAGCACGGGCGGACAGCCAGGTTGTCTGGGAGTGAGGTTGCACGCAAATTTAAACCGAATTTGCAGAGTTTCGGCACTCGAAAATCACTTAAGCGACAAAAAAAATGGCGGCACATAAGACTTTTACCCAGGAACGTATGAGGTACAAAATTCACTATTAGGAAGGACAGAAAATGCTTGAGAGCCACGTAACACATAGACAACCGCCGCCATTTTACAACACTAACTTTCAACGAATAACATTACAAATCTAAAATGCCGCTTTACCCGACTAAACAAATGATTTGGCCTTGCGCACGCAGTCTATTTATACTGCACACTTGCCACATTGCTGACACTTTCTCCTCAGGTCAGCAACAGTCCAAATGTACATTGAAAATGCAGGAAAAACAGCAGCCATTGTTAGCTCTTCACGATATTGATTACTAGATATATTAATTAGAAATAGGTAAAGTATATTAATTTATTATTTAATTAATTCATTGATTATTATTAAAAAAATATATATATGAAAAGTACAAATAGCAGGCACTCAGCGCGAGGCTCACAATGAGCGCACAGGGTGCTCATAAGGAGCAAAAGTACACAAGGAGAGAGGCTCGCAATGAGCGCAAAAGGCGCTCAGTGCGAAGCTTGCAATGAGCACTGAAGGTGCTCAGACGAGCAAAAGTACACCAGGGGAGCGGCTTGTAATGATCGCCGGTACTCAGAGGACCAAAAGCCTTACATTGTGCGGCAAACAGCATTACCTGACTTACAATTTTATGACCGTCATTTTTTGACGGGCAATTCGCTAGTATAATATATACTAGCAAATTGCCTGTCAAAAAATGACGGCAATGAAATTGTAAGTGAGCTAATGGTGTTTGGTGTATATAATGTGGCTGATTTAGCGTCCTTCGTTTTCTATGTCGTGCGACTTTTCGGAATATCCGTAGCTGTCTGGTGGTGTTTTGCGTGTTCATGGTGGTGTTTTGCGTTTTTAGAGACCTTTAGCCTCGTTTTCGTTTTTTTCGGCGCCCATTTTTTCTCTCGCTTAGGTGATTTTCGTGTCTCTAAACTCCGAAATTTGTGCTTAAATGGAGGTGTAACTTCACTTGCAAAGGTCCTCGGTGCCTCCCCTTGCTATGAGTAACCTTTTTATGTGTTTGTTGTTTGTATTTATTGTGTTTGTAATGTTTTTGGGGTCACGCGGGTTGCGTCCTTGTTTTTTTATCTCGTAGGTGTTTTTCGGCAAATACGTAGGTGTTTGGTGGTGTTTTGCGTCTTTAGACTGCTGTAGCCTCGTTTTCGTTTTTTTCTGTGGCCATTTTTTCTCTCGCTTAGAGAATTTTTTTGTGTATAAACTCTTTTAATTTTAGTTAAATTGAGTTGTAACTTTAGTTTTCGAGGTCCTGGATGCTCCCTCTTCCTGTAAGTAAGATTTTTATGTATTTGTTGTGTGTATTTGTTGTATTTTTCATGTTTTCACGTGCGCGTGTTGCGGCCGATTTTTGCGAGGTCATAATGGGTCGTAACGTGTCTCGGATTTTTCTTGCTAAACGACGAAAAATTTGCGAGGGTCGCAGTTGCTGGCAAGGAGCGCCTTGGGTCGCAGGCTCACTGCGGGAGCCCGCAAGCATGAGAAACGGCTTGCATGCTCGCAACTATATATGTGATATATATATATATATATCTTCATAACTACACACAAATTGTTTGCTGTCTTTATTTATGTGAGACCTCATACAGCCCTGGGAAGACATAGCAAATGTTGGGGAGGGTGCTGAATGAGAGGAGAGGCACAATATTGCAAGCCCTGCCAAGCAACCTGGATATCATCATCCGGGGATCTGCTATAGACTACTACCTCCAAGATTTATCTTGCTAGAGTTTAATGCCAGCACCACGTAGTGACATCATCAGTGAGGGACTTAGTAGTGTGTAACACTAATGCATGTAGGAGTGCTTTGGCATTCAGCGCTATGGCGAGATAAATTTAAATTCCAGTATGATAGGCAAGGGAATAGTCTTATTTCTATTACAGAGTTTCCTTAGCCTGTTTTATTTATTGGAAAAAGAAAAGAAAATCCCTAATTTTGATGGTTTATGAAATGTGTATTAAGAGGAATATATTGGTAGCTTCATAGTTTAGATCTGGGAACCAATATGATGGCATTCCTTAGATTTAGTATAATGGTTTATTAAAGGTTATGTTTTAAGATACAGTATAGATGTTGCTCCTACTGTTAATACTAGAGTGTTTACCCAATTTAACAAAAGGCCATTGCTTTATTCACTGCAAACATTAAACTGAATTACCTTTACAGACACCAGTTGCAGGAGTGTGTACCATGTGATCCTGCTCATAATTAAAAAAAGAAATGAACTGGCATTCAGAATACTGGAAAATGTCTGTCACAATTGTAGGGTTTCTAAATTTAGAAATAAGGTTAAATCAAACTAATAAGCTGGGTTCAAATGTAATAGTTAAAAATGTTGTAAATAGTCTTTGGTTAAAATAAAAGAATAAATAAAACAGTGTCAAATACAAAAGGAATAGGGGAAGAGACCACCTCCTAGAGCAATATGAACGCTTGATAGTCACATAAACACATGAAATGTACGATTTGTCACTCACATTTAGTAACCTCAAAGAAATGAGGTATCTGTATGGCTCCAGGGGAGTACCTTAGGATACAGCAGATCCCAAGTCACAGAGGATAGATGTAATCCACATGGTATCTGCCTTCTGCTTGTCTTGCAGGCAATACTGATGTCAATACAACTATGTAGTGTACAGTAGGCCAAAGAATGAATCAAAAAATAGGTCCCCAGTCCCTTATATGTGCTGTGACTGGCAGCGTAGACGGCAATCAACACACACTGACTCTTCAAACGTGTGTTTCCATCATGTTTATTACACAATATATACCCAGATGTATACAGTACCAACAAATGGTTTAAAAAGCTTGCAAATAGCAAAGTACTACAGCAAAAACATATATTTAAAAAACAACAATAAAACCAATAATATCAAACGATTTTCAGTCTCTATAAGGGCTTCCTCAGTGATAGCATATAGACAAATCACATATATAGTTCTCAGCAGTGCGGGCTCCAAAAGTTGTTGGTAAAGTTTGCAGGCTCGTGCAGCGAGCCCGCCGCAACTGCGAGCCCCGTAGCACTCGAAAAATCGTGGCAAAAAAATACGGCCCGTAGGACTTTGCAAAAAAATCTGGACCCTGCAAAAAATCCAACCTCCCCAAAAATACGAATTTAACGGCAGAACCACACCGCTCCAGAAACACTCTCAAAAAACAAGATATGCCACAAATTAATTTGCAAACTCATACGCATCACAGGTGGGGAGCCAGGAAGCCTGTGAGTGAGGTTGTAAGTTAATATGAGGCATATTACGTGTTTTTTCACAAATGAAAATCGCCTAAGCGAGAAAAAAAAAAGAAAACGAGGTTGAAGCATGTAAAAATGAACACCGAACTCGGGAAAACACTTACCCGAAGCCAGTAACACATGCTGCGGCACGTAGCACATAGAAAATCAACGCCATTTTCTATGCAAGAAGCAAGTAAGTTGCACGAAATAGCATCTGGAACGCAAATTGTGCATGCGCATTGCGTTTTAACTGTTTCTACTGGAGCTGGCACTCTATAAATACGGCAAACTTTCTAGAATTTTCTCCATTTCTCCTCAGGTGATGAACAGTGTGACTGTACATTTCACTGGTGGCGTTCAGATCACTGCATTTTCATACAATTTAAGTTGAAATGTTATTACATTACCTTAATGTTTGCATTGGGACAAATGTATTTGACAAGGTTTGCAAAGTTGTTTTATTGTATCTTATTAAGAGTTCATATCAGTAGGAGCATAATAATTTGTTGCACAATTTAAAATGTATTATTAAATAGAGAGGAATAAGCCAGGGAGTAATCCGATCGCCAGTTAATGGGGTAAGGAAGGAATTAATTTTTTTCCTCCTTTGATACAATTGGCTAAGTTTCAATGGGGGTTTTTACTGTTTGCCTTCCTCTAGATTCAATACCTATGTGCTTTACCAGGAGTTCAACTAAAAGTTGCATGTTACAAACCATTATGTAATGGCTTAAAATACTTATTTATACAAAGTTAACCTATTGTTGTTACTCATCCATACCTCAGTATTCTAAATGTTAGTGTTGTTAAAAAAAAATGGTTGACCACTGTTTCAAATATAAGTTGCATGTTACAAAGTAATGTTTATAATACGTATTCATACAAACTTCATCCATTGTTATATTATTCATGCATATATGAGAATTAAAATGGTTAATGGTTTACCAGTTGTGTTAAAATGTTGAAAAATAAAAAAAAATGTTTAATTGTTGTCGTTCTTTGTAGATAACAAAAAGGTTAACAGTGTCAGATTGTGTGGCAAACCGCATACCCAGCCTTACAAATGTATTGCCGTAATTTTTGACAGGCAATTCGCTAGTCACATATATAGTTGTGAGCGTACGAGTTGTTGCTAACGCTGCGGGCTCGCTACGCGAGTCGCGGCCCTCGCGAAGCGAGGGCACTGCCCGAGGGTCTCAGTTGCTGGCATGGAGCGCCGAAGGCGCTCCTTGCCAGCAACTGAGGACCCTCGCAAAGCGAGGGACTCAGTTGCTGGCATGGAGCGCCGTAGGCGCTCCATGCCAGCACCTGAGGACCTCGCAAAGCGAGGGCCGCAGTTGCTGGCATGGAGCGCCGAAGGCGCTCCATGCCAGCAACTGCGACCCTCGCAAACTTCACGTCGCAACCCAAACAGTACGACACACACATTACGACACTCGCAAACAACATACGACACACGTTCACACACATTACGGACTCGCAACACTCGGACGCAACTCGCGAACATTACAAAATTTAAAACACAATACATACACACACCACATACATAAAAAACTTACCTACACCAAGAGGGAGCACCCAGCACCTCAAAAATACAACTTACACCTCGATTTTACTCCAAATAAAACAGTTTAGAGACTAAAAAAAAATTTGAAGCGAGAGAAAAAATGGCCGCCGAACAAAACGAAAACGAGGCTACAGCACTCTAAACTCGCAAAACACCACAAGAAACTCGCAAAACACCACAGAACACCTACGGATATTCCGATACAAACGTAAAACACACATTACTCGCCATTTTACGCCAATGCGGAAGTACACGACAACGGTTTGGTCTTGCGCACGCACAGTGTTACACTGCACACATTCAGCACGCTTACACAGCAGATCCACACCACTAATGCTGCAGCAACATCAAAACACATTCACAGCTCTTCCACACAATGCTTTAAAATAGGTAAAGTATATTCATTTATTTATGTATTATATATTTCATTATTACACACTGAACAGCATTAGCTACCTTACAATTTCATTGCCGTCATTTTTTGACGGGCAATTCGCTAGTATATAATAAAATCCATGCATGTACTGGTAATAACAGTACTTGCCAGATGAATCACTCCCATAGCCTAATAAACCCTGTAATGGGTCCTGTAGGTCCCACATCCCGGAAATACATCCCAAGATGGCTTCCTATTGCGCAATGACGTCACTGTATTTGTCATGTGAAAATACACTACATCTGTGACGTCATTGTGTTTATAACTGACCCTCCAGTCTCTTCAAACACTTTATTGAGATTATTTTCTCCCCCACATGCTCCCTCAAGTGGCTAAATATAAATAGTACAGCATACAGGATTACATTTAGAAAAGGAAAGAATATAAATGAACTATAATATATAATACACGTAAATATATGTATAGTCTATATCTATATGTGCCATAATCATACAGTGCCTTGCAAAAGTATTCACCCCCTTGGCATTTTTCGTGTTTTGTTGCCTCACAACCTGGAATTAACATGGATTGTTTGAGGATTTGCATCATTTAATTTACAGAACATGCCCACAACTTTGAAGATGTTTTTTTTTTCTTTATTGTGAAGCAAACAACAAATAGGACAAAATAACAGAAAAAGTCAATGTGCATAACTATTCACCCCCCTAAAGTCAATACTTTGTAGAGCCACCTTTTGCGGCAATGACAGCTCCAAGTCGCTTTGGATAAGTCTCTATGAGCTTGCCACATCTTACCACTGGGATTTTTGCCCATTCCTCCTTGCAAAACTGCTCCAGCTCCTTCAAGTTGGATGGTTTGCGCTTGTGAACAGCAATCTTTAAGTCTGACCACAGATTTTCTATTGGATTGAGGTCTGGGCTTTGACTAGGCCATTCCAACACATTTACATGTTCCCCCTTAAACCACTCAAGTGTTGCTTTAGCAGTGTGTTTGGGGTCATTGTCCTGCTGGAAGGTGAACCTCCGTCCTAGCCTCACATCACGCACAGAGTGGTACAGGTTTTGCTCAAGAATATCCCTGTATTTAGCACCATCCATCTTTTCCAGTTTTCCAGTCCCGGCTGCTGAAAAACATCGCCACAGCATGATGCTGCCACCACCATGTTTCACTGTGGGGATGGTGTCCTTTGGGTGATGTGATGTGTTGGGTTTGCGCCAGACATAGCGTTTTCTTTGATGGCCGAAAAGTTCACTTTTAGTCTCATCAGACCAGAGCACCTTCCTCCATACATTTTGGGAGTCTCCCACATGCCTTTTCACAAACTCAAAACGTGCCATTTTGTTTTCTGCTGAAAGTAATGGATTTCTTCTGGCCACTCTGCCATAAAGCCCAACTCTATGGAGCTTATTGTCATCCTATGTACAGATACTCCAGTCTCTGCAGCTCCTCCAGGGTTACCTTAGGTCTCTGTGCTGCCTCTCTGATTAATGCCCTCCTTGCCCGGTCTGTGAGTTTTGGTGGGCGGCTGTCTCTTGGCAGGTTTGCTGTTGTGCCATGTTCTTTCCCTGTGGTTATGATAGATTTGATGGTGCTCCTGGGGATCATCAAAGTTTTGGGTATCTTTTATAAGCTCACCCTGTACTTCTCAACAACATTGTCTCTTACTTGTTTGGAGAGATCCTTGGTCTTCATGGCAATGTTTGGTTAGTGGTGCCTTTTGCTTAGGTGTTGCAGCCTCTGGGGCCTTTCAAAAAAAGGTGTGTATATGTAATGACAGATCCTGTGACACTTAGACTGCACACAGGTGGACATCATGTCACTAATTATGTGCACCAGAGCTTCTTATGGGCTTCATAACAAAGGGAGTGAATACATAGGCACATGCCAATTTTCTGTCTTCTATTTCTCAAAAATAGTTTTATGTATATATTTTTCCCATTTCACTTCACCAACTTAGGCTATTGTGTTCTGACCCATCACATAAAATTCAGGTTAATAAAACATTGAACTTAAGGCTGTAATGTAACAAAAAAGGTAAAAAGTCAAGGGGGGTGAATACTTTTGCAAGGCACTGTATTTTATAGTCTTCCCCATTACTCTAAAAATACATAACCTTTACTGGACTAGGGGAAAGAACGGACCCATAGTTAATAACCCCCATGACCTTGTTACTAATACAAAGGGGAGGTAATAGCGAATGCAAGATCTATAAATAAGGGTAAACTACCTAATATTACAAAATGTGTATGGATAAAATTAATAACTCCTAGCTAAAAAAAAAAAGGGGGGACCACAACCATATTAATACAAATACCAGTAGACGAAAATAATAATAATAATGTTAATAATAAAACTAATAGTAATATAATATAGTACTACTCTTGCACATGTATAGATGAACAGACCCACTACTAAAACTTAGGGGAATAGAATATGGGAAAGATCAATCTCCCTAAGATTCCCTAAAAAACGTCCTCCATACGTCAACAGAGGAGGTGGACAAAAGCACAAAAACTAAATATTATTAGCAAAGTACAAACGCAAGGTAAAGGAAATAGACTACCTCTTATCAGCCCTCTAAATAGGGATATAGACCTAGCTGCGTTTCTAGACACGCTGGTTCCAGAGAGCCCAAAAGGTGTATCTATTTAGTTTCTCTCTGTCTCAAATGGAGAAGACTATTTCCACACCTTGCACATAGTTTCACCAGAAACATCCTTATTATGCTTAATTGCAATGTGGGTGGAAACCCCATTTAAGACACCTTTACTGACGTCGTACACGTGCTCTTTGAACCTAGTTTTCAAGGACCGCTTTGTGCAGCTCACATACTATAGGCCGCATTTGCAGGTGATGGTGTATACTACATATTCTGATTTGCATGAAGTCTGTTGTCTAATCTTATATTTTTTATTTTTGTTGGTAGATTCCACCATATGTCTCTCCAGATGAGGACAAGTTCCACATTTTTTTTATATTACATCTAAATGTACCCTTTTTTTCTTTCATCCACCGACCCTTGTCCTTTTTGATCGACCAGAGTTCACTTGGGGCTAATTTCTGCTTTAAATTGGAATTCCTTCTAAAGGTGACAATAGGGTTTACGGGTAAGACCTCTTTCAATAATTAATCCTGCAAAAGGATTGGCCAAAATTATTGCATTGCATGGCATATAGATGGAGCTGCTGTATTGTATTTTATTAGGAACCGTATATCAGATCCCATGTGATCACCCCTCTTATTGGGGCACTCTTCTTCTTACATAATAGACTAGTTCTTTCCAGATCACGTGCCCTCTTTTTAGCCCCTTCCACTACATACACGTCATACCCCTTTGCCAGAAATTTATGGCTCAATTTAACACTTTCCCTGTCAAAAATCGGCAAGGTCACTACAATTCAGCCTTACCCTTTGGAATTGGCCATAAGGAATGTTTTTGATCCACTTGGGATCATGATAGCTGGCCACATCCAGATAACAGTTTGTAATGTGGGTTTCGAGTACATGGAGTGACCTTGCCTTCCCCTCCCCTAAGAATGTCATCCAAAAATGGTATTTCTACTTTGGCAGTAACCATGGTGAATTTGAGGTGCATAGTATTAGAGTTCACAAACTCCAGGAAAACACAGGGCGTGTGGATTCATCCCAAATAATGTCATCATTAAACCTATGGAAAAACACTATATTGTCTATAAAGGGATTATACTTTAAAATGTACTTGTCCTGCCATTGTCCCATAAATAAACTTGTACCTGCGGCCTGCAAGTAGAATTTCTCCTCAAATAAAAAATTATGGGATAGAATAAAACCTATAGCTTCCAAAATGAAGTCCGTTTGTGAACTCTCCACAAGTTCTAACTGGTATTTAATTCTTCTATTCCAAGATTTTGGGATAGAATCAAGTGCTGAATAGTGATGTCGCGAACCGGCGAACCACCATAGACTTCAATGGGCAGGCGGATTTTAAAACCCACAGGGATTCTTTCTGGCCACAATAGTGATGGAAAAGTTGTTTTAAGGGGACTAACACCTGGAGGGGGATCCATGTCAAAACTCCCACGGAAGATTACATAGTTGATGCAGAGTCTGGTTTTAATCCATAAATGCATAAATAACCTAACATCCCCCTCCATCATCATCCTCCCCTGTATCTCTTTCCCCCCTCCCTCACCATCTTCCCCTGTCTCTATCCCCCCTCCCTCCCTCATCAACTTCCCCTGTGTCTCTTTCCCCCCTCCCTCATCATCTTCCCGTGTCTCTTTCCCCCCTCCCTCATCATCTTCCCACTACCCTCATCATCCTCCCCTGTATCTCTTTACCCCCTCCCTCATCATCCTCACCTGTGTCTCATCCCCCCTCCCTCATCATCCTCCCGTGTCTATTTACCCCCTCCGTCATCATCCTCCCCTGTATCTCTTTACCCCCTCTCTCATCATCCTCCCGTGTCTCTTCCACCCCTCCCTCATCATCCTCCCGTGTCTGTTTCCCCCCTCCCTCATCATCTTTCCCTGTGTCTGTTTCCCCCCTCCCTTGATAAGGGGGGGATAGACACAGGGATAAGGGTGAGGGGAGTAAGGTGTTAGGGCTAAGTGCGAGGGGTGTTAGGGATAAGTGCGAGGGGTGTTAGGGATAAGTGCGAGGGGTGTTAGGGATAAGTGCGAGGGGTGTTAGGGTTGGGTGCTAAGGGGAAGATGATGATAAGGGGGGGAAGAGACACAGGGGTGTCCTTGCAGCAGAGATCAAAAGAGTCCTTCAGGACTGTATTGCACACTGTGTACAGTAGCCTAGCTATGGTTTTCCCTATTGATGCAGTATCACCTACACTCAGCCTCCTCTCAGTAAGACTGCAAGTTAGTTATGATTCCAAAATGGCTGCTGTCCATGAGGTAGAAGGCTGTGGAAGGCAGGGTATGATGCTGATTGGCTGGAATGTGTCTGCTGAGTTGCAGGGTCAAAGTTTGCTCAATGATAAAGTATAGGGGGCGGGTCGAATATCGCATATGTTCACAGTTCGCCGCGAACATTCTATGTTCGCCGGGAACAGTCCGCCGGCTAACTATTCGCGACATCGCTAGTACTGAAACATTGACTAATGCAGCACAGATTATCACTCCACAGATGATGGGATAACATTTCTAACAAATAAGGAATGTCCCCAATGTAGCACTTCAAATTGGGGACCATTGGTTTAAGAAATTCATCTACATATTTCGACAGTCTCTCAGTCAAGGAACCAATACTTTAAACTATTGGGCGTCCTGGGGGGGGGGATCGGCCCAACTCTTGTGAACTTTAGGGAAATACGTTTTGGGATGTACAACATTAAGAAATTCAAATTGCTTTTTTTATATCCCTTTTCCTTCGCTCCTATGAGAAACAGTAGAATATTTCAATGTTTCACAAAGTTTAAGCCGTTGGCTAAAAATCAGACAACTCATTCTGGGAAAAGCATAACAATTTGTATTTCAATGTCTGTTCACATACAAATATAGGCATATACAGCATATGATGAAATTGTGTTCTTGTCAAGGTGGTAACACTAAAACCTTCAATTCCACACAGTAACTACTAATTTAGGGGGTGGGGGGGAGCTATTCTTTAGTAGTGGTGGACTTTAATCACTTCCTAGACAAGTTAGTTAAACAGTTAGCCTTGAGTGTTTAGTCTTATGCATGTAAACCTTACATTACGGACCTCAGGCCAACCAAGAAGTTATTTGGGAAGCAGTTATGAGATGCTGCATTGACAGGGTCAGAAAGTTTAAACAAAGCTGTGATGGTTAAAGGCTCACTGTAGTTCAAAAGTCCCTATCGTGCATTTAAAGGATAATATCTTCATGATTCGTAAAATCTTGTATATGAAAAATTGGCCTATATAGTGTAAAACTACAGACAAAGAGTTGAGCCATCCGTCACAAAAGGTTACATAAAACAAAGTTAGTTGTGACTGCATTACCATTCCATTGAAGAGGATTTAGGAAATGCAAGCAAAGGATGTGAAACATCTGATCCATTTGTGTTGCTTTGTTGGCAGTTTTAATTTCTTTAAAAAAAAAAAAAAAAAAGGAATTTATACATAAACTTTAAATGCATCATAGAAAGGTTTGGAATCCAGCAATTCTTTGAAGCTTTGCAGTACTTAACACAAAAAAAGGGATGTTTAAAATGGGCTTTTAATGCACACTAGACAAAAGCCCCTTCTTGATCACTACCATGTCATGGCGAAGGGGCTTGTGTACATGTGAAACTGGGAACTATACCATGTAGGGTAGGTCATAAGAAAGACAGATCACTGTCTACTAGAGAAGGAATTGGCAATCCACTCAAGTATCTTTCCATAAAAAAAAAAAAAGAATCATAGATAAGCACAACCAGACACAAGATCTTTCTGGCGTGTTCCAGTCCATATGGTCATGGAGAGGAGACAACACTGAATGACTAAAGCCAAAAATGAATTCTAGTTCCTTTATGTAATAATTAAGCTAGCACCTTTCAAAGTTCTTATCACTAATCCCCTTTGTTCAAGTATGGCTTTTCACAACATGTCACTGGGCCATGTGTAAATACTGTAACTACCATACAAACAAGTTACAAATAAAAAGGCCCTGCCATTACCTTATAAAAATGAAAATATGGTTTAAACCGAGGAAGTAGGCACCTGTTACACCTACTCAGGTGTGTAGAATAAGGCAAGCTCTGCAACAAACCATGCACATCAAGCAATTGTACTAGACATGAATGGGCCAACAGGTGACATTACACATTTTACAGATAAAATGTTAAAGGCTGGAAATGCAGCCACCCCAGTATAAGAGTACAGCACTGAGACAGGTATACTAATAAAATACGCAACCAGATGAGGTCCTTTAATCTGAACAAGACAAGATGCTGAAGCACAAACCATTAACATTCTGCATTTACAGCAAATTACTACAGAAATTAATAGGAAAAAAAAAATCTGTTTTGTACAGTGGGTAAAACTTAATTTGACATGTTTGGGACAAGGTCTCTTCTTGCTCACGCACACACTTAAAAAAAAGTCTGTAAGGATAGTCAAGCAGTCACACATCTTCTATGAAATGACTTGGTATCCAGGTGGTAACAGGAAAGGTTCTTCTCCACATTGGAATGTCCATACAGAAGGCTCTGCCAAAAGCTAGACTTGTTTTGGGAAGGGAATCCAGGATGCCCTTCTACCATTGATCAGAGTCCTTTCAGTTAAGGGAGATGGCTTGAGGTTTGAAGGGATGACAAAAAGAGCAAACTGCTCAGTCATCAAACTTTATCTTCTTTCCTTGCCCCTGGTTCCCACCTCTGAATCCTCCACCTCTGCCTGTATATACATATATAAAAAAAAAAAAATTAAATACTTGGAGTGGATATAAATTATGACAGGATAACTGTTTAACATAAGGCTGCATATGTTAAGCTAGTCATAAAAAAAAAAAAATCTACAACAGGTCTCAATATTTGATACCCTTACCTCCACCAAATCCTCCTCGCCCTCTGCCGCCTCCCCTTCCGCCACCAAATCCTCCACGTCCACCTCCTCTGCCACCAAATCCTCCACGTCCACCGCCTCTGCCTCCAAATCCACCCCTGCCAAAGCCACCACGGCCGCCGCCACCACCACGTGGATTGTCTCCTTTGGGTTTGGCAAAGTCCAGAGTGACTTTGTTACCATCAATTTCACCATCTTCCATTGCATCTTTGGCAGCTTTGGCATCTTCTGCTGATGAAAAATCCACAAAGCCAAATCTAGAAGAGAAAAAATTTTGTCAAGGAAAAACAAAACCCAAATGTAACATTACAAGTTAATGAGGTTTATTTGTGTAGATTTAGACCACAACAGCAACATATCAGATGTCCCACAAAGAGGCCCTTTATACTACCACCGAGCAAGGACATCATGAAGGCCAGAATTGTGAATTCAATATTCTTCTCGTGCGAAACCATCTGCTGTCACTGAACACTGACAGGATGGTGCTCATTGAGAAGGTGCAACAAGTGCACTGGCATTAAAGATATAGATAGATATTTAATTTTTATAGCACAGAAACACATAAAATGGGTCTTACCCTTTGGATGCTCCAGTGTCCCTGTCTGTTACTATTCTGGCACCCATAGAACCATCAAAGGCTTCTTTTAAGGTTTCCTCCGTTGTATCCTCAGAAAGACCTCTGACGAAGAGTGTTTTTGACTGTGCAGAGCCTTTAAAAACAAAAAGTTATTACAGTACATAGGGTACAGCAAATATTCTAATTATGTCATAACTGTAGGCAGTAAGCACTTTAATACTGGAAGGGATGAAGAATTATCTGAGAATTTATGATTAAACAAATGTATTTCTAGATAGTAGACACTTGTCATTGCAAATTGCGATCAGAGGACATGGCCAAGGAACGTACCTCCTCTACCACCTCCTTGAGGGCCACCTCCCTGGCTGAACTCAAGCCGTATCGACCTGCCCTCAACCTCTGTGTTGTTACAGGAGTCTAAGGCTTCTTTTGCCTCTTCCACAGATGAGAATTCAACAAAGGCAAAGCTGCAAAATCAAGGGAGACAGGAACAAGTTATACACAGATTAAAACTAGAACTCAAAAGCAGGTTGGAGAAAAAAAAAAAACAGAACTTTGCTGCGAGTCAGTACATTTACAGCTTCACAAACTTGCTTCTAAAGAGGTTTCCATTTATACATCTGCTTTGAAGTTTTACAAGAAGAATGGCAATTGAGCCTCATAGCTCTATCATTTGAGCTGCTTGTGATACTCACCCTTTTGGCCGACCCTGGTTGTTTTGTGGTATCCTTATTGATGTTGCCTTTTCAAAAACTTCCTGCAAACTGTCCTCTGTAGCATTATAAGATAGGTTGTTCACAACAAGTGTCTTTGACTCGGCTAGAGGGAAAAAATAGAAAGTTAATTCATCTAATTTGTAGGAAATTTGGTAAATGCACATAAAACAATGAAAAAAGTTTCTGGATCAGTACTTGACTATCTTAAGGGAGTGTTAGGTTTCATCAATGTTTTTCAGATATGTCAGTCATCATTTCCAGGGGAAAAAAGCATAAACAAAATGGTCTAAATTGCGCTAAGTCTACAAACCTGCTGGTGCACCACCTCTTTTGCCTCCAGAATTCTGACTCTTCTCCCCTGTGTAATCTATGAAGATAGAGCGCCCCTCAACCTCTGTACCTTGCTTCTCTTCCATAGCTTTATCTGCATCGGCTTCTGTGTTGAATTCAACATAAGCAATCCTACAAGATAAGTTAAATATTAAGAAAACACACTAAACATTGATATAGTATGAATAGTACCTATGACACTTCAGTGGTCCTGTTTTAGTAATTCATTTATAAAAAATATTTTACCAATGTAAAATGTCAACATTTATGGTATTCAATTTGAAGACAGCTGTTTGTTCTCAAAAAGGATTAGCTACCTGATAAGTGGGCTGTGGATCTAGATTACTGCGAAGTGTGCAATTTGGAGTCACGTTAAGTTGGATACAACACCCGACCCCCCCCCCCCCCCCAAAAAAAAATTGGCTGTTAAGAGTGGAATACCATATGACAGCTATTTGTTCTAGTCCAATAAATACTTTAAAAGCATGTGAAGAAGTTACAGAAGTCCTTTAAAAAAAAAAAAGGTTGCTAGATGCCAACTACCTGAAAAGTGACAGTTCTGTGCAAAGCAAACTGTGGCAGAATAGAAAGTAACCCCACGCCAACTATTTTAAACTTTGCACACACTTACCCTTTGCTGGATCCATCCTTCCCAACAGGTAACCTTATATCTTTGGCATTTTCAAATATTTCTTGCAATTCATCAGAAGTGATGCTATAAGGGATGTTCTTAATAAAAAGGGTACGTGCATCTCTTTCTACACAGGAAAAGAAAAAAAGAAAAATTTGCATCCATGCTCTATTGTAGGTTCTTTTACTCATAAAAATCCACCTCATTCCAGATATCCATTAGTATTGGTCACATACCTTTCTTGCTTTCAGCACTCTTATTCTTATCAAATGCCATAGCCTTTTCCATCTTCATCTCATATCCAAGAACTTTCTTTCCATTTAACGCGAGTGCTTGCTCAACCTCGTCTTCAGAAGCAAATTCAACATAGCCAAATTTTCTATTGGGAAAAAATATAATTAGTAATTTGCATGTGTGTAAGCTTTTTCTACCCAAAACTAGAAAAAAGAAAAAAAAAATCTTACTTTGAAGCTCCAATTCGGACATCCTGAACTGGTAAGCTCTTTTTTGAGAAGAATTCCCTTAGAGCGTCTTTTAATTCATCAAAGTCCTTTGAGAAGTTCAAGTTGCCAACAAAGACTGACAGACCTAGATGTATGAGGAAAAATAGAATTAGACCAGGCTACACATGCCTAACTATCTGCCCAAAAGAAACGTATTCTTTGAGTAAATAAAGTGATGTACAGCTGCACCACATTTATATTACCTTCTGCTGCACCCTCTGTCTTCTGCTTCTTAGCTTCTGGAACATTTTTCTTTTTTGACATCTCTTTTGTGCGCTTTCCAGATTCCTTTACAGTTTCTGGAAGTGAAGAGAAAGATATAAAAGAGGCATAAAGAGGCACACAAGAAACCAAAAGACACAACAAAAATAAATAAAATGCATACCTTCTTCCTCATCTTCCTCGTCATCCTCATCTTCCTCCTCATCATCATCGTCGTCATCATCTTCTTCAGACGGTTCTGCTTTAGCAGGGGCAGGTTTCTTTCCCTTCGTCACAGCAGGAGTTACCTCCATTACTTCATCCTCTGAGTCTAATGAGTAAGGAAACAAATGATCTTAACATTTACACCCAAGCAACACATATTGACCAAATTTGCTTTAGACCATCGATTGAAAAGTTGCAAAAAATGTTTGTAATCATGGGAGTGTGGTCTCTGGTTCAGTGATCAGATGTGGTGCTAACTATGCATTTGACTACACATGCAATTTTATACCATGGTGTAGAAATAATGGCCCCATAACTGCAAGTTTCCATCATAAAAGTGTGTTCTAGCCTTAGCTGCTGCTATTCTAGTTTGATTCATTTTAGTATCCCCCTCCTCCCAAGTGTATTTGGCAGATCTGCAGCCCTCAATGGAAAGAGTATCCACTCATCTTTTTAAACACAAAAGGCGTGTGAATTTTGGACTTGTGTCGATTTCTTTCAGTGAACACTACACATGTAAATGGCGTGAGATTTTCAGATATGTACTAGGTTGCTATTTATGTGAATACGTTAGTGGAACCACCCCATGTATCAAAATATACTCGTTTCAAAAGCAAAACTCTATACTAAAGAAAATATGGATTATTCAGATGCCAAAAAAAAAAAAAAAAAACTTCTGACAAAGTATTTTGAGAAACAATATCAATGAATTGACTCCTTCCTGGGCCATTTAATTTAGATTATATATACCTATCCTGAAACCGTTATGTCTGCTCCTGCATAGCACATCAGAAAATGTAAGACATCATGGATTTCAGCATTAAGTCCCACAATACTCATCCTTTGTGCCAACTCTTAGAAACTGCATAGAATCCAATTATGTAAATACAAAAACCGGCTACATTTCTTTTAAAGATAATGCCAAATATGTTCTTCAGTTTTAAGTTCACACCTAGTCTCATTTTCAGCTTGGACCATATTGTATAAAAAAAATGGTTGTCCAAATCAGTCTTAGTGCCTAACTTACATGACTGCAAAGTTTGAATAAATGTACTTTAAGGTGTAATTTGAGCAATAAAGATGACAATTTATTTCAGTCATTAAGAACTCCACAGTCCAGGATATATACACTTTGCCTAAAATGTGATATTGGATAAGTGATAGATAGAAGAAAAGAGAAGCCCTAAATAAGAGTAGAAGCCGATAAATCTTCAGATCCCTGTGCCCCTATTACAATACGTAAAATTGTCTACATATTCCTGTGCCCACTTCAAGTGGGCACAGGAATAGAGGAGATTGACGATTTCATTGTATAGTGTCAATTTTATTTTCCTGAACTTCATGGATTTAGACACACATAGCCAAATTCTATCAGAGAGAGAACATTTGATTTTAATGAATGAAGAATGATTTAGGTAATACATAAATTAGAGTTTGAGTAAATCTTCTCAAGTGTTGCAATCCCTATTTTATAAAGCCTTCATCAAGCATTACCTTCCTCATCTTCATCCTCAGATTCCTCTTTCTTTGCAGCTGGCTTCTTAGCTGCAGGCTTAGTGGCAGCTGGCTTCTTGGCAACAGGCTTCTCCTCTTCAGATTCATCTTTAAAATATATACACATTAGATTAAAATAATAATGCCCATAATCATAATGCCCTATCAATATATTTAAAAATTAAGACAAAATGCGATATCAGTATATTATGACCTTTATTAAGGTGACTTCTTTCCTCCGGATTATCTATTTTAAAACTATCACTATGGCAAAACTATGAAAACACTGGATTAAGGCAAACTACTTAAATTAGCACATCAGATAACAGATCATCAAGGATTTCAGAATTAAGTCCCAAAGTAATCATCACTTGTGCTGGAAAATCTAGAAGATTGTGAAGACTAGTTTAACAAGGAGCACGAAACAATGCCAATTAAGTTCTTTATTTAACTGCTTAAATTGCAGGTTTTTATTTATGTTGTCCATTTATGTTAAACCAGTACTGCACTTAATACAGTAGGTTTTATACCTTCATCATCGTCATCATCATCATCCTCCGACTCTTCCTTCTTGGCTACCGGCTTTTTAGCTACAGGCTTTTTGGCAACCGGTTTCTCTTCCTCTGATTCTTCATCTAAAAAAAGACACACAATGAATTAGGTCTCAATGCAGGGATTGTTTCACATAAAAACTATCCAAATAAATAAAGCTTACCAGAGTCTTCCTCGTCTTCACTCTCCTGCTTCTTGGCCTGCTTTCCATTTTTGGCCCCTGCTGGAGTAGCTCCTTTCTTTCCTGGGGTAACAGCTGCCTTAGCTGGAGTGGCAGATTTCTTGCCTGGTGTTGCCTTGGCTGGAGTTACTGCCTTTTTAGCTGGTGTTTTTTTTACCGGAACTTCAACCTAACAAAAGAACAAACTTAATTTTTTTGGAAGGAAGCAGCTTGAAAGCACTCTAAGAACCATATTTACAATATGCTCCTTCTGCTGTGTGAAGTCACTGGAATCCTACATGTATAATTTGCTGTATTTCCTCCATACTCTAACAATATAGATGTTGACAAAAGCAAGCATCTTGGCTGAGAACAAAAAAAACAAAGTAATTACAGACTAAGCTAGTTAAGATGTCCTAAAAATGAATGGTTTACACTTTAAGCTCCCCATTCAGGGAATTATCTTCACTTCCTATATTTTGGAAATATCATGGCAAGGGCAGCTGTGAACTTGTAGTTAAAATGTTACGGTATATTCCACAAGTTTAGCAATACCTCTTCTTCACTGCTATCTTCCATGTCCTCTTCCTCTTCACTATCATCCACATCCTCCGGTGGCGGTGGTGCAGCCTTCTTAGGTTTAGCTTGCATTTTTGCTCCCTAGTGAAGATGAGAAACATTAACATTAAGCCCATACAATATACAACAGTATACAGTGTTCTATACAATATTTTATGTAGCAATAAATTGCCTTTCACAATCACTTCAAACTAAGATTCCAATTATTGCAGAAATGAGATCATAAAAATAAAATGGATAAATGAAGTTCGGGTGTTCAAAAACAGAGTTACAGACTTTAAGAATCTCTCTAGTATAGCTTCCCTGGTAAGGTAGGTTTGGTATATGCTTAACATACTTACATCTTTAGTTTATTTAACACCTCCATTCAATGCTTTTAACCACTAACAATTATTTCATGGGCACTTTTCATGTTAGCAACACGTGGGGCCCTTGCTTGCATCACTTTAAAACATTTCATGTAATCAAAGATCTAGATGTGTCCAGACTTACTGAGGTCAGTGTATGGGGCATGATGGCATATGGGAGAGTCCTGCAGACACACTCTACATGATGTGATTGTATAGACAAGTCTGGGTATAATGTCATGTTATGATAAGGACACTACAGTAAACAGGCATGCTCAGTGTACGTGATGAAGACAAGTGCCATGTAATCACGCACTACACAAACGTGCTTACTGCCTTTAGGTCTGGTATCTGAACCCTAAAAAAACAGCAGATCTCCCGCAGTAGCCAATTAATCAGTAAATATAAGACTACGTAATAAGTTAAGACACGAGCGGGCGTTATGATTAGATTAAGTAAGTGAGCATCCTAAACAAAGTCAGGCCGCCTATACTGAAGTGACGTCCACGTGGAGGACTAGAGCGCCAACAACACGTGCAGACGCCACGCGGGACGTCCGCACGTGTGTGACACCGGAAGCCGACCGCGAGATCCAAGCTCCCGGGTACACAAAATGGCCGCGGTGTGAGATCACTCCCCTCGTGAACATATACCCGTGGGGGCCAAGGGGGTGGAAGAGTCACCCACTCGCGTGGAAAATATTCGATAGAGCATTTTCGTCGTCGTCTTTAACAGTATATATCGTATGCATTAAAACAGTGGCCGAGATTAAGCTAGAAGTGTGAATAAAGGAAGGCCACGTGACCGCGTTACGTACACTTCGAGTCCACGCGCCTTTACTATACAGCGCGTCTAAACTATGCGCGAGCCCGGCCTTGCACATCCCCGAGCACGCGCTCTCCACCCATATATCCTAATCCCCAGTAATGGATACTGGGGGTATGTCACTATCCGCAGCGATAGGTCGTGTAAATGCAAGAAGATAATCAGCATGTCCAAAATATGCTTAAAATAACATAAGCGATGGATGGAGAAAAATTGCAGCAAAATTTAGCAGGATTTGCATTGTGATACGCAGGAGGATATAAGCACGATAGCAGGCTAGAGCTGCCTTACCTTTGCGAGTTTCACCATGGTAGTATTGGTACACGGGTTGTGCTGGTCTCAGAAGTCACGTGTCTGAGCTCTGTTCCGTGGTTAGAAGGGGCCTGTGACAAGGAACCGACTGGACGCAAAGCTTCAGCGGCAGCGCTAATAAAGACTGCGCATCACGTGCTACCGGGCAGCCAATCCACGCGAACCAGGAGTCTTGGCACTGCCCCCACATTATCCAGCCAATCAGTACTGGCGCAACTGGAGACCCAACCAGGATGCTAAGGCCTGTCTTGGAACGCAAGCTACCGACCAATGGGCGGACTAAGGAACACCTGACCTATCACTTACCAGGAGGACCACTGAGCCGACCAATCAGAGTTATGGGCCGGATTCCGTATCCATTTTGGTTGCAAGAGCCATGTGGTTTTTGTTGGCTTGGAAGATGGCGGCGTAATGTGCGACTCCCACGTGTTTAATCTAGTTGTTAGGAAGTTACTTGTGCTGTATCTCCGTGCAGAGGTAAAGGCACATACATATATGCTGATTAAATTGGAACGGCGTTTTACACGGGTATTAATGGTTCTCAGTTATGATACCGAAGTGAGTATGGTAATAACTATGTGCCACCTGTGTGCACTGCTACTTATAGGTGCAATGCCAAGTCTCACTAACAATCATCCCTCTGTACTAGTTATGTGTGTTTGTATATTATGCACACACACATGTACAGACATACGTGTGTGTGTATATATACAAATGCTTTGGGTGAAAAGCTTCTCCATACAAGTGTAACAGAAGTAAGTAAAATTACAAGCAGTATATAACACTTTTATTTGATACATATGATTGGGCTGTTTGCTTCAAGGTTGCTGTGGCAGTGGCTATTGTGAACATATACCAGTGAGGTGTAATGTCGCACCCATAACTACATGTGGGAATAACATTATATGAATAGTTTTTTGATGGTTTACAAGTCCATTGTTTACTTTTCCATTAAAGGATGATTTTACACATTATATGACGTGATCAAAGGGAAGTATTGGGAGTTCAGAACATAACACGTTAATACAGACTGGACAAAAATACCATAAGAGCCAGGAATGCTTGTTAGGAGCCAGATAGGCTGTTTTCTAGGAGCCTGGAAAGAAGTCCTTAAGAAACATTATACTTTGGGGGGAAATATGTAGGAGCCAGCAGTACAGATTTAAGGAGACCTGACCCAGGGAAGTATCCATTCCTGAACAGGGCCATATAGAGCAGCTTCAGGGAAGGCACTATGTACATTAGATTTTAAGCTCAAACACAGGGCCCTCCATTCTTTATGTTAAAACATTTTTGCCTTCTACCTAAACCCTGTACATCGCTGCAGAATATGTTGTCGAGTTACAAACAAGCAAAAATAATAATTAACTTTAGTTCAAAAGCATTCCAGTAGTAAGAAAAAGTCACACTGACTGCTACACAAGTATTTACCATACCATGATACACATAGTTCTGCTGTTTGGCACAAAAATGGTATTAACCTTTTCCCATATAAATCGCAAAAATAATTGCATCACAGAAAAATAATTTAAATGTTTTCTTACAGAAATGTAAAACGTTTGGCACCATGTTTCTGGCCCACTTACCAATGTTTGAAAACTTATCAGCTGCACTCATCAAAAGAACATTTGAATATTCAATATGCTTTGGCTCCATTTGTGATATGTATCCTGCCATCTAGAGCTAATTGTCCATTTAGCATATGTCCATCTCCCCCTGTCTGTGCAGTGTTACTCCAAAGTAGAAGCGTGTGCTTGTGGGCACATGCAAAGCATCAACACCAAGAGTGGACAAACAATTTACTAAATATAGGCAACAGGTAAGTTTCATTTGGAGCCTCAAAGAAGTTTTAGAAGACAGGGATGGAGTTCATTTATATATACACATTATACTTGTAGGAAATATGCTTTGGTCTGAAGTAAAACCTTTTGGAGCCTTGGTGCACATGGTTTTACATATCCCTTTAGATTGTAAGTTTGTGGGTTTTCCGTCTTGTATGATGGTTTAGTAAAAAGCACTGTGTATGTCTGATTTTCAGAACAAAGACGAGGCCCTCTATTCTTTTGCAATGTGTTAATATTTTGGCCTCTACTCAACTCCTGTATACAGAGTATGTTGCGTGCTACAACTGAACGATAATAATAATTATCCTTTGCTAGCACTATTTTAGGCTTAAAGACAGGGTCATTTACTTGTCTGCAATGTGTTAATATTGTTTTGGCTTGTACCTAACCCCTGTACCGTGCTACTGATTATGTTGGCGTGTTACAAATAAAGGATAATAATACTTAACACACAAAAGGCCTGAATGCTTATTATGTATCATCCATTCACATTTACTGGGCAATAACGGAGTATTTGTATTGCAAAGATTAGAAGGCAGATAAGAACCAAAAGGTCTATCTGCTCTGCACACAACTTCGTCCTGTGTATCATGGATTCCCCCAGGGTCCAGCAGAGTCACCAGAATTATTTTGTGTTCTAATTAAAACTAGCTGTATGAATTAGTTTATTATGTGCTCTAAGACCTTAACTTGAAAAAAAGTAAACACATTGTGACACATCCTCAAATATCCTCTTGCAGATGGAACAAAGAAAAAAAAAACATTTCCTTTTAATATCATAGAATGTTTGTTAGACTTCATTTTTAACACTGAAACCACATTTCCTGCAAGACATGCATGCCAGTAACTAATGTATCCTCAGCAATGTCATACTTTTAACAAGTCCAGGCATTGTTGGTATGTGTACCCTCCTATCGGAAGCCCTTCACTCACATTGGTAATGCAGCATACTAGTTGATATTCATGTATTTTTATACATTTTAGCGTGCCATCATTGAGCGTGGAAGCAGATAGTGCATTAATGATATCCCAAGAGGTGATGTAAAAAAAAACATATACATTGAACACTTTGCTTGAATGAGTTGAGCACACAGTGGACATACCCAAAGGGATCTGGACTGAACACACACTAGAAAGTCACTCAGTATTGTTTACTGAACAGAGCGCTCACTCTTTACACCCACTGGACTAAATTGAACACAAATACATAAAATGGAATAGACTGAGCTCACAACGGATTGTACTCAACACTTATACTGGAAATACACAAGTAGAATGCACAGGTTTTGTAAGGGGCGGAAGAGCAGCAGCCAACACCTAATGGTATCCCTTCGAAATGAAAACTACACATACACTCCAAGGAATTCCTCATCATATAATATCTTATTCATTGTCTAGAAAAAATATATTTTTTCAGTTGCCTATTCCAGGGACTGATAGATGTTATATGAGTAAAGGGAATCAATATTTCATCTGTAAGGCATCTGAAGGCCTACTAGTCAATGTGATAACCACAATTATTGAGAACAGAAGCACCTTTGACAAATTCAAATATATAGTGTCTTAACCAAGTCCATGACATGATCAGATTATTGTAGGCATACAATATTTGACCCAAAAATAAATAAAACGTAACTTTATTTTATTTCTATTTACTTAAAAAAAGTCAAAAATAATAATAAAAAAAGTTAAAATGATGACAATTAAAAAGATATTTACAAAAGACAACTACGGTACACCAAGTACTGAATGCGAAGATTCACCATGTTTGAGAGAAAAAATATATGTTTGCTCCTTATTCAAAATGTAATCATATGACTTATCAATTGCTGTATCATAAGGCAATGATTTCCAGATATACACCTATGTGCCTGCTGTGTATCCACAACGATAATGATATGTGGGGACAGACTCTATTAATAAAATTACCAGACAAATTCCTTTGCTTGACTCTGTAAATCCTGCTAGTCTTTTGTGGCCAAAAGTATATACAGATTCTGGGACTATCAAGACCTTCTTAAAGATATATTTAAGTTTTCCTGTTTTTACCTTTTCCTAACCTAACACATGCTGGTTATATCAGAAACACACACAGACATATTTTATTTAAAAATAAATCTTGTTTTCACACCCCAGAGCTGCTTACATACAGTGAAACTCCCAGTAGAAAAAAAACTGTATTTGAGTACTGATTATAAACCTTTACTAACCTTTAAGCCAACAGAGATCTACAGATCAGTGTCTGACTCCTGCTTTCTTGTGCAGGGGACTACACATCCAATGATTCCTTGCTACAAAAACTGCCATCATAGATGGTTACAATGTATTAGCTGCCTGTGATTGGCAAAAATCAATTATGAATGCTTTGCTAAATTTACCAGGGATTTATAGCAGTGTTAACTCTGAAAATCAACAGCTTGCAAACTCAAGAATTTAGCAAACTTTAAGGTAAGTATGATAATGTTTATTTTAGGCATTATTCCATTCAAAAAATGTTTTCATATACTACTGATTCTTTCATAATCCATGAAACTTAATCCATGGTTCAAGCAAAAATTGGTCCTATTAGTAAGATTTGATTATAAAGTCATAGGACAGGTCTCTGCATAGCATACAGGCTCCTTTTGCTCTTCTGTTAGATTCACATAGAATAAATAGCATGTAATGCTAGTAGATGGTAAACAATAGTGATCATAGTCTGCTCTTTCCCCTTAATGTCCTTCAGGGAGTTATTAGAACGGGGTAATGGATTAAAAAGCAGTTTAGACCAAGCCCCCCCCCCCAAATATTTTGACAGGATCTTGGTTTTGAGGGTGAAATAGCTCTAGGCTCCAAATATTAGACAATCATAGCTCCTGCCATGATCAAAATTAGGTATTCACAAAGCCTAATTCAGATGTCACTAGTTGTGAAAAATAGCAATGAAAAAAGAGTTTCTATCTAACCCCCTGTTATGGGTTATCCAGGGTCCGGTATTTACCCTCTAGCCACCTCCCCCTCTAACAGCTAATGCTTACTAGGTAGGCAAAAAATAAGAGACATATAGTCAAATAATCAGAGCAGGAGAAAAAAGGAGCGCTCTCATTCAGAGTATCAGAAAGCTATTGCCATAGTGCGGTGTACCCAACGTCTGATGTCATCAGAAGAGGACGTCACGTTTCATTTTTTATTCATTGGCAAATTCTATCTTGTATTTAAAAGATCATAATACAAGCATTACAAAAAAAATATTTATGTGTCACACATTATAATTATAAAAGCTGCAAGACGTTGTCACGCTTTGCGAGTTCGCAAGATCGGGACGAAGTTCTGGCGCTCCTTGCCAGCAACTGCGACCCTCGCAAACTTTACGCGAAGCGAGGGCCTCAGTTGCTGGCATGGAGCACCGCAGGTGCTCCTTGCCAGCAAATGCGGCCCTCACGAAGCGTTGCATTTGCTGGCAAGGAGCGCCGCGATGCGAGGGCCTCAGTTGCTGGCAAGGAGCGCTTACTGCGACCCTTGCAAACTTTCCGTCGCTACGCAAACAACATACGAGACACGTTAACACCCATTACGGACTCGCAAAAATCGCCCGCAACCCGCGGACAGGAAAAAATGAAAAACACAATAAATACACACAACACATACATAAAAAGCTTACCTACAGCAAGAGGGAGCATCCAGGACCTCAAAAAATTAAGTTACACCTTCATTTAACTCAAAATAAAAGAGTTTAGACACTAACAAAATTCTCTAAGCGAGAGAAAAAATGGCCGCCGAACAAAACGAAAACGAGGCTACAGCACTCTAAACAGGCAAAACACCACGAAACACGCAACACACCACAAAAACAGATTGTCACCTCTAAAAACAGAATGCTTCCTGCATATATTACTTCAAAATAGGTAAAGTATATTAATTTATTAATGTATTATTTATTTGATTATTATACACCAAACAGCATTAGCTCACTTACAATTTCATTGCCGTCATTTTTTGACGGGCAATTCGCTAGTCCATACTAATGGCTAGAGGCGACTTATTGCATCACTGGGTGAAAATAAGTTTAAACTTATTTCTATATCTTAAATTTCCTCATCCAGGATCAAACTGTCTGTGATAACCCTCTTGCTTCTCTTTAAAGGACCACTTGATGTCTATAAAAAAAGACATTTGTTTGTCAAGTGTATACCAAAATAGTAATGTTAGCAGCGGTGTTAGCCACGGACATAAAGTATTTTCTGGGAAAATTTGAATTTTTAAAGACTCTGTTTATGAGTACATGAATCAAGTTTGTGTTTGCTACATCACATCCTGAGACCTGTCTGATGGTGGCATGTTTGTAGGTATAAATGAGGGAAAGGAATAATCAGAAGTCCAGAGCCTTTATTTGATAAAAGGATACAAATGGAATTGACATCCCTTCCCCTCACTGGCCCAGAAGCAGACACTTTGCATCATTCAATGCAGTTACATCTTTAACCAATGTATTATTGAGTCTTGCAGTGGTACCAACATTTTTTTTTTTTAATCATATGTATTACTTTTTTTCTGCTTAATAATGCTATTGATTAGTCTTAAAGTTTATTTTTCTGTTTTCATTGTGCGGAAAAATAAAAAATATTAAGTGAAAAATAAAAATAACCTATATTTTAATACAAATGATCTATAATAACATGTAGTCTTGCCTATCTACATTACAGTTGTTTAAGGCATCTGATGTGTGATTTTATAGTTTCTTTTCAAGTAGGCGGAAACTGTGAAGACTGAGATAAAAGAATTGCACTTTTATAACTCAGTGTTTGCTTATCTGAACATCAAGGAGGAGGAACCATTTGAAGTGGAAACTTAACAGCTGAAGGTGGTCTTAATGGAGCAGCCCATGCTTTGCGAGGCTGCATATAATAACAATGGTTTACAAAAGAATTATTATTTTTTTGTCACACATGAAAAGCTATGTCATACTTATATAACTTTTTGTTGTATTCAAATACTTTATTAGTTTTTTTCTCACGTAAGGATTTTAAGTGACACGCAGGTTAAAACTAAAAATAATGTACATTTAATTATTCATGTTATTTAAAAAGTAACAGTTGGTGATTTTCAGTAGTTAGCATGCAGGCTTGGAGTTGCACTGGTACCTCTTGGTGAAATCACTTATTATGTTTGTCGCTGTGAGCATAACTGAATGAATGCAAGTGTTCCCCCACAATATCACAATAGTTTTGTGCTTTCCTAAAAAAAACTTCCTGTAACACTTTTGAACGATCTCCACACTGTTTTCTGAACTTGGTTTAACAGATCTTTACATTTTCCATCTCAAATCAAATCTCTTATTTGAGGGCCCACAAAAATTCCTACTTCAATTTTAGTATCACTTATTCTAAGGAAGTTTTCCTTCAAATAAGCAAACACCATTTTTATCCATGGCCTTAATAAAGATGTAAAAAAATGTATTGACTTTTCTTGCCTCATCTATCCTAATCGCACACAAGAAACATAAAAAATTTGTATAGCCGAGCTGCAAAACAACTAACAATACAATGCCCTATAAATCACCACCAATGTTCCAATTGTATTTGGCATACTAATTTTTCTTCCAAAGGTAATTTTATATTTTGATATGTTTCTTTCATATTAGCAGCATAAGTTAACAGCACAGAAGGAAATTTGTTTCCATTGTACGTACAAAAGGACGCTGTTGAAACTAGTTTTAGAAGAGTAAATGAACAGTCACCATTCTGTTGTTTTATGTTCATGACCAAGAGCATTCGATACAGAGCAAATAATGTTGGCGTAAACTAAATCATTTATTTGCAAATTAAAAGTTTTAAACTTATATTGGCAGTTTCGGGGGGAAAAACAACACACTTTAGTCTAGCTGAATTAGATTCCAGCTCGTAAGTCTAGACTCCTAGGTCCTCATTCAATTGCAATTTGGCCAATTGAATAGGGCTCTAAATAAGCACATAACATATTTTTTTTAAAGAAGTTTTTAGTTAGTAAACATCTATCCAAAAGCAAGGTTTTAACTAACTAAAAACTTCTTTAAAAAAACGTGTTGTGTTATGTGCTTATTTAGAGCCCTATTCAATTGGCCAAATTGCAATTGAATGAGGGCCCTAAAGTTCATCCTGTTTTTGTGGAAAATTCAAATCCAAAAAAAGGTATTTTAAATCACCTTGCATCAATAGATGGGGCTCAGAAGAAGATGTACTTGCTTCAAAAGTAGGCTCATGTTGCTCCTCATGTTGAACTGGGCTAGCATGATCGTCTTCTGGGCTAGCATGATCGTCCTTATTGGTCTTCATTGGTTAGAGCTATATTTTCTGGAGGCTGTGATACAGGTAAGTTCTCACTGTGTGGAACTGGCCTCATAGCAGATGACATTTTTTTAAATTTCACTGTGTATTTGGATTGATATGTTATTCCTGTGATGTTTGTTAAGCAAAAATGTAAAATAATGAATGATCTTTACGTTCCCTCCAAACCATGGGAAGGGCAAATGGTGGGAACTATTTGCTCATCCAATCACAAGCCTAACACAGGTAACACAGTACATATGGGGGCCCCATTGAGCCTTAAATGTCTTCATTGAGCCCTAAATGTCAGTTCCCCATACCCATAACAGAAGATATATGGAGGATTTAATCACACCCTTGGCATAGTGACACAGTATCAACCACAACACAGATGTATAGTAATCTAATCACCAGACAAAAGAGAACCCAAGCTAGCGCCAAGCGCACACAGTGAATGTCAGCTTACTATTGGCATATGTTTCTTACACTAGTGCTAATGTGTCTGCTAGTCTGTCTGAGTGCAGTCTGCCTACCAAACTGTCTGCAAATACATAAAATAGCCAAAAATATATTTTTAACTTCTTAAAATAGTTTGCTCATTAATAATTCTAGTTCTTCAAACAAGCATATGTTAAACATTGGAATGCAGTATCTGATTAAGCTATTATAAATTATGACAGATTCTTAAATGGCCAATTAAATCATGTTAAAAATCAACATGAAGATAAGGCATTATATTAAATTGTAATTTTCCCAATTGAGTTCAAATGACATTAAAAACTAGCTGAAATTTGTACTATGTTTTGTAAAAATCATTCCTGGTATGCTAATTAATTGTATTATTATTATTATTACATTTATTTTTAAAACGCCAGCATTTTCCATATTGCTGTGTACAAAGAAGAAATTAATAATACAAGTACAATACCAACGGTCTGCGTTACATGATTTATCGCTGTACTGTCTATTCGATTATAAATATAAAAACCTTCCCACCCACACTGATCAAGCACACTGTACATACTTTTCTAAAAATATTATTTTTTAGTGCTGGTCGCTAAATAATTTTGTGCTGGCTCATCTCAAATGAGGAGCACTTTCTGTCTATACATTTTCATAGAATCAATGGATGCCTTACATAAAATTATGTTAGACAGTGGTAAAGAGACCTGGGATCCTATCTGGAGGTGGTGTAACAGGAATACATATTGCTAAGAACTAACACAAACTTCATATGTACAACAGTTTTAACCCACAGACGTTATTACAACCCTCGTTCTTGTTCAAGATGCATAAAAGTCCATTTCCAATTTGTGGAAATTACTAATTTTCCCACTTGTGGTGGACCTGTCTGGGTGTCCTTGAGGAGAGGTTTGGGAATGTTTGGTTTAGAGCACACAGTGATCACTATAGGCAGTACTGATCACTAAAACAATAAGGGAGTCTGTCAGGATCGCTCAGATATCATGCAACCTTACCTGCTCTAACACTCCCACCTTGCCATAGATTTCCTTGTGATACTCTGCCAAGTCTGGGCACATGCACAGCTCCACAACATTTAAAAGGCCAGCTGACTAGTATTGGTAATGCCTCCACCTCACCCAGCCAATGTCCTGGGGCTATTTAAAACCTCAAGCTACAATCAATCCTTTGGTTATTACCAGTTCGGCTTCCACAGTGCCTGCCTTACAGCCACTTGATTTTATAGTGTGCCAATAGGCCTGCAGATCCTGCGTCTGCCAATGTACCCTTTACTAATACTAGCTTGCCAGTGTGCCTTCCTTGTAGACATTTGTTAGTTAGTAGTCATATCTTGACACCTGCATTCTGACGTGTGTTATCCCCTAATTCCACTTGGATGTATTTCCCTGGCTTTTGACTCCTGTTTTAGACTTGGTGTGCATAAACTCTGCTGACCCTGGCCCTCATTCAATTGCAATTTAGCCAATTGAATAGGGCTCTAAATCAGAACATAAGATATTTTTTTAAAGAAGTTTTTAGTTAGTAAACATCTATCCAAAAGCAAGGTTTTCACTAACTAAAAAACATATTTAAAAAATATATGTTATGTGCTTATTTATAGCCCTATTCAATTGGCCAAATCGCAATTGAATGAGGCCCCCTGTAGGTAGGTAACAGTATTATCTTTTATTGTTCATAGGCCCTCATTCAATTGCAATTTGGCCAATTGAATAGGGCCCTAAATAAGCACATACCATATATTTTTTAAAGAAGTTTTTAGTTAGCAAACATCTATCCAAAAGCAAGGTTTTCACTAACTAAAAACTTCTTTAAAAAATATATGCTATGTGCTTATTTAGGGCCCTAATCAATTGGCCAAATCGCAATTGAATGAGGGCCCTAGAGAGCACATTGAAGGTTTAAAAGCTACAGGCTTATGTTCTCCAGAAATATTTTATATATGGCAGCAATATCCTCCTACAAGTATTTACCACAGAATACAGACATATCATGTTGTATATTTAAAATTAGATATTCACATATAAATACAATATAATAGATATTCAGTACCTGGAATAAACTATATATAGAATTAAGCAACAATAATGTGTAATATACATACAAAGTAGTTTATTCATCAGTTGGACCTTTGCTTAAAAAAGGAAACATCATGTAAAACATTTTTAGATATTTTGTGTACATGGAATATAACAAGGCTTAAAAAAAAAAAAAAACTATTACATTTTTAATTACAAAGGAGAATAAGACTATTCCTAAATTATTATTTTTTATATATTATTGGGAAGACGTCTAGGAAAGAAAATATTGGAACCTTAAAATGTGAAACAGGCTAACTAATAATAATGACCAGGAAAATGCAGATGAGCTGAATAGGTTCTTTTCTTCTGTATACATAGGAGAGGCACCAGTGGTTGGGAAACTGCAACACAATGGGGCTACACTACCTTCACCAATAATTGGTTAACACAGGAAGAAATCCAAAAGAGGTTGGAAAAAATACATGTTAATAAAGCACCAGGTCCTGATAGAATTAATCCATGGGTACTGAGGGAACTGAGTTCTGTAATAGCCAAAACATTATATCTAATTTTTCAACTCACTTACCACAGGGTCTCTACCAGATGACTGGAGAAAAGCAGAGGTGATACCTATATCTGCAAGGGCAAATCTGGGGAATTACAGACCTGTAAGCTTAACCTCTGTTGTGGGGAAGCTCTTAGAAAGCTTAATAAGGGATAATATTTAGGAATATATCCATGTGAACAAGATAATAAGTAGATGTCAACGTGCCTTTTGAAATTGAGTAGGTTGACATTAAATACTCCATTCTGATTGGCTGAAATATGATTGACACATATTTCAGGCAACCAGAAACCCTCAAAATCTTTATGTAATGCCAGTTAAGTTTGCCATGGGGGTCTATAGTTACCCCCATGGTAATGGTTCTATACACCATGGGGTCTGTGAGGTGTAATGTCAGAGTGGGAGCCCCAAAAGAAGCATTGAAGCTACATCTTTTTATTGACAGTGGTCACTACTGAGCTTGTTTTGCACTCTGAGTGCCACCAAAAATGTGAGTAGTTATTTCTAATCACTTTAGGGGCACAATAAGGGCTTCATCAAGGTCATATTTATGTGTACTTGTATATCAGCTTCTCTTTATCAGAAGCAGGCTTTTACTATTTCCCCTCTGAATAACCAGTGGTTCAAACCTACACAGATGAGTCCCAAATAGAGATGTCCCGAATAGTTCGCCGGCGGACGGTTCCCGGCGAACATAGCATGTTCGCGTTTGCAGCAAACTGCGAACATATGCGATATTCGACCCGCCCCCTATACTTTATCATTGAGCAAACTTTGACCCTGCATGTCACAGTCATCAGACACATTCCAGCCAATCAGCAGCATACACTCCCTTCCAGAGCATTCTAACTCATGGACAGCAGCCATTTTGGAATCATAACTAACTTGCAGTCTTACTGAGAGGAGGCTGAGTGTAGGTGATACTGCATCAATAGGGAAAACCATAGCTAGGCTACTGTACACAGTGTGCAATACAGTCCTGAAGGACTCTTTTGATCTCTGCTGCAAGGACACCCCTGTGTCTCTTCCCCTACCTTATCATCATCCTCCCCTCACCTTAGCACCCAACCCTAACACCCCTCACAACTATCCATAACACCCATCAACCTAACACCTAACCCTAACACCCCTCACACTTATCCCTAAAACCACTCACCCTAACCCTATCACCCCTCACACTTATCCCTAACACCCCTCACCCTAACACCCCTCACACTTATCCCTAACACGCCTCACCCTAACCCTAACACCCCTCACACTTATCCCTAACACCCCTAACCCTAACACCCCTCACACTTATCCCTAACACCCCTCACCCTAACACCTAACCCCCTCATCTTTATCCCTAACAACCCTTACCCTAACACCCCTCCCACTTATCCCTAACACCCCTCACCCTAACCCTAACACCCCTCACACTTATCCCTAACACCGGTCACCCTATCCCTAACACCCCTCACACTTATCCCTAACACCTCACCCAACCCTAACACCCCTCACACTTATCCATAACACCCATCAACCTAACACCTAACCCTAACACCCCTCACAATTATCCCTAACACCCCTCACCCTAACCCTATCACCCCTCACACTTATCCCTAACACCCCTCACCCTAACACCCCTCACACTTATCCCTAACACCCCTCACCCTAACCCTAACACCCCTCACACTTATCCCTAACACCTCACCCTAACCCTAACACCCCTCACACTTATCCCTAACACCCCTCACCCTAACACCTAACCCCCTCACCCTTATCCCTAACACCCCTTACCCTAACACCCCTCACACTTATGCCTAACACCCCTCACCCTAACCCTAACACCCCTCACACTTATCCCTAACACCCCTCACCCTAACCCTAACACCCCTCACACTTATCCTTAACACCCCTCACCCTAACCCTAACACCCCTCACACTTATCCTTAACACCCCTCACCCTAACACCCCTCACACTTATCCCTAACACCCCTGACCCTAACACCCCTCACACTTATCCCTAACACCCCTCACCCTAACACCCCTCACACTTATCTGTAACACCCCTCACCCTAACACCTAACCCCCTCACCCTTATCCCTAACACCCCTTACTCTAACACCCCTCACACTTATCCCTAACACCCCTCACCCTAACCCTAACACCCCTCACACTTATCCCTTACACCCCTAACCCTAACACCCCTCACACTTATCCCTAACACCCCTCACACTTATCCCTAACACCCCTCACACTTATCCCTAACACCCCTCACCCTAACCCTAACACCCCTCACACTTATCCCTAACACCCCTTACCCTAACACCCCTCACACTTATCGCTAACACCCCTCACCCTAACACCCCTCACACTTATCCCTAACACCCCTCACCCTAACCCTAACACCACTCACACGTATCCCTAACACCTAACCCTAACACCCCTTACACTTATCCCTAACACCCCTCACCCTAACCTTAACACCCCTCACACTTATCCCTAACACCTAACCCTAACACCTAACCCTAACATCCCTTACACTTATCCCTAACACCACTCACCCTAACCCTAACACCCCTCACACTTATTCCTATCACCCCTCACCCTAACCCCCTCACCCTTATCCCTAACACCCCTTACCCTAACACCCCTCACACTTATCCCTAACACCCCTCACCCTAACCCTAACACCCTTCACACTTATCCCTAACACCCCTCACCCTAACCCTAACACCCCTCACACTTATCCCTAACACCCCTAACCCTAACACCCCTCACACTTATCCCTAACACCCCTAACCCTAACACCCCTCACACTTATCCCTAACACCCCTCACCCTAACCCTAACACCCCTCACACTTATCCCTAACACCCCTCACCCTAACACCCCTCACACTTATCCCTAACACCCCTCACCCTAACACCTAACCCCCTCACCCTTATCCCTAACACCCCTTACCCTAACACCCCTCACACTTATCCCTGTGTCTCTTCCCCCCCTTATCATCAAGGTAGGGGGGAGGATGATGAGGGAGGGGGGAAAAGACACAGGGGAGGATGATGAGGGAGGGGGGAAACAGACACAGGGGAGGATAATGAGTGAGGGGGTAAAGATTTACAGGGGAGGATGATGAGGGAGGTGGGAGGATGATGAGGGAGGGGGGATGAGACACAGGGGAGGGTGATGAGGAAGGGGGCAAAGAGACACAGGGGAGGATGATGAGGGAGGGGGTAAAGAGATACAGGGGAGGGTGATGAGGATGGGGGAAAGAGACACAGGGGAGGATGATGAGGGAGGGGGGCGAAGAGACACAGGGGAAGATGATGAGGGAGGGGGAAAAGAGACACAGGGGAGGATGATGAGGGAGGGGGGATAAGACACAGGGGAGGATGATGATGGAGGGGGGAAGAGACACAGAGGAGGATGATGAGGGAGGGGGTAAAGAGATACAGGGGAGGATGATGAGGGAGGGGTAAAGAGGTTCAGGGGAGGGTGATGAGGATGGGGGAAAGAGACACAGGGGAGGATGATGAGGGAGGGGGGCGAAGAGACACAGGGGAAGATAATGAGGGAGGGGGAAAAGAGACACAGGGGAGGATGATGAGGGAGGGGGGAAAGAGACACAGGGGAGGATGATGATGGAGGGGGGAAGAGACACAGGGGAGGATGATGAGGGAGGGGGTAAAGAGATACAGCGGAGGATGATGAGGGAGGTGGGAGGATGATGAGGGAAGGGGGATGAGACACAGGGGAGGGTGATGAGGAAGGGGGGAAAGAGACACAGGGGAGGATGATGAGGGAGGGGGTAAAGAGATACAGGGGAGGATGATGATGGAGGGGGATGTTAGGTTATTTATGCCCTTTATGGATTAAAACCAGACTCTGCATCAACTATGTAATTTTCTGTGGGAGTTTTGACATGGATCCCCCTCCGGCATGCCACAGTCCAGGTGTTAGTCCCCTTAAAACAACTTTTCCATCACTATTGTGGCCAGAAAGAGTCCCTGTGGGTTTTAAAATCCGCCTGCCCATTGAAGTCTATGGCAGTTCGCCGGGTTCGCCGGTTCGCGAACATTTGCGGCGGTTCGCGTTCGCGGTTCGCGAACCGAAAATTTTATGTTTGCGACATCACTAGTCCCAAATGTTAAAGCCAGCAATCAGTAAATGTCCTGACTATGAACTACCTCCCACTGCTATGCTTTCTAAACCATGTTACTAATACTCCTGTCTCAAGATTCATGTAAAATGAATTGAAAGTATAAGTAATAAAAACAAGGCGTTTTATTCTGCACATTACTTAAAGGTCTCCTGTTCTATCAGAATCTTCTTTCTCTCACATCTACAGATTTTTTTTTATTTTATCCCTATCCTCCTTCTCGATCAAATTATGTCCCAGCTTTCATAGTCATTCATTAGAAATTCACCTGTTCAGAAAAGTTAGTTATTGCATCTTATCACATGCACAATAGCAGATTTACTTTCTAATGAGATCATATATTTTGACTGGATCATTATGTCTTCTTGACACATGACCTGCCGACGCGTAGGCTCCCTGGGTCAGCAGGAGCGTCACGTGACCCAGCGTGATGACGTCTCCTCGGGGGGCGGGACTTCCACCACGTATTCGCTCGCTAATCACTTAGGCGCGGTCCTCCTCTGGAATCCCACCCTCCCACTCTGTTTTTGAATTTGTGTTAACTTGTTCTTTTTATGAACATATTGTGATGAAATTTAATAAAAAAAAAAAGAAAAGAAAAAAAAGAAAGTAAGTTATAAGAAAGAAAGTGGTTTTGGAGAACTGGGTTTTTTCTATGTTATCATTTTGTATTTAAGGTTGGCGGGAGGCGAGTTGCCCGTCCCACTGGCCTAGAGGGGCGTGGCCCTACCTCACAGGGCGTGCTTAGTGTAAGCATTGGGGCCTTGGGCAGGGCCAAAGGAGTGAGGTCACTGTTCGTGGCCGGTCTCCTCCCCCTGGTTTTGATGTATATATAAATACAGTATTTATGGTATTGTTAAACTGGTTATTTAAATAAAGCTGTGGCCCGTTGTTTTCTCCCACTCGGTTGTTGTGTCCATTATTTACTAACTTAAACCTAATAGGTCAAGTCTTTTATCCCAAACATAATTAACTCTGTCCAATCACGCTCAGTCTTTATCATCTACCATTCCTTCAATAGAAGGCCCCAGTGCAACATAATTTGAGTGTCCCCTAGCAACCATATCTTCAGTAAACAAAAAATAATTATCTATTCCTGTGCCCTTCCCTAAGAAAATAAAAGCCCCCCTATACTCCCCTCTGCCCTGGTTCTTAGCGCCTACATTAGCCTAGCCCCTTCCCTCTTTATCACCTACATGCTGTAAGATCTATATTCTGTCTGTATATACACAGTATATCCAATGTACTGGGGCTATGAAATATGATGTGTTTTATAACAAAATAATAATAATATCTCTGTCTGTATTACATCAATTCATTAGCAATATTTAATTTTGGTTGGGACTCCAGATATACAGATGTAGTTTATATATAATGGAATTGCAAAGCTCCTCTGCTCTCCTGGATCTGTGGAACATGTGGCAGGGGGAGCTTCCCTGATCATACAGTCCATGCAGCTGTTTCACCAAACAGCTGAGGTTATCATTCAGGTGCTATAAATATAATGTGTCTTCCACACGGACAGAACCGTTCCCCTTGTGACTACTTACTACTGGTTGCTAAACAGCAGTTTTTTTCCCAGAGGACCTATTTCTGTGTGAACCTCAGGATTACTGAGCTTTCTCAAAACTGTTTATCGCAACCTATAATAGAAAAGGCAGCAGGAATTACTTGAACCTGCGTACGAAAAAGTAAACTGATATTTTGCTCAACGTTTTGTCAATGGAGTGGACATAAATTGTTAAAGTTAAATATTCATGCTGCCTTCTTTTCAACTAAATAATATTTTTCTCTCCAGCTTTTTGCAAAGTTTTTTATTTAGTTTTATACAATTTTTTTATTTTTATTTTATAATATTTTATTAGAAGGCATACAAAAATAAAACATTTTGAATAACTGTATTTTGTGTTAGGATACTTAAAAAAATCCCAATAAAACACTTTCCAGTTATTAACTGACTAGACCTTCTTATTTTACATTTTTAGTTATTAAAGTTTCATGTATCATAGCAAATGTTTAAATTTAAAAGAAAAAAAAAAAGAAAGGGAAACACAATCACCTATATAGTTGTGAGTGTACGGGCCGTTGCTCCCGCTTGCGGGCTCGCGTAGCGAGGGCTGCGGGCCTCAGTTGCTGGGATGGAGCAGCCACCTCCTCCCCACAATGCCCCGCGCAGGGCCGCCCAGTCCCCAGTTCGGGTTCACCCCCCGCACAGTGTGAGTTGTTGCCAGTTGCTGGCATGGAGCGCCCGAGCACACACAGGCCTGCCCCGGCTGGACAGGTGAGTGGAGCCTGATAGGGGTTCTCTGTGGTGTCTCTATACCCCCATGTTCAGAGGCCTGTCCCAGCCAGCTTACCGGCTGGGACTGCTCACATTTCGGCGCTGCCGCTGTGTGTCGGCGAGTCACACTCCCACAATGCAGCCTTAGAGCAGGGAGCAATGGAGGCGCACACCACCTCACTATACTTCCCCCTACCCTCGGGCGGACCCCCCAGTATATGTATATATATATATATATATATATATATATATATATATATATATATATATATATATATATATATATATATATATAAAGAAACACACAGTATATGTATATATATATATATATATATATATATATATAAAAAAACACACAGTATATGTGTGTATATATATATATATATATATATATATATATATATACATATATATATATATATATATATATATATATATATAGTGTGTGTTTTTTTAATATATATATATATATAGCGTATATATAGTTTGTGTGTGTATATAGTGTGTGTGTACAGATATACAGTCAGTGCATACACCTATATGTGCATGTATAACATATATTGCACGGCACATTACAGTCAGTCATTGTATATGTGCCTCATCTCCATCTTATTGTGTGTGTGTGTGTGTATATATATAATGTGTGTGTATATTGTGTGTGTGTGTATACACACATTATATATACACACACATTATATATATATATATATATATATATATACACACACACAATATATATACACACACATTATATATATATATATATATATATATACACACACACAATATATTGTGTGTGTGTGTATGTGTGTGTATATAAATTGTGTGTGTGTGTGTATATAATGTGTGTGTGTGTATATATGTGTATTGTGTGTGTGTATATAATGTGTGTGTGTGTATATATGTGTATTGTGTGTGTGTGTATGTGTATATAATGTGTGTGTGTGTGTGTATATATGTGTATTGTGTGTGTGTGTATGTGTATATAATGTGTGTGTATATTGTGTGTGTGTGTATGTGTATATAGTGTGTGTGTGTGTGTGTGTATATAGTGTGTGTGTGTGTGTATATGTGTGTATTGTGTGTGTGTGTGTATTGTGTGTGTGTGTATGTGTATATAATGTGTGTGTGTATATATATAATGTGTGTGTATATAATGTGTGTATCACATAATATATAGTTGTGAGCATGCGAGCCCGCTCGAGCAATTGCTCACGCTTGCGGGCCGCCGAACAAAACGAAAACGAGGCTACAACACACTAAACACGCAAAACACCCCAAGAAACACGCAAAACACCACAAAACACATACGGATATTCCGCTACAGACGCATACCACACATTACCCGCCATTTTAGAACAATGCGGAAGTACACGAGTACGCTAACGGATTTGTCTCGCGCACGCACACTATTACACTGCACACATTCATCACGCTTACACAGCAGCTCACAGCACTAATGCTGCAGCAACATGAAAACAGATTGTCAGCTCTTCAACACAATGCTTCAAAATACGTAAAGTATATTCATTTATTAATCTATTACTTATTTTATTAGTATACACCAAACAGCATTAGCTCACTTACAATTTCATTGCCGTCATTTTTTGACGGGCAATTCACTAGTACAAAATAAAACACATAATAAACAAGAACAAAGAAGAGAACAGAATAAATATTGAGTAAGTTAGCTAAACCATTATACTGCTAACCTAGTATAGAATATAGGGCAAAACTGGGATGACCGCCCCTAAATGGGCTCAAAAACAGACCTCAGTAAAGATACCACAACTAAAATTATATTTACCTGCACAGTACAGCTGAAGATTTCTGGCCCACCCCCGCCTCAGGCTCCTCCCCAGGATCGCTTTAGCAAAATGTAGGTGTTATATTATATTAGGGGAAAGCTAAATGAAGATGCTAACCAGCAGCCTTATTAAATTGTGATTCAGCTAATTGAAAAGGGCTCTATATAAGCACAGAGAAGTAGTGAAAACCTTGCTTTTGGATAGAAGTTCACTAACTAAAAACTTCTGTAAAAAAAATATGCTCAGTGTTTATATAAAGCCCTTTTCAATTAGCCGAATCGTAATTTAATAAGGCTGCAAGGTTCCCAAATTGCCTGAAATTGTGAAATGCTGTCCAAAATAATGTGGGTTAATCTTTCATTGACAAGTAAGTAGTTAATTACAATTTTTTTTTTTTTTTCTCAATCAAGTTTTTATTAGGCATATATAGCATGCATCAAACAGTACATAACAAAATGCAATATGGTTTACATTATTTGTCTAGTAACGTTAAGTCTTATTTCCAGAGTGCTGTGCGTTGTTATGTGGAGTGCTTTTTCATCTGCCTAATATGGATTTTTTTAGATTTATTGTGGATTTGGGTACATCTTCCTTAGTCATTAATTGTTGTAAATTAAGTATCATGAATTCCCTTCCCTTTAGAGGGTCGGGATATTATTCTTGTTATAGGTGGTGGAGGGGGGATAATAAGGTGGGGTCTGGATTACTTAATTGGGTATAGGGAAGATATGAGGGGGGGGAATAAGGGGGGTATTAATTATACCTGGTATCTTGCACTCGATCCACGCTGCCACCTTACCTGATCTTGCCCCGCATGATGGGCTCGCTAAGTTCTAGACGCCACGGTCCTCTCCCCATCCGGGAAAGCCTCAGTCACAGTGTCAGTTGTCATTAGTCCCCTTAAGCTAAGGTGGGAGTGTAGCCAAGGGCTCCATGTATCAAGAAATGTGGGCATTGCGTCAGCTAATAAATGTGATAATCGTTCGTTGGTGGCTATAAAGTTAAGTTTGTTAATTATGGCTTGAAGACTGAGGGTGTTGCTTTTCCATTGTTTTGCTAAGTGGCTTTTGGCCGCCAGCATCATAAATTGTAGTAGTACATTTTGGGGCCTGGAGAGGAGGGAGCATCTGGTCCCTAAAAGTGCGATCTCTAGGTCTCTGTCAATGTGGGTATGGGTTATCGTGGATACCAGGTCAAAGACCTCCTCCCACATGGCTTTTGCCACAGGGCACGTCCACCAAATGTGAATAAAGGAGCCTGATTCCTGGCAGCCTCTAAAACACCTGGGGCTTACTTTGGTGTTCCATTTATGTTGCCTGACTGGAGTTATGTATGTTCTATGGAGAACCTTAAGTGAGGTTTCCAGCAAACTGAAGTTAAGTGCGCCTTTAGATAAATTGGCCCATGTGGAGGTCCACGCGCCCTCATCTCTTTCGTGCCCCAGGTCTTGTTCCCATGCTGAAACATATGCCGGTTTCCTGGTCTGTTTGTTGTGAAGGAGTTACTGGTATAGTAGACTAATCATACCTTTACACAGAGGGAGCGACTCGCAGAGTTTAATCAACCAGTTTGTTTTGGGGGGTCCAAATTCCCGTTTTATTGAGTGCACATGAAATAGAAGTTTTTTGAAGTTAAAGTATTCTTTGGGTGGTATGTTCAGAGAATTTATTATATTTTCTGGATGTTTAATTTTATTATCTTGGAACCATGAACCCAGGCGCAAAAATCCCCTTGTTTGCCACCAAAAAAGTGATTCTTGGGTGAACGTTGGGGCGAATCTTTGATGGGGGGCCAATGCAGTCAATGTGGAGGGTGTTGCTGAGAGGTGTCGTGTTTTAGTTGCACAACGCCACGTTTCTAGGGAAAGTTTTATGAAGGGGTTGTCTATTTCCCTCAGGTTATCTGGAACCTCAGGCAGCCAGAGGATATTGGCCCATGTATAAGGTGTCATTGCCCTGTTTTCGATAAACATCCATAATGGTTGATGCTGTGTTGAATGAGCTAAATGTATGAATGCTAGCTGGGCGGCTTTAAAATAGATGTGAAGATTTGGGCATGCTAATCCCCCCATACGTTTGCCTTTGTGCATTTCTGTTTTTGAGATTCTATGGCGTTTGTGCTCCCAGATAAAATTAAAGATCTGTTTTTGGCAAATTTCCAATTTTTTTGCGGGGATTGGAATTGGGATGGTTCTAAAGAGGTACAGAAGGCGGGGCAATAGATTCATCTTGATCGCATTAATGCGACCCAGCCAAGAAAGGCCACCTTTAGTCCATGTTGAAAGTTCAGTGTGCAAATCCCTGAATATGGGAGGATAGTTGGCTTTGTACATTGAGTCTATAGAGTTGGTGATATAAACCTACAGGTATTTGATTGATGACTTTGGCCATGTAAAGTTGAAATTTTGTTTTAAAAAGTTCTGAGTGTGGGTTGGGAGGGAGCAGCCTAATGCCTCAGTTTTGTCCGAGTTAATCCTAAGACCGGATATTCTGCCAAATTGTTCTAGGAGGGATATCAGGGCTGGAACAGATGTAGTCGGGTTCGTTAGGGAGCAGAGCAAATCATCTGCAAAAAAACAGCTTTTCATGTGGTGCATGCCCACTATAACCCCCTCTATCTTCGCATTAGATCTAATCATTTGGGCTAGAGGTTCTATTGCTAGCTCGAAGAGCAGGGGGGAGAGGGGGCATCCTTGTCTCGTTCCCTTTTCAATCTTAATTATGGAGGGGTTATCTCCTGCTAATTTGAGGCTGGCTTGAGGTTTGTTATAGTATATTTTCAGGAGGTTAATAAATTGTTCTGGGAATCCAAATTTCCTGAGGACTGCCCAGAGGTACTTCCATTCTATTGAGTCGAAGGCCTTCTCTAGGTCCAATGCTAGGAGACACATGGGGGTTCTATGTTGCTGAGATATATGTATTAAATTTAATAATTTCCTGACATTGTCCCCTGCCTGTCTGTGCGGGACAAACCCCACCTGATCCTTATGGATCAGTCTGGGAAGAAATGTGTTGATTCTGTTGGACATAAGTTTGGCCAGGACTTTGATATCCCCATTCAGGAGGGAGATTGGTCTATAGTTCTGCACCTGAAGGGGGTCTTTCCCTTGCTTTTGAAAGAATACCATATTAGCTTGGTTTAGTTCGGGGGGGGGGATACTGTGTCCCTTTAGCATATTATTGAATAGTGTTGTCATGTGTGGTGCTAATAGTTCTGCAAATGTTTTGTAGTATAGATTCGTGAATCCATCCGGCCCCGGGGCTTTACCTGACTTTAAAGATTTGATCGTTTCAATAACTTCTTCTATTGTGACTGGAGCTTTGACATGGTCCATCTCTTGGGGGGACATCATTGGGAGATCTATCGATCCTAGAAATTGGTTTATATGGTTATCCCTAGGGGGATTGGGGGATGAGTATAGATTTTGAAAAAAGATTGTGAATTCTTTTTGTATATGCGCAGGGCTGGAGGTTATCCCTCCTGTGGGCTGTCTAATTTTAAAGACTTTTGATTGGTTAGTTTTTTGTCTTAGTTTCCTAGCGAGCATGGCGCTGGGTTTGTTGGCTTTGGTATAATATCGATGGCCTGTCCATCTCATGGCTTTCTCTACTTGCTCCGAGAGGATTAGGTCTAGTTCAGCCCTTATTTTGTCTATTTTGGTGCGGTTTTCTGATGTTGGAGATTTTTTGTTGAGCTTTTCTAGGTCCATCAGGTGTGCATGCAACCATCTTTCTCTGGCTTTTTGGTTTTTTTTTGTATTTTGCTGCAAGCTTGATGCATGTGCCCCTAATGAATGCTTTATGGGCTGCCCAGACCCAGCCTAAGTCCACCTCTGTCGATAGGTTTGTGGAGAAATAAAGTTCTATGTCAGACGCTATGTGATCCCTAAAATGAGGCATTGACATGAGCATCTCGTTGAGCCGCCATGAGTATGGGGTTTTAAATGCGAAGCCAAAATCTATTGTACAACTTACTATGGAGTGATCTGACCAGGGGCACGGATGGATTCCCGAGTTCACTACGTTGTCTAGTAGGGAGGAATCTGTATAAAATGCATCTATTCTAGAGTATGTCTTGTGTACTGGGGAGTAGAATGAATATTCCCTTTCCCCTCTGTGCTGTTCCCTCCAGAGGTCTATCAGGTGGAGTTCTTCCAATAAAGCTAGAATTTGGGATTGTTTTTTAGTAAGTTGACTGCTCCGTCCCTCTCCTGATCTGTCCAATGGTGATAAGACTGAATTTAGATCCCTTCCTAGGATTATTTTCCCGAGATCATGAGATTTAATATACTGCAGTAACCGTATGAAAATTTTCTGTGGCATAAGAGTGGGGGCATATAGTGAGATTAAAGTAACTTTCTTCCCGAATAGGGAACCTGTAAGGAGCACAAAGTGGCCGTCTTGGTCTATTTTTTTATGGTCTAAGATGAAGGGGAGGTCTTTGTGCAGCAGGATTGCGGCTCCTGCCCTTTTTGTGGAATGGCTAGTGGCAAAGAAGGTTGGATAGAGATTGGATAAATATTTAGGGATCTTGTTTCTGACAAAGTGCGTCTCTGTAGGAAGAGTACTGAGGGGTGGTATTGTTTATAAGTATTAAAGGCCTTCCGTCTTTTAAATTGCGAGTCAAACCCTCTTACATTATGCGTGATAAATGTTATTTCCGTGTCAGTCATAGTGTGGTATCACATTTTACTTCTGTAGTCAGGCTTCCCAGAGTACTATACTCACCGCCCGGATGGGAGGAGGCCAGGGGTCCAGGGCAGCTCTCTTTGCCTAGTCTTGTTTGTGGGGTGAGCCGGATCTTTGCGGGTAAAGATGGGGTTTTGTTATTTGGTAGGTGGTTGGTGTACCAGGTGGATCGATGGTTGTTCTCAGCTGCTAAGAGGGAAGTAAGAAGAGTATAAATAGTTAGTGTGGTATTTGGTATATCATAACCTTCTTTGCATCGGTAGTGTAAATAAGAGAAAAATAATAATAGGGGGAGGAAGGCATAAAGCCTTCGTTTACAAATATTGGTGGGAATGTCCAGGGTCATTGCCCTAGAGCTGAATTGCCTAAAAATGTAGAACAATACAATAAAACATGGCATTAATTGAAGACATTAGGTAAACATAGGGTTAAGCATCTTTAACAGTTCTAACACCTGATTGTAGTAAACTTAAACAATTATCAACAGGGAAGTTGGAATGCCCGGATGGAAACCAGTCGGTTTAAACTAGTTAAGGGTGGTCTTCCCTTAAGAATGCTGGTATAGTCTCTGGGATTATCTTCCTTCCGGTGTGCAGTCCTCTAGGGACCCTTTCTGCCCCTGATTGGGTAATGTCGTCTAGACTTTGTCAGTTCTTGACTATTTGTGCCAACTTTTAGTCAGTGGCAAAGTTCGCTATAATCTCCCAGAATGGGCCTTTCTTGTCAGAGTAGTTTGGGTCTTTTTGTTTCATTTTGTCCTGAGGCAATTTGTGCCATGTGGAGGGTGATGTCTCCAGATGCAGACCGTCTAGGATGATGACAGGACTGCCTTGGGATCGAGGTCGGGCGTCTCTCCCCCTTGTTTCTGTGATCTTTGACGTTTAGGTTGGGCTACTTCAGTCCATTCTGTTGCAGGCCTTTGGGCTTCAGTAGCCACTTGGGGGCTAAGTAGTTCCCCCTCCTTCAGGAGTCTTAAACGGTGAAGAGTATCCCTTCCTTCCTGGATTGAGCGCACTGTGTGTGTTTTTGTGCCCACCTGAAAGGTGAGGCTGAAGGGGAACCCCCATCTATATTTTATTTGGTGCGACGACAGGGTTTGTAGGATTGGTTTCATCTGTCGTCGTTTATATAGGGTCGATGGGGTCAAGTCTGCATAGATCTGGATTTCCGCTCCATCTGGGCCTAAGATGGCCTGGGCTTTCCTGGCGGCCTGAAGTACTGAATCTCTAGTCTGCTGCCGTAGGAAGCGTACCACCACGTCTTTTGGCAAGTTAGGAGTTGTTGGGCCTCCCAGGGCTCGGTGTGCCCTTTCTATGACCCAAGGTTCTTGGGTGAGGGTCGGGAGTATGGTAGATACCACCGCTTTCGTGTAATTTACCAGGTCCATAACAGCGGTAGGTATCCCCCTCAGGCATATATTATGTCGCCTGCTCCTATTTTCAAGGTCCTCTAGCTTTAGTTCAAGATCCTTGAGATGCGCAGTGTTGGCAGATATGTCGATTCTGTCTTCAGCTTGGCTTACAATAAGTTGATCTGCAATTGTTTCAAGTTTACTGGTCCGTGCGCCCAGTTCCTGTATTTCTTGTTTAAATTCTTTTATGGCCGCAGATAGCCGTGATTGTAATAGCATGTCAAATTTGGCCATTGAGAAGTCGGACACATTCACATTTGGATAGGCGACGTCTGAGTCTCTGTCCCCTTCTGAGCCTGAGGGTGAGGTTGGTGCAGCGCTGTGCCCCCGTTGGGAGCCAGCTGTTTGTTTTGTGAAATGATCAGAGATACTCCTTGAGGGGCCGCTTTTCCTAGGTTTCCCCATGTTGAATGTTTCCTGGAGCTAAGGATCTGAACTTGACGGGGTTTCCAGTTTTGGTGACGTATTGTAGTTTAATGTTCGTGGGGTAGCCCAGGTTCCTCTCTTTTTTTTTTCCCCTGCAGTTATAGGTGTTGTATTGTCAAAGATGCGTGAGTTATTGAGTAGGCATCAGCTCTAGTAGGCAAATGGTGACTTTCATGTTTCACATTGTTGTGTGTGTGTCACTTGATTCCTTGATATTAGAATCTAGTGGTGGAAGTCTAGGTGAGATCCTCCTTATTTTATATTATTGGCGGGTTTGGGATGACCGCCGTGTTTGTTGTTGCTATTATAGTCCGTTTAGTTTCGGGGCCTTTATGGGCCAATTTGTAAAATAAGTCCAGAGAATTCCGTTTCCCAGGTTAGAATGGGATGATGAGAGTTATAAAGCCTGCAGAAGTGTGCTGCTTTGGATTGTATGCTGCAGCGTTGTTGCAGAAATTCCCTGGTAGTGTGGAGCAGGTGGAATTGTAAAAACTGGATTTTTGGGCCTTAAGTGGCCTTGAGCTGCCTTGCATGAATCAGGCTTCTTTTTCAAGGTGGTAAGGTATGTAGGTTTTCCCTACTTTGTGCTAGATTATGTGGGGCGATAATGGTAGCTTATCAAGGGCTGAGGAGGCAGATTAGCTCCCTAAGGCCTTCTTCTGTGCCCCTCTCTCCTCTTGTGCTGAGGGGTAGAGGTCTCTGTGTTGCCCCGATCTCCCCCCTGCTGGGATCTGTCGCCCCTGTATGTTTGGGGGGGGGGGGGTTGTTGTGAGTGTGTGGTACTTACAGGGCTTAGGTCTCTGTCCTTATGCTGATCTATGATGATCCAAAATGGCCGCCGCCTCATGGGGCTCTAAGATGGCTGCCACCCGATCTTTAGGCCTCAGACCCGTTTGCAGCCTCTGCCCTGGCTGCCCCCACTGACCTGGCTTCTCCGAAGTGCCCCAGTTGGTGCTGTCTTGTTCCGTTTTCAGGCCCAGGGGCCCCTGGGCCTTCACTTCCCTGGAGGACAGCGTCTCTCGTGGCCAGTTATAGGCCTGGCTGGCTCTGCATGTGGCCGCTCCGGTGCCGCTGGGGGGGGGGGGGTCCCCTGGGGAGATGTGGGTCGTCGCCCCCTCCTCTCTACAGGCCTGCAGACTACTCAGTACCTCCTTGGGACCGCAGGTCTCCGCGCTCGGATCGGGCCCTGCAGCTTGGTGTCAGGTGAGGTCAGACTGCTTTTGCGGTATAGCGCGGTTTCTCTTCTTTTTCTTTGTTTGGCAATTTTGGGATCTATGTGTTCCCCTTGATCTACTGAGTGTAGGGGTATAGATATTTAATTGATTAGGTCTGTTATAGGGGTCGATTACCCCAGATTGACTTAGGCCTTAATTACAAATTATTTTTAACAACATTTCTTTTTGAAAATTGCAGCTACTGGCCAAAGTGAAACATGCTCATCATTATGTGCAAATAATTTAACATAAATGGGTTATTAAATTTAAGGGTAGCCTTCTGGTATTGAGATTACACTAGAAGACTTATAATACTTGCCTATATTTTAGATGAGACATGTAATGCAGATTTCAGCGAATTTAACAAATTGACATTGATTTGAATGCACAGCTGTAATCTGACCAATTATATAGGACAATAAGTGAGTTCACTGCTGGTTCTTGTCCAGCTGACGAACAAACTCTCCTTGTTCTGGCTGTGCGCTACCTGCGCCATTGCGGCATAGCTAAAAGAGCCATATGTTGATCTATACTGAGCCACATTTGGTGACTCTGCCTTATGTCAATATGTTTGATGCAAAACTTCTAGAACAATGGTTTGCAACATTTTTGTTCTAGTAATGGACTGTTACAATACAGTGCTATTGGGGACAGGCTGATTAAATACCAATGCTTCTGGGTACAATGCTAGAGATATGGGGCATTTATTATAGGATAATTCCTCATGTGACACATTACAATTTGTATTGATTTGAATAGAGTATATTTTCAACAACACACACAAACATCTCAATCATCTCTACCCTTGAACTGTGACTAACAATAGTGATAAGGTTAAAGTGATAGGCGCTTCTCTTTGTAACTGAGGACTGGCAAATGAGGTCTCAGGGATGGGCACTGGTGCTAGGACCAGCTGTTGAGAACCACTGGTCTAGAACAATGGTTCTCAAATATTTTCATCTGGAGACTGGTTGATTACCTTCGGTGCTGATGAGGATACTCTCTGAGCTCCAAAACATTTTAATCAGTGCAATATTGAATGTAAAAAAAAACCAACAATACGTTTTTGTATAGTTTGGCACTGCATTGAATGGAGTAAATATCAACCATATACATAAATGATCTATAAATATGACTAATGGTGGTGATATGTTTAAAGTCCCTGAGTACCAGCAGATAAAGTAAAGGGTCTGGCACCAGTACTAGGACCGGTTGTTGAGAACTAGTGATCATGGAGAAAGTGGGAGGAGAAAACAGAAGAGGAAACACTTGTGGTTAGGAGAATATTAACAGGCTAAGGTTAAAAAGCAGCAATACAAGTTTCCGTGGCTGTTTTTCGAGGAGCCAGTGAAAGGACTTAAAGGGGGAGGGGAAGAAAACAAGTGGCAAATTAAGTTAAAGGGCTAGTGTAAACTCTTGTTATGCTTAATTAATTTTAGTTCACCATTAATTAACATTAAAATGCATGTGAAACAGCAGCAACCATTTGGCCATGAAATCTTATTTAAAACACTATGGGCCTCATTCAATTGCAATTTGGCCAAATGAATAGGGCTGTATATGAGCACATCGCATATTTTTGTTACAGAAGTTTTAAGTTAGTGAACTTCTATCCAAAAGCAAATTCTTCACTAACTAAAAACTTTTGTAAAAAAAATATGCTCTGTGCTTATATAGAGCCCTATTCATTTGGCCAAATCGCAATTGAATAAGGCCTGATATCTGGACACTGGAGTGTTTCCTATGTAGTATTCATTGTAGTGCAGTGAGACCCTTTTTTGTTGGTTTAAAAATAAAATAAATATTTTCAACTAAAATAGTATTAAAACTGTTGTAGATCTCTACACTTGAAGGATGCGTTTCGGAGGTTTGGAAAGCTCTATATACACTTTCTATGCCTGTGTGGGTATTATTGCTTATGCTTAGATAATTTTACAGATCCTAATAATAATTAATGTTAATGGATATCATGAGGCAGCACTGTGTCTCCTTCAATTCTGCAGCATTTTCAATCGATTTCAGGCGGGTATAATGTTTAATTAATCATTAGACTTCCTCCAGATATAGATACTACAGGAATACCCCATTCAACGCTGTAGATAGGTTCTAACAGCTATGAGTGTTAAGCCAAACAGCGCTAAATTGGTCAGTTTAACAAGGAGAAGATAGGGATAGGGAAACTACTGAAAAAGAGACAACACCAATATAATTTTGAAACATTTTTACTTTCTGTGAACTCTAATTGAACTGCGCAGCAGCATAAAGAAACAGCAAAATAAACCAAGGGGTTTGCACCCAACAAATTAAAGAAACAGTACCAAATTAAAGAAACAGTCCGAAAAAACAACAAGCGAACTTTAACTGGTGGATGTGGAGGCTCCAGTTTTTTTTCCAGCCTCGTTTTTTTGGTCACAAATTGGTCAAGGGTCATTTGGTGCTGTTCCTTGCTGCTATCCAGCAGATGCTGGTAGCAAGACAACCCTCCCAACACAATGCGCCTTGCATTCCTGCTTCTAGTTGCATCAGGATCATTGGCCACCAGCTCATCCATTATGCCATTGACCTGATGAAATACCCTGTTTAGGAGCTCTGAGGAAACCTGTCCCAGACTCTGGTGTACTGAGGTTCCTGTGTGCCCTGTTCAGCCAGTTCTTCAAGGTCCTCATTGGTGTGGGTCTCACCTGATGTCCTGAGCATCTGTGTCTCCCAGTCCTGCCGTGATCACATGGTCCACTATCTCCTCTATGATGGGCTCTGGCAGTTGCACATCCTCACACAGCTCTGGTCAGATCTTTTTCCACACAGCCTTGAGGCACTGCTGTGTCACCTCCTTCCAGGAAAGATCAATGTTGGAGACAGCCTTCATGATTTGGTACTGCTTCCAGAAGTCCAACATTGATTGCTTGTCCTGGCGGTCTGTGTGTGCAATCAGCTGTCGGAATGTGTGGAGGAGATAGTGCGCCTTGAAGGTGGCAATCATCCCCTGGTCCATAGACTGGATGAGCAATGTTGTGTTGGGTGGCAAGAACAGGATCTCAACAGGAATGCAGGTGGGCAGCTCAGCCAAGGTAGTCGGGTGGTTCGGCGAATTGTCCGTGATGAGCAGTGTTTTCTCCTCCAGTCCCTTGCGCTGACAATAACACTGCACGGAAGGGCAGAAATGATCAGTGAACCACTCGCTAAAAATATCCCGGGTGATCCATGCCTTCCTTTTTGCCTTTCAAACAACTGGCAAGCTGGACTTGCTAATGCCCCTAATTGGCCTCGGTGTCTGGGAACGGTAGACCAGAAATGCCTATCCTGTGTTCCCACCCACAAAAAGGGTCAGCCTGTCTTTCGCCGATTTAAAGCCCGGTGCTCTTTTCTGCTCCGTGGAGATGAACGTTCAGCTTGGCATCCGCTTCCAGAAGAGCTGGGTATCATCCACATTGAAGACAAGCTCCGGTGGATAGCTCCCTCTTTCCACCACGTCCTTTAAAGAGGATGGAAAGGCCACAGCAGCTTTGGTGTCCACACTTGACGCTTCACCGGTGATCTTAATATTGTAGAGGTTGTACCATTTTTTATAGAAGTCAAACCAACCTCTCTACATGCTGCAAAACTCTCCGTCACATCTGGATCTTGATGTGGGCGTAAATGCTCTTTGCCTTCTCCATCACGATGGCCTGGCTGAGAGGAATGTTACGCTCCAGCTCGTCATCTATCCAGATGGAGAGCCTCTTCTCCATCTCTTCAAGGATGTTTGACCTGGAGCGGGTGATCTTTTTGGCCGAAGAAGCAGTGCTAGTCGTCGCTGAAGTGCGGATTTTATCCTTGTTCTTGAGGATAGTGAGGATGGTGGAGGTAGGCAGATGGAGATCTGCCCCGATATCCACCTGGCGCTCTCCTTTCTCCGGGCGGTCCAGCACTTGAATCTTGACACCCAGAGGAATACTCTGGCGCTTGCCCTTGTGCTCTCTTCAGGATTTCGGGGTCCCTGATAGCAATCACTCTCTCTAGATGTGACTCTATCTGCATTACCCCCCAAAAAATATGTATTAGACAATTAACAAGTATTAATTAATTAACAATCACATTATTAGAAACAAGGGAACAAAGAAAGTATTCTGTGCCTTGCCAAAGGATCTTTCAAGTTGGATTTTGCTTTCTTTCTTTTTCTCTGGTTCTCTCAGGCTTTCTGTCTCTCTCTGGCTGTCTCTCCTACAACCTGATGCCCCTGTTAAAGCGGTCACGCTGTTGATAGCGTTAAACGTGGTCCTGCAAGGAAAACAGAGCGGTATCAAGAAGCAAAGCGTTAAGTTGGGTCACACGAGGAAAAAACAGTGCTATAGCGGGGTTTAGCGCTCTTCGAGCCCTGGACACTAAAACAGAGCTATAGCGAATCAGTGCTATGCGGGGTACCACTAAGCGGGGTATACCTGTATATCGTAAAAGCAAATATCCTATGGCACATTTACAAATACCCACTTTCAGATGCAACAAAAAAATATATATTTGCATGTTCTTTTAAGTACAAGTGATAGCTATCATGTCCTACACTTTATACCTATCACTCATAAGACCACTGCAGTCTCATATTTATAATTTCTTGTTTTGTAGACCTATACTTAATAATAGACATAATAAGTCTCATTCAATTGGCCGAATTTGAGATTCGGAGGCCCATAAGTAAGATCGCAGTCAGATTTGCTATTCAATTGGCGTCTTTTTGCAAGCTCGGATCAGGTTACAAGTTACGAGCTTGAAAAAATGTCGGCCGTCCAACTCGTAACTTACACCTTAAAGAAACCTTTGATGTGTCATTTTTGCAGGGCTTAAATCGCAAATCACTATTCAATTGCTCCAATTCCCCAAGCTCGCAAATGGAGGAGAAAATTCTACATGTACTCGAGAGGACCTGCAAAGGGGTTAAACACCAATTTGTAGCACTGTAAATGCAAATAAAACAGTAATCCTGCACTGTAAATTACGGGGAGAGTGATGAAAGACATTAATTGAACAACAGTCTCAAGCCCGCACAAATGCAGGAAACAAGTTTTATTTATATGTGTCCTTTCAAGGTTAAATGACTTTGGGTATCAATTAATTAATACATATCAGGCCACCCATATGGACTAGAACAGTATTGGCATTCACTTTCCTAATTCTTCATTTTCAAAGTTGTGCGAGTCTGATCACATATCGGACCCCATAACTTGATTGATTGACATGTAACCTCCATGTTTTACTGCCGTAATTATGAAAGTGTCCTTTTCCTATTGGCCGATTCGAAATGGGCGGTTAGGGGCTCGGTGAACTGCTCCGAACTAGTGCATGGTTTACGGAGCTGGCTTAAGGATCGTAACTCGCGACTTGGAGCAATTGAATAGCCTCTCAAACGGAGACCTACAGGAGTCTACAACTTGATCGCAGACATGCGGCTGTCTGTGATCGAGTTACGGGCTTGGAATTGAATGGGGCCCATTGTTTTTACAAATTAACAACAAAAAATGCAGCCTTTACTTTATTAGCTACTGTATTATATGCAATTATCCTGTAGTACTGTGGCAGGGAACCTGATATGGCCATTTGCCTGATCCAATTTTGGATCAATACATGTGTAAAGATTATTGTTTTTATGTGAATCTCTAGCCACTTGCCAGCCAAAATGACGGCAAAATAATGTGAAGCCTCGCAATGCTGTTGTTTGCCACACAATGCAAGGCTCTCTCCCCCCCCCCCCCCAGCTTGCAGGCCTAGCCATGAGCGCCTTTGGTGCTCATTGTGAGCCTCTCCCCCCTCCACTTTACAGGCCTCGCGATGACCCCCTTTGAACTTGTTGTGAGCTTCTCCCCCCTATACTTCACGGGCCTCGCCAATTTCGCTCTCCCTCCCCTTTGTCTCTCTCCCCCTCTCACCCTTGTGTCTCTTTCCCCCCACTCCCTCCCATGTGTCTCTTTCCCCCCTCTACCCCTCTGCCTCCCCTGTGTCATTCTTCCCCCTCTCCCTTCCCTGTGCTCCTTTTGCCATTTAAAGTTGTGAAAACATTTGCCGGCTTGTGGAAATTGACCAATTTCCTCAAACCCGCAAAGTGCATCCGAGTTACGGACTTGAACATTTATTTTCGTTTGTAACGGCCTCCATTTGTTTTCAAGCTTGTAACTCGGAATCCGTTGGCAGGCCACCAAAATACACAAATTGAATATCAAATTACCTTTCAACCTCACTTATGGACTCCCTGCCCCTTGGTCTTGCGTGCCTTGCGATCAGTGCCTTAGGCGCCCATCACGGGCCTCGCAAAGAGCGCCTTTGGCGCTCATTGTGAGCCTCTCCCCCCCTCTACTTTACGGGCCTCGTCATGATCACCTTTGGCGCTCTATGCAGACCTCTCCAAACCTATAATTTTCGGGCGTCGCGATGCATGCGCAAGCCCGTAATTTTTTACATAGCGTGACCGACAAACTCGCAATTACGACAACTATATATGTGATGATTATTTCTGTGAGTCTTTGGTTCCTGATATTTTTTTAATTAGTCAGTGTCCTTTGATGGGGAAAAGCTTTTACATCCATCCTGTGGTAGGAGGTGCCAGATTTAAGTTTGTTTCTCTCCTTATACAGCTGTAGGGGACAGTAGATACAGAAACCCATTCAGCCACTTAAATTAAAATGTTTTAAACCTTAGTGTCTATGCTTTCAATAAAACTAATGGAGTTCCCATTGTCCTACCTAGTCCTCTCTCCCTGTCAAGAAAGCAGTTAAAACCAGGCATCAGTTACCACAAGAAAATAATAATTGCATATCACATATATAGTTGTGAGCGTACGAGTTGTTGCGTAGCGAGCTGCGGCCCTCGCGTAGCGAGGGCCGCGGCTCGCGCCGCGATTCGAGGCCCTCGTGAAGCGAGGGCACTGCCCGAGGGTCTCAGTTGCTGGCATGGAGCGCCGAAGGCGCTCCATGCCAGCAACTGAGGACCCTCGCGAAGCGAGGGCCTCAGTTGCTGGCATGGAGCGCCGTAGGCGCTCCATGCCAGCACCTGAGGACCTCGCAAAGCGAGGGCCGCAGTTGCTGGCATGGAGCGCCGAAGGCGCTCCTTGCCAGCAACTGCGACCCTCGCAAACTTCACGTCGCAACCCAAACAGTACGACACACACATTACGACACTCGCAAACAACATACGACACACGTTCACACACATTACGGACTCGCAACACTCGGACGCAACTCGCGAACATTACAAAATGTAAAACACAATACATACACACACCACATACATAAAAAACTTACCTACACCAAGAGGGAGCACCCAGCACCTCAAAAATACAACTTACACCTCGATTTTACTTCAAATAAAACAGTTTAGAGACTAAAAAAAAAACGAAGCGAGAGAAAAAATGGCCGCCGAACAAAACGAAAACGAGGCTACAGCACTCTAAACTCGCAAAACACCACAAGAAACTCGCAAAACACCACAAAACACCTACGGATATTCCGATACAAACGTATAACACACATTACTCGCCATTTGACGCCAATGCGGAAGTACACGACAACGGTTTGGGCTCGCGCACGCACAGTGTTACACTGCACACATTCAGCACGCTTACACAGCAGATCCACACCACTAATGCTGCAGCAACATCAAAACACATTCACAGCTCTTCATCACAATGCTTTAAAATAGGTAAAGTATATTCATTTATTAATGTATTATATATTTCATTATTACACACTAAACAGCATTAGCTACCTTACAATTTCATTGCCGTCATTTTTTGACGGGCAATTCCCTAGTTTATTTTTAACTATAAACATTTGCTCCAGCTTGTGGAGCTCAGACAGGACAGTTAGAGCTCAGACAGGACAGTTAGAGCTCAGACAGGACAGTCAAAATACAAGGTTTTGTCTCTTTACATAGCTAAATAAAACATTTTTCAGTAAATATGTGTATCTCATATTTTATTACTTAGAGGGAGCTCGAATTTATCTTTCTATATTTAGCTCAGAAATAGAGGTTATTTTATGGAATGCTTCAACAAAACACTAAGGGAACATATAGCAAACACCAGCGGTGGGTTTCTGTCTAAGCCCACAAGGCCCAGGCCTAGGGCAGTACGTTTTCAGGGGGCAGCAGGCTGCCTGTAGATGCAGTGATGTACATTAAAATATGCTTGTATATGAACAAATATGTCTATATGCAATTATATTTCGGTCTGTAAGTGTACTTGACACTTTTTGAGGTAACATAAACACACATAAACTTGATTTGAGATATAGAAAAGATAAAGTAGGAGCTGCAAGTGGGGCGTGTGGGGAGCACAAATCTGAATGGCCTAGGGCAGCATAAAATCTAAATACGTCCATGTCAAAAACCCTACCCCTTTTGTCCTTTGTATCCTTGATACCCTTTGTATCCTTGATACTATCCTTTGTATCATTGATCTCCATGGACCTAACTCAGCGGTTCTCAGACTTTTCTGTTCTAGGCATCTTATTCTTTGCTGTTAGGATTCGTGGCACATTGAACATTGCCAACTCTACATGAGAGTCAAAAGATGACTTTCTTTCTTAGTTCAAAGTGTACGAGTAAAATTGATATATATGAAATTCAAAATTAATTTTCCTAAATATTATTTTAACTGCAATACCTTTACATAACATACTAAAGTATGTGGTGTACTAGTGTGTGATGTCCCACGCTTAGAGAACTACAGAATTAACCCTGAGTTCATCAAACTCCATTGAATGCAGATGTATACAGTGGATTATTAACTAGGCCTGCCCAAGTTAATGTACCCCCATCTCCACCACTAAATAAACCTCTTTCCCTTTTCCATATATAAAGCTTTACTGTGTGTGTGTAGAACTCAATATAGCTTTATATATGCCTTGTTCAAGCTGGGATAAAACAAATCTAATGACACCAGCACTCATCTAGTTTTTTATTATTCTCTATTTGCAGATAATATTTTAAGAGATGTGCTAATTAAGGAGCATAATCCAGACAAAACTTTATTGGGAACAATTAGTAACAAAAAAACCCCCAAAAAACATTATTTTTAAGGAAAAAACTAAGATTAAAAATGTAAGTAACAAAACCATGATAAGCCTATCTGTCCAGTGTGGCACACCTCCTCTTATCTTAAATGAATAATCAATGAGATTCTACGATAAGAGATAGGCAATGGGAGAATACACACTGTGCAGAATATGCTGTTAGAAAATTCAGAACATAAACAGAATATAATCTCTATTATTTGTTTTAGCGTTAAAACAAGTTGACTATTTAAAAAATAAATAGCTATTCTATATTCTATATCCCTAGAATCATGTTGTTACTGTACTGACACAGATAACATCACTAGGAACATGGCCCACATCTAATCTGGAGGTAATGCATTTCTAGGCCGCAATGATGCAGTTAACTCCACTTTAACAAAGCAACTTGTGTATTTGTGAAACAGATTGACTTATAAATTGATAAACTGCCCTCCTATGCAAATATTATCTATACTTGGATTATCTGTCTAGAAGTGATGTATGGCTAATTCACACTGGGTCTTTTTATGCTTTGTGGTTTTATTATGACCAAGTGGTGAAGTTACTATTTTTCTGCAATTCATTCTCGTGATGCCTATCCTTCCTAGTTGTGGAGAGAATGCCAAGTTGGCTTTGGTGCCTAATTGGCATGTTAATACAATGATGGAGCCTTATTCTGATTTCCAGGATCTCTAGCACACCGTGTATCTATTGTCTTCTATAGGGAACCTGCAACCCCAGATTACAAGATGGCAATTATACTGACTCACAACTTTCATAAGTCTATGAAGTCCACCCTTCAACCAGTGGCAAAGCTAGTGAATGGATGGCCTTGGTGCAAAACATTTTTGGGGGGGTTGTCCCCCTTCCCCCCACACAGGGGGAGGGCAATTTTGTTTTTCTGTGTTTTGGCCCCCCACCCCCTTGTCAACTTATTATGTTTATATATATATATGTATTTATATAATATATGAGAACAAAATGCACCCCTCATGGCACCCCTCATCTGCCTCACTAGCTCTTTTTGGCTCCACCACCCTGCAGAACCACCTCCCCCCTCCCCTGGGCGCCTTTCGGCTCACAAAGTCTGATTATGGTACAGCAATGAATAGGAGATGAAGGGATGTAGTCATTTACTGCTCTCATCATATTATTTATTCCCTATCAACCAGGTAATTTCCTTTCTCTTATGTGCAAAAAAATATTTGGTTGGCATCCAACAGTGCCATTGAGCGGCCAGTAGGTGGCGAAGCCGACATTTGAATCAATTTCTAACCCTAAACCCTAATGCTAAACCACAACCCTAACACCTTACGCTAGAAAATTAAGGAAAATGTTGGCTGAAATTCATTAAATTTTTGGGCGCGCCACCTAGTGGCCACTTGCTGGCACTGCTGGTTGCCAACCACTAGGAAAGGTGCAAATATTTTTTTAATTAATATCAGTTCTTGCTACTGCCAGTAATGTAGACTCCTGCAACATTGTTGTTTTTATCAGATACTGCCTTGAGCAGGGATGGCTCTCACAAGCCACTTGGGAAAATAGCATGCAGATCAAAAAAAATTCCAGTGTCTATGGCAGTACTGGAACTATAGGGGCAGAGGGTGCTTAATTATTATACTCAAGCTGAGGGTGGAGGAGTGTGTCTCTGCATCGGAGGAAGAATTGAGTCACCAATTTGCTGGGAGACATGGAATTTATTTATTTATTTATAAAATATTTGCAAAATGTCGAATAGAGTAAAAACAGAAAAATTATCATATCAGTTTTTATTTCATTTGGGCACAGATAATGGAGAAAGTGGCCTAGAAGAATTTTACTGAGCAACATCTTAATCATGCCTTTTAAATGAGACATGCAATATAATTATGCATTACATTAATATATTTTCTCTGTCTAACTGTCTACATTATCACTATTTTCTCTGTCTGTCTACATTATAACTAATAACATGCTAAAGATAATCTCTCAACCGCCACTTATTTCCTGCCTATGCTCATTACACAGATTTAGCAAATAACAAAGACAATACAATGAGAAAGTCTATATTTAAAAAAAAAAGAAAAAAAATATTTTAGTTTTACTCTTTTTTTTAGGTTTTACATAGCAATAGTGGAGAATACTGTACATAGACAAGACACAACAATTCTAACACAAGAAGAGGTTCTCTAAGGGTGTATTAATTGAAGGTGATGGTGTGTCATGGGGTATGAGCCAACAAGATACTTTTTAGGATGTGCCCATCACTGTTTTATTTACTCATTTATATACCGAACATGTTTCCATAGTGCCATATAATTGTTGTTGTTCAGTCTTGCCCGATTCTCCACTACCCTATGGACCACAGCATGACAGGCACATATTGTGTCTGGGTGTGCTAATCCATAATGTTTAAATGTCAAAGATACTCAACCAGTGGCAGAGCTAGTGAATGGATGGCCTTGGTGCAAAAACATTTTTTGGGGGGTCGCCCCCCTTCCCCCAACACAGGGGGAGGGCAAGTTCCTTCTCCAGTGGACCACAATTTGTCTGACCTCTCTGCTATGATCTGCCCATCTTGGGTGACCCTAAATGGTATAGCTCACAGCTTCATTGAAGTACACAATCCCAGTCACCACAACAAGGTAGCGATCCAGAAGGGACTACATACTAGTATACAGGTAATTACGAACATACATAGATGACTGGCATCAATAGCAAAATTAAACATGTCGATAAAAGGAGAAGTTCATGTTCCTAAGAGTTTACAAGTTCCGATGGGGGGTAAGAGTTGAAGTCCCTGCCTCAGAAAACTTACAGCCTAGATGGGAGGGAATAAGAGCTGAAGGCCCCACTCCAGAGAGCTTAAAGACTAGAGAGCAGGTAGTGTAAGAGATGAGATCCCTTTTCCAGAGAGCTAACAGACTAGAGGAAAGGTGGGGTAAGATGTGAGATCCCTTTTCCAGATAATTTACAGACTAGTACGAAGGTGGGGTCAGATGTGAGATCCTTTCTCCAGAGAGCTTTCAAACTAGAGGGAAGCTTTGGTAAGAGTTAAGTTCCCTGATCCAGAGATCTTACAGACTAGAAGGAAGGTGGGGTTAATGTTGAAAGTAGCAGGTCCCCATTCTGATCTCCTAACCCCCCCCCCCAGGTCCCCCATTCTGATCTCCTACCCCCCCCCCCCCCAGGTCCCCCATTCTGATCTCCTATCCCCCAACCCCAGGTCTGCATAACACCCTTTCTGCTTGTATATCTTTGTTGATATATTATGTGGTAACTGTAGTAATCCACCTTAAGAGGACAGTGGGAGGGGTGTACAGCACTTCTCACTCCAGACCCTCCTGGCGTAGGTCCCAAAAATGGTGGTCCTAGTAAAGCACAATTGCATATAGTATCTAAAAATAAATGCTACATTTTATTTCTACTTTCTAAAACATTTTCCCATTAATAAGTGTAGATCTACAAAATACCATTTAGTATATATGGGACTGTTTAACTGCTTCAGGTACATGGAATTCAGATAATTTGTATTAAAATATGTTAATATGAAATATGAGTCCTTGTAGGCAGCAGCACACATTAGTCAATGGTCACCCCCAATAAATAGTAATTGCATATAAAAATAATAAATTAAAAGCTTGACTACAAGGCAAATTTTCTTTCAAAAGCATGCATTCTCTGGTACATTAAATATATAAGCATAAACAGACTAAGCTATTAAATATTAAAAAAAAACACATGCCATTTTAATGGTTATTGACTTTTCTCATAAAGTGTCCCAGCAGGGGGTTAGTATTGTAAAAGCTTAGCACCTCAGGACATAGGTGGGTCATAACTCCCACCTCCCACATATCCTTAATCAGATGGAGAGAGCTGGTTAGAAACATACGCTTGGAACAGTCACTGTTCTATGCTTCCCTATGTCATCAGCTTACCCCCTGTCCCAATCGATCTACCCCCTGCCATTATAGGCCTATCCCTCTGATCCGATCCGTCTAACCCCCGAGAAGAAAACACACATAGCTCTGTTATGAGTTTGTAGGGAATACTTGTAAGTCTATGCTGTCCATACACCAAGGATAGACAAAGGGGCACCTATTCAAACTGTGTCTAATTGTCTTTGATCAGGTATAGCTTATCCCCATTATGTTGCTGCCTTTTCTCCACACTGTAAGTGTATTGCTGTGTCAGCGACCTGTAATTGGCCCAATTGAAGTATGGCAATTGTTTACAAGAGGTGCGAGCAGGAATTTCAAATACAATGAACTACTGGTCAACCCAACCCCCATAAAGACAAATGGCCATGTGGCTCATGTAGGTGCCATCCTGATTGTACATTTGCATTGGAGAGGGAAATTTGAAGTTGCAAAATGTTTATTTTGTGTTGATGTTTTATCCGGTTCTATTGCTTTATATTACTATAAATCTATGATGCTAAATACATTTATGAGAACCCTCTTTTTTGAATATATGTCTCAGAACTATATTTCTTTAGAACTTGTTCCGGTCCCAAAGTGCAGCTCCTGTACAGTCCAGATGTCTTTCACCTCCTCCTGAAATACAAAATAGCAGCTAGTCGGTAGGACCTTTGAGGGCTGATCTAGGGGAAAGGCACCCCCTCTGGCCCTACATGAACTGAGCAAGGGGAATCAAAGGGCTAGTTGAAGGGAGCATAAAAATGATTGTTGGGTATTTCAGGACCAGTAAAGTTAATGGATATAATTGGCCCATGTGAGCAGTAGCAAAGGAGAAAAGGTAAAAGTATGAATTCTAGTTATATCCATAGAGCTCCTGAATGGGGTACTTTTAGTACTTTAGTTCTTTCAGTCTGTGGGGCAATTGAGATCCCTCATTCTTGTCTCTCTTCCAATGCTGTGCTGTCCATATAACACCAGCCTCCCATCTGAGTGAGAGCCCCAGAGTGACTGCGGATGAGTCTCACAGAAGTCCTTGGATGTCACTTCCAGGTATGATATCAAATATTACCTTACTCATCACATATTTGTCACTCCTCAACTCCCTGGTGGGAATTGCTGTCTGGTAAGAAAATGCACAATAGGTTTATATGCAAAATAAGAGTGTTTCCACTTTACCAATCCACTATAATAGTTATTGAATGTGAGTAACGAGTGTGAGATGCTTTCTGTGCAGGCATTACTCACATGCTGATTGCCCTGCATCCTGGTGGAATCATGCAACTGTGAGGCAATGCCACTCCAATGCTCATGTGAGGCAGAGAGGGGGTAGATGGAGAGGGAGGGGAGAGAGGTAGAACTGTCAATAAAAGAATGGGTGCACCCATAGTGGAAACTAGAAAGCTTAAATGGTGAGTAAGTAGTATCATGTCTTTAAATTAAAAATATATTAATATAAGAAAACATGTTAAGAAGTGGAATATTGATTAAACTGACATTTTTAATGAAGACTGATCCATTTGGGCATGCATAAAACCATAATGAGAATTTATTAAAGGACCACTGTACAATGAAAATATCTATCTATCTATCTATCTATCTATCTATCTATCTATCTATCTATCTAAATATATATATATATATATATATATATCACATATATAGTTGTCAGCATACAAGTTGTTGCTAACGCTTGCGGGCTCGCATAGCGAGCCCGCGGCCCTCGCGCTCCTTGCCAGCAACTGCGACCCTCGCAAGATTTAAGAGGGTCGCAGTTGCTGGCAAGGAGCACCGAAGGCGCTCCTTGCCAGCAACTGCGACCCTCGCAAACTTTACGTCGTAACGCAAACAAAATACGAGACACGTTACAACCCATTACGACCTCGCAAAAAACGGCCGCAACACACGCACATCAAAACATCAAAAATCCAACAAATACACACAACAAATACATAAAAAGCTTACCTACAGCAAGAGGGAGCATCCAGGATCTCGAAAACTAAAGTTACACCTCAATTTAACTGAAATTAAAGCAGTTTAGACATTAAAAAATTCTCTAAGCGAGAGAAAAAATGGCCGCCGAAAAAACGAAGACGAGGCTACAGCAGTCTAAAGACGCAAAACACCACCAAACACCTACGGATTTTCCGAAAAACACCTACGAGATTAGAAAACAAGGACGCAACCCGGGCAACACCAAAAACATTACAAACACAACAAATATAAACAACAAACACATAAAAAGGTTACTCACAGCAAGGGGGGGGGGGGCACCGAGGACCTCTGCAAGTGAAGTTACACCTCCATTTAAGCACAAATTTCGGAGTTTAGAGACCTGAAAATCACCTAAGCGAGAGAAAAAATGGCCGCCGAACAAAACGAAAACGAGGCTAAAGGTCCCTAAACATGCAAAACACTACCATAAACACACAAAACACCACCAAACACCTACGGATATTCTGCTAAAGACCACCAAACAGCTACGAATATTCCGAAAAACTCGCACGACATAGAAAACGAATATTACGAAAAACTCTCACGACATTCAGCCACATTATATACACCAAACACCCTTAGCTCACTTACAATTTCATTGCCGTCAATTTTTGACGGGCAATATTCTAGTATATATATATATATATATGTTATTATAGCTTATTTGTAACGTGCCAACATATTCCGTAGCGCTATACATAAGTTAAGTTACAAGCAATGACAATTTCAAGATTCACACATTGCAATGAATGGATGGCCCTATCTTTGAGCTTGGAATCCGGTGTCCATAGCGCTTTCCCTAAAGCACCTTGTAGGATTGAAACTCGCAGACTTACAATCTTAAGGTTGAAGTTTATATATATTTATGCCTTCACTTAGCCTGAATGCTGGTGGTTGATTCTACTGATGCAACTTCCTGTTTCTGGGTCAGTGAGGTGAAGAGGTGTGGTGTCAATCTCATTCTTACCCAGTTATATCAACAAATGTTCTCTGTTCTCTCATTCCTCCTCTAATACCTAAAACACACCCCCTCATCCAACTCTCAGGAAGTGATATAACAAAAACAAGATGGATTCCTATACTCATGAACTGATTCTTTAAAAAAATGTCCTAAATTTCCTAAAAAGTTATTTTATGTCCATGGCTTACACAACTTTTAATGTTTCGTACATACTTGACAAACATGTACATTTTTTTTCTTGATTTACAGGGTCCTTTGACCCTAAGCTTTTAGGTAGAATGGTCTATAAAGATAACCCTATTGGCTCCTATGTGCCATCAAAATCTATTTCTATTTTTGAACCACATGTGGCCACCAGATGGAGCTCTTGCATACACTTCTCCTATATGAATATGGTACCAGCTACGCCTGCACATTGTGTTATTGGTGTATTGTTTTATCAGCAATGTCTTTGGGAATCTATAAACCAAAGTAACATGTAAACTGACAGATACATTTATATCGCTAATATGACTAGTATAGGCACTTTTTGTAAGAGCAACAAAGGGGATAATAAAGCTAATCTTTATTTTGCACATCATACAGGGGAGTAACAGAACATACACAACAACATAATTATTTCTCTCACAGGCACAACAACCTGCTTTGCTAGCTAATCTTTCTGTACTTAGCAAATGCAGCAAGGGTTTCTGGAAAAAAAACTATACACTGTATATGTAACCCAGGGGCGTATTTAGGTTTTATGTTGACCATTTCAGCCATTTCCAACTTGTTTCCTTACAACAACCCAGATACTACTCCACATCTCCTTGTTATATCCCAATCATAAGTTTGTTGTGCAGTCGTTCAGTAGTGTCCAATTATCTGTGACCTATGGAACGCAGCACTCCAGGCACAATCGTTATGTCTCTGGTCATGCCTCTCCATAAGGTTTTCTTTGCAGAGATAATGGAGTGGTTTGCCAGTTCCTTCTCCAGTAGACTGCGATTTGTTTGACCTCTCTGCTATGACCTGTCTCTCTTGGGTGACCCTACACGGTATGGCTCACAACTTCATTGATCTTTACAAGCCCCTTCACCATGACAAGGTAGTGATCCAGGGATCTATCCTGTTATGGTGTCAGGACAGGCCTGCCGGTGCAGTGCGGCCTCCAACCGCTAGATGGCGCTGCCGATATGTGAAAGGCGTTTTAAACTTGTAATGTTAGCCTAACAATTGAACTAATCCTAACACTAACAGTTTACATAAGCCTTAACACTATGATATGGCACAGGAATATCGTCAGCGCCATCTAGCGGATGCTCCCCACTACTGCTGCTGCCTTGTGCTGCGCTAACATAAGAGGATAGGACCCCATCCAGTAGGGGAATCATACGTTTACCACACACCTATAAAGAAAATCATAAGTATATATGTGTGTCTAGGTAAGTATACAGGAAGTCAGAAAGTGTCAGGTCCACTTCCAGACAGAATATTATCTCCATATAGACACATCTGTGAATATTTTATAGGATTGAATCAGCAGCTTCAGGAAACCTGCTGCCCCCTGAAAAAGTGCTACCCTCTCCCATATATATATCATAGACCCCCCTCCCATACCTTTTACCACAGCTCTAAATCCTGCTGTCCTTTATATCTTCTTTATTCACATGATCATTTTCTCTCCATTCTTCCTTTCTGGGCCACACTCCTCAGCTGATGCCGGTAGGTAACAGCTGAGGAGTGTGCGCTTCAGAGGCTGGGCGAGAGGTCACAGGAAGGGATATTACCCCTGCAGATGCGGCTCACAGTTGCACCTGATAGAAAGTACTTTACTGCAGGGCAGCGGGATATAGACCATGAGGCAGCGCACTTCGCAAAAAAGGACACATGGGAGGAATGCCATTATGAACAATGAGTAAACTAATTTTTAGCGAAACCCACACTTGCAAAATGATCCATACAATCATACATTCCATAGAACTGACACTCCCGGCACCTAGGTTTCCACCGAAATCAGAAACAAAACAACAGAAGGAACCAGAGAAAGTGGGGCATGATCAGGCCTAAAATAATTTGGGCCTAAATTTAGGATTTTCCTTCAAATTAGGGAAATATGGGACGTTGAGATGCACAGGGTTGTTTCCCCTCAGAAGAGGGATTGTCCATTCCAAAAATGTAGCAGATATTAAGGTAATATTGCAAGGCGCCCATGATTGTAATACATGTTAACAAAATGAGTACTTCATTCAGCACTTCAAGGTAGCTTCATTTGCCATATGTCCTGGGCAATATCTTTGGATCCAAAGACAGTGTAGAAAGTCATTGTAGTTAACATTGTCAGTTGAAAGGAACAGTTAACAGTTTTACCTTGGTGTTCTCTCATTCACATAGTAAGTATTTGCTCAAACTTCATTGACATTCATTTATAGATACTTGTTTAAAAAAAAACAAAAAAACAAACTAATAATGATAACTAATGTATATAGAACTTTTCTTTCAAAGGTAAATGAAGAGCTTAGATGGGAAAATTAAAGAGGGTATAATCACAATTAGCAAGAGGACTGGTCTAATTATCCAAACTCCTGGGTGAAAACAAAAGTACCAAATCTCCTTTTAAAATGTTTAAGTAAGCGAGATCTCTAAGTGGCCACTGTGTGGATGCTACTGACAGGGTGTGGCAGAGAGTTCCCAGGGAGGGGTATCCCTCAGTAAATAGAGATTACCACAATCTTAGCACATGTAGATGGAAGCCTGAAGATATTCCAGTGTTATTTTGCAGATCTTCATGCAGGCCAGTGAATCATTGCAGGCCAGTAAAATAGGTGGGTTAAAATGTTGTGGTATTTTTTGTGTAAAAAGTAGAGCACATGTGCTATTTTTCAGGAACAAGACTAGTTTATTAGTATCCTTATTGTTGTACCAATATTTGTTGTTTAGTCATTCATTAGTGTCCGACTCTCTGTGACACTATGGACCACAGCACACCAGGTACATCTCTCAGTCACTGGCCCTCTGAGCTCCATCAAGTTCATGTTCATTGCTTCAGTGACCTTATCTATCCATCTCCGCCTCTATCATCCCGTTCCTCTTGTGCTTTTCCCAGCATTTTCTAGGGTATCCTAGCTTCTCATGATATGGCCAAAATATTTGAGATTCAGCCTCATGATTATACCTTTTAGTGAACAGTACTGATTTATTGGATCTTCTTGTAGTCCAAGGGACTCTAAGTATTTTTCACCAACACCACAATTCAAAGGCGTTGTTCTATGGCATTCAGATTTCTTTATGGTCCAGCTCTCACATCCGTATGTTACTACTGGGAATACCATAGTTCTAACTATGCAGACCTTTGTTTAATATCTTTTTTACTAGCTTACCATAGCTTTCCTCCCCAGAAGTAAACATCTTTTAATTTAATGGCTATAGTCACATTTGAAGAGATCTTGGATCCCAGGAAAATAAAATCTGTCACTGCCTCCACTTCTTCCCCATTTATTTGCCAGGATTGGAGGTTGCCGTTTGCCATGATCTTCGTCTTTAACATTGTGCAGCAGGCCAGCTTTTGCACTCTCTTCTTTTACCCTCATCAATAGTTCTTTTAGTGTCCCATTGACTTGTTTTCAAAGTCTATGCCAATCACAATTCCTCATGCAAGTTGCTGACTGTATGTAAGGACCTCAATGTGCTGACTTTTCTCTAAAATCCTTTGTGTGCCTCAGACCACCCGTAAAGGCTCAAAAAAGCCTTGCTGAGAGTTTTGAAAGATAGTTAAAGAGACAGTACTGTAAAAAATATGAAAATGTATTGAAGTTTAAAATAAACATTATATTAAACATTCTCATAGGCATATATGTTGTATTCTAAATGCAATATTGCAAAGTATGATATGTGTTTGCATACATTTGTGAACATCAACTATTGTCAATAATGCACATTAAAGTATTCAATTTTCAACTACAATGATAACACTGACCACAGTTCTCAGAGGCTAATTGAAATCAGGAAAATCACATGGACTACAACAGGTGATGTAATGTATTGCCCATAACAGGGCTAGCCACAGCCCAACCACTAGTCACTGGCAGCATGGATCCAGAGCACATCAGATTACTGAGAGCGATGTATGTCCTATTTATTGGAAGGTATGTCATGTACACAATACTGTTGTGTGTTAGACACCAGGGTGTGAGAACTGAGGCCTTAAAGAGAGGAGTGAAAGACACTGATTGTGGATGAATGGGGGCCTGTAATCCATGCTAGGGATGAAAATTTACAGGAACAGGATTTTAGAGATACAGGGACATGGTGATATAGGGCCAAATGCTGACAAGGGAATTGCATTGATGTCAATGTAGCTGTTGATGAAGGCCAGCAAGAGCCCAAGGAGGCTGTGGAGAGGCAGTAGGAGCACCAGGAAACATACCTCCATCAACAATAATCTTGTGTACACCTGTCCTGTTACATCTTATATGTATACATATAATCAATATGTTAAAAGTTAATATGTTAAATTCAATCTAGTGTTTGTGTATTAATATATTCTGAAAATATTTTGTTTTAAAAACCTCTTCGGTGGAATGGTGATCTAGAACAGTGTTACAATGTAATGGTTTAATAGTATCACCTGCACAAATATTACTGTTGTTCATATGTAATATAAAAATCTGTGCCAACAACGTATAAAATACTGGTCACACCAGTTCATATGACATCTTAATAACCACTCCAGTATCATTGTTATGGCCTGTACCTTACATATGATCATGTCTCTGATAGATAATAAGACTATATATTTTAATTTGAATTCACAGTTAATGCATGTATTAGATGTTGTTTGCACCAATATGTGGATTGATGTTAAATTATGCTGATGTTAACATTATATTTAACATGGAAAGTGTAATCACGTGATAACAACATTATTTTCTTATTAAAAAAAACATTCTTGACATGGAAATAAAAGATTACAGTAATCAAATGCATGAAGACATAGAGGTGTCCAGACATATTTTATCATCATCCATATTTGATGTATGCATATGATTATGTTGTCTGGATGATGTTGTGCTGGCCAATACTTTTTGTTGGCGATCTAGATTTATTTGAAGCGGTCAACTTTGATTATTTTCTATCTGGATCTGCCTAGTCATGTATGCTTACATTTGTATGTGATGCATTCACATCTCCAGGTATATCTTTCTTTTGTGTGTGTCACAGTGGTATGACACTCTTGCACTCTGGTGAGAAGGCTAGTCATCATGATCTCCTGCTGCCTATGGAAGGCTGTAAGTTCAGCAATGTTGACCTCTAATGATGGCCATGGGACTGAGAAGTTGGCAACTGCTGGTGGGGCTGCATTGGAGTTGGAGGTGGTGGTGGCATGGTGGGGAGCTGTTGGGGTGTACATGTTTGAGTATGTGACTGGATGATAAGTGTTTATGATATTCACCTGGCAGGATCCCTGGCTGCTGAGTGTGCACCAGACCCAAGAGTCTGGCCACTGTTGCTTGGGCAAACCAATTCCTCAGCATCCTCTCCCACTCATTGAAGTAGACTTTAGCTGGGGGGGTGGGCACAACCAGTTAATCTGGCACTGGCAATTGTGATAACTGTACTTAAAGAACCTCACTGGTTACCTCCTTCCATATACGGGCCTTCTGTTACATCCTTGCCCCCATGGAGTATACATGAATACCTCAAGGGTATAATTAGGGGCCATGTGCTTCAGTTCAGCCTCCTGTCTTCCTGACATGCATGGGGTGGCTCGTGTCCCTGGTCTGCCCCCGAGGCATACCCCTCCTCAGCCCTTTCCCCACAACTAGGTTTAGGCCCCTCCCCTTCTGTCCCTGATCTATGTGTGCCTAGCATTGGGGCACCCCTCCCTCCCTCCACTGCTCCCTCCCTCCACTGCTCCCACTTCTCTCCCTACCTGACCCTTCACAGCTCAGAACTTCTAGCCCTCTCAGACCCTGCATTGCTTCCCCTTCTCCTCATCTCCCCTCTCTCGCGTAACCCGGCTCCTATGTAGTATACGTAAGGCCTTTTTTTTCTAACAGACGTAACATGGATCCAATGCTCACCATCCAGCTGCGATGGCTACATAGCTAGTGCAAAAAAAAAAGCTCCCTCAGTTACTAGAAAGCTTTTATGTGCAGCTACGTATTTGATTCGAATAGGGCCCTTAGTCTTCTACGACATCAAACACATATAAACACTAGTACTAAGAAACAATGGAGTCCATCTTTGCATGCTTGGTAGTTAATAACACGTTTATTAAAACATATCTGAAAAAGACACATATTAAGACACATTAGAAGCTTTAAGAAGTGATAAACGCTGCAACAATATGACAGTGTACAAGTCTATATATAGTAATATGTGCTTTATAATAAGTAATATCATACTATACTTTATATGCTAACCTGTTTGTCTGTCCCAGTACATGGTACATGGTCATTTGCACATATGCAGATTTACATTGTGTCCGAGCTATATACAGGGGCTGATGTACAAGAGGGTCTAGTGTTTGAGTACTCCCATACGACCCCACCTGTGTACAGCACATCCATTGCTGGGTTATTCAGTGTAATTTTGACAACAGTTTCCCTATTTAGTTCAGAAATACATAATCAAATGGGCCAATTTTGAAAAACATATCCTAGATGTAACTACAAGTGACCACATGGTAGCAGCAGTGCACACATTATTTCTTTATATAGGGTCTTACTAATCCTATGTAATGCATAAAAGCAGGGGTCTGTAACTAAACAGCCAAAATACCTCTATGCAAACATCAGAGCAAGGGACAATCAGAGAATCAGTATTTAATGGAAATATTTTCACAAATGAATATAAAATACATGCAATCTACTATTGTTGATATTTTGCCCGTTGCTTAATAATAACATTGTGTACCTAGAAATTTGTTAAAGGAATAGTAATACTTAAAAGCAAGGGCGTAGGAATTTAAAAAAAAAAAACTGGGGAGGGTAGAATTTTAAAAAGATGAAGATCCAAACAGTGACTAAATAAGCATAAGCACTACAAGAAGAGCAGTAGAGCTACTGTACTAAAGGGTAGAAGTTTGTTTGTTCTGAAATAAAGGTGTGTAAAGGGAGGCAAGGAGTGGTATAGCACTTTATCAGATTATCTATGGCAAAGGCAAGATATATAGCTGGGGAACAGAAAGGCCAAATAACAAACAAGAATTACTAGTGCCAACATAAGTTTACTGCAAGATTTTTTAAAATAACATTAAATCGATAAAGTACTTGCCACTATAGTTTTAAATTATTTTATATTTAGACCTTTTGCTATATGCCTTTAAGAGAAATCACAAATAACTTGTCCGGTGCTGCATACACTATCACTGAGAGAATGAACAAGACAGAAATACATAACAACCCCCCTTGTGCACAGGGTGATAGTGACTGCAGTATTAGAGGTCACTGGTGCTCACTTCCTTCTCTTGGTAAATTGCATGATCACAATACATTGCAGGGTAACCTACAATATACATGACTGTGTCTTTCAGAGACAGGAAATCTAGAAGAAGAGGGTAATTATTTGTGTTGGAGCTTTATAGATTCAGAATAACATTCAAAAGTATCTTATTTTTTAGAAAGCATAGCTGGCAATTGGATCAATTTTCTAGCATAAGTAGTATGGACAATACAGTAAAGGGTTGGGGTTCCTTGAGTAGTAATTTAGCTAAACTATATATATATATATATATAATTTAATATATGGTAGGCAAAATATCGATAGAAGCCCTCCACCGTATAGTAGTACAATAAATAGTACATTTGTGTTCACATTTGAATATCTAAAACAAGTTTCTGAGAAATACAGTTATTACTTTATTTCTGTTAAATTGAAGTGCTATTATCAGGATATGTTACTGTTGATTTGTAAACCAAAATACTCTGTGTTCACTCACCCAAATGTATTGCTCCTATCTCTCCACCCACCTAAATAACCCCCTCTCTGTCTCATAGATATCTGTATTACATACTGCTACACAGAATATTCCACAGAAACACAGCAATCCCTTCCCTGCCCCTCTTTACACTTAATATATTGAGGCATACTAATTACCTGCACCTATTCAATCAGTGACATCTGCTTATCACCTCTAACCACTCCCCCTTTAAGAATACTTGTTAATACAGTGTCACAATGTTTTCTCACACCATCTTCCTCACTATAACCTCCTGCCTGTCTCAGACTCTCTTATACTGTCTCTAGACATCATGTCTCCAATAATATAACTATCTCACCTTCCCTGCTTTCATCTCCTCTTCTCTGCTCCCATGAGCTCCTCTCCTTCCTCCAGTCACTATTTCATCCCTCCCCTAAAGCTGAAAAGCAGAAATGCTCCTGTAAGTCCTACTCCCATCTCCTTTTACTCTCTCTCCTTCTTCTGATGGCTTGTGGAGATATATCCCCTAACCCAGGCCCCTCACTCATTCCCACCTGCTGTCAGCCACGCAGAGTCCCCAGGGCAGCAAATGCCCAAAACACCCATTATCTAATACCCATCACTTGTCACAAACCATCTACTTTACCCTTCTCATGTGCCCTCTGGAATGCAAGGTCTGTTTGCAATAAACTTACCTTCATTCATGATCTCTTCATTTCCAACTCCCTCAATTTACTGGCTATCACAGAAACCTGGCTCACTCCATCTGTCTCCCCTGCTGCACTCTCTTATGGTGGTCTGCACTTCAGCCACACTCCTAGACCTGGGAACAAACAAGGTGGAGGTGTGGGCATACTGCTATCCTCTCGCTGCACTTTTCACTGCATACCCCCTGTTCCCTCCCTCCAATTCTCATCTTTTGAAGTCCACACTACCTGCATCTTCTCTCCCATCCCTCTGTGAGTAGCTGTGATCTATCGCCCGCCTGGATCACCCTCTCAATTTCTGGATAACTTTCCCGCCTGGCTCCCTCACTTTCTCTCCTCCAATATACCTTCACTCATTCTTGGCGATTTCAACATAGCCACTGACACCCCCACCTCCCCAACAACTGCAAAATTACTTGCACTCACCTCTTCCCTTGGCCTCTCACAATGGACAGATTCAGCAACTCACAGTGGTGGACACTCCATTGACCTTTTTTTTACTAATCTCTGCACTATCTCCAACCTTGACATCTCCGCACTTCCCCTATCTGACCACCACCTGCTAACTTGCAACCTCACCTCATCTTCCGCTCCCCACCCTTCTTCAAATCCTGCCATCAGAACACGCAGAAACCTGCAAGCACTCAACCCACAACAATTTTTAAATGTACTAACACCCCTTCTCAGCCCCCTCACCACCCTTGCCTGCCCTGACGTCGCCACTTTACAATACAACACTACGCTAACCTCCACCCTTGACTCTCTTGCCCCCATAATCACAAGCAAACGCCCTCGCTCTCACCCACAACCATGGCACACTACACAAACACGCTATCTACAGAGATGCTCACGCACTGCAGAACGACTATGGAGGAAATCTCGCACTTCAGCAGACTTTCTCCACTACAAGTTTACCTTGCGCTCCTACTTCTCTGCCCTCAATCTTGCCAAACAACACTACTTCTCATCACTAATATCAAACCTGTCCTCCAACCCTAAACGTTTATTTGCTACATTCAACACCCTCCTCCGCCCACCCCCACCTCCTGCCCCTTCCTCTCTCACTGCTGATGACTTTGCCAGCCATTTTAAAAATAAAATCGATACCATCTGAAATGAGCTCTCCTCCCAGCTTGGCCCTACCCCACCACCCTCTCCCCAAACCGACAACACCCAGCCCTTACCCTTCCCCAATCCCACCTCCACTATGGACTCCTTTGACCCTGTAACCGAGGATGAAGTATCTACTTTACTATCAACCTCTCACCTTACCACATGTCCTCATGATCCTATTCCATCACAGCTAATCCCTCCCCTATCCACCACACTTATCCCAGCTCTCACACATCTATTCCACCTCTCCCTAAACACTGGCAAGTTTCCATCCTCCTTAAAACATGCCACAGTTACACCCATTCTCGAAAAGCCCTCTTCTGACCCAGCTTCTGCCTCCAACTATCGCCCTATCTCACTACTTCCCCTTGCGTCTAAACTCCTTGAGCGGCTTGTTTACAATCGCCTCACTCAATTTATTTCCTCCAATTCCCTACTTGACCCCTTACAATCTGGCTTCCGGTCCCAACACTCTACAGAAACAGCCCTTACAAAAGTCACTAATGACTTGCTAACCGCCAAATCAAAGGGTCACTTCTCTATTTTAATTCTCCTGGATCTCTCTGCTGCCTTCGATACAGTTGACCACCCTCTTCTAATCCAATCTCTCCGCTCTTTTGGCATCCAGGACACAGCTCTTTCATGGTTCACATCCTATCTTAAAGATCGTACATTTAGTGTCTCCTTCTCTGGCACCTCTTCTTCACCTCTCCCTCTGTCTGTTGGCCTTCCCCAAGGTTCTGTCCTAGGCCCCCTCCTCTTCTCCATCTACACCTCCTCCCTTGGCACCCTTATAAAATCCTTTGGATTTCAGTATCATCTCTATGCAGATGATACTCAAATCTACCTCTCTGCACCCGATCTATCCCCCTCTCTTTTAGCTCAAGTTTCCAACTTCCTCTCTAGCATATCCTCCTGGATGTCCACCCGTCAACTCAAACTCAACATGTCTAAAACTGAACTTCTAATCTTTCCACCCTCTACTACAGCTTCCACACCTCAAATATCTCTCACTGTTGACAACACCATCATCGCCCCTACCTCCCAGGCCCGTTGTCTTGGGGTTCTACTGGATCCCGCCCTCTCTTTTATTCCTCACATCCAAGCAATAACAAAATCATGTCAGTTTCACCTAAAAAACATCTCCAAAATTCGTCATTATCTTACAGAAGACACAGCTAAAATTCTAATTCACTCTCTCATCATCTCTCGACTCGACTACTGCAATTCCCTCCTTGCTGGCCTACCCATCTCTCGTCTGTCTCCCCTCCAATCCATAATGAACTCCTCTGCTAGACTCATCTTCAATACTAAACGATCAGTGTCTGCAGCCCCTCTCTGTCAATCACTCCACTGGCTTCCCATAGCTTCCCGAATCAAATTTAAAATCATGACCCTAACACATAAAGCCCTCAACAACAGTGCACCCCCTTATATCTCTGCTCTTGTTTCAAAATACTCTCCCAACCGGCCCCTTCGTTCTGCTAACGACCTTCTTCTTTCCTCCTCTCTCATCACCTCCTCTCACTCCCGTCTTCAATACTTTTCTCGTGCTTCCCCATCCATTTGGAACTCCTTGCCCCGCTCCATTAGATTATCTTCCTGCCTCAAAACCTTTAAGAAATTATTAAAAACACACCTGTTTAAAAAATCTTATCATCTTCAGCCTTAACATGTACAACTGAACATTCAACAGCTTAATAGCACTTACACCCACAATCTACAGTATAACACACAGACCCCTCCACTTTACTGAACCAATTGCTTTCAATTGTATTTGTCACCCTCTTGTATCACACCTAAACCCTTAGATTGTAAGTTTGCGAGTTTTCAATAGTGTGTCAGTGCCTTGGAAACAAGCTCTATGTACATTTGATTTTATGCTCAAAAACAGGGCCCTCCATTCTTTACACGGTGTTTAATTTGTTTTCTGCTATGTACTCAACCCCTGTACTTCGCTACAGAATATGTTGGTGCGATATAAATAAAGACAATAATAATAATAATACACTGCATTCTGGGAACCTTGGCAGGGCCATGCAAATGTGCCCACAAAGGCTTCACTCTTGCAATCCATTACCCTATCAAACATGGCTTCCTTTAAGCATATGCCTTCTGCATCAAACAGCTTTAAGCAAAGTTAGGGTTTGATTATACACAAGCTATGGATGACAAAAAAGTCTCTATTTGGGATTTATGGCTTTGTGGCCCAGAATGGACAGGCATTGAGTACAGCTCGGTATAAAATTGTTGAAATGCCTTAGTAACCTGGTTTACGGATAAAAGAGTTTGCTCTCTGTTGTTTAAGTCTTCTAACTAACATTGTATCTGGTTTGTTGGAGAATCAAAAACAAATTAGATTGTGTATGCTGCAATATAGTCACCATTTTCTTTCGCAGAATCTCTTTCAATTCTTGTTTACATTGAAGAATTTCCTCTACAATCTGAGGTGAATTCTGAGCAGTGACCAGTCTATGAAGGTCTGAAATTTTTTTGTTCAAATTCTTTATCTGAGAGTGATCTAATTTTTTGCTATTGAGCTGAATAGTATGCAAAGCCCTCACAATACTGCCTTATGGGCTGCCCAGACTCCCATCTACATCGCCACCGCTATTCAGTACAAAGTAGTCCACAAAAGCCTTATTAATCTTATCTTTTGTCAGAGGGTCATTAAGAAGTGCCGGGTTTAATGTCCTAGATGGGGAGCGACCTTTTGGGAGCAAATCACACAGTGACACACTTACAAGGTTGTGTTGAATTTAACATATAATTAGAAGCCATTTGTTGTTGTAGCAATATATAGTTGATGCGTGATTGGGATTTATGTCTGGCTGAGTAAAAGGTAAAGTCTTTCCCTGTCGGATTCATACCCCTCAATGTATCAAATAAGCAATTTTGGTTCAGGATTGATTTAAAAACCTTAGTAGTAGAGGGTCCAGATCTATCGCTGAGTGGATCTAGAACTGCATTCATATCTCCTCCTATAACCCAAATAGAATGTTGCCAAGTGGAAATTGGGATTTGAGATTCTGCGAAAGAAAGTGGATTGGTCTGAATTTGGTGCATAGACATTGAGAATGATACTGAAAATTAAGTCTTTTGTGAAACAAAATCGATACACCTTTTGTTTTATCTGTAGCAGATGCATGATATGACTGTGAGTATGATTTTCCCCAGTATTTGGGTATTGAATTTTTTTTAAATTGGGTTTCCTGTATCATGACAATATCTGCTCCCAGTCTATGGTATTCCTTTTTAACAGGCTCATTTAAGCCTTGTGCATTATGTGAAATTATTTTAATGTCCATGAATCACCTGGTGCTGAGATAGAGGAAAGAGACTGAGGATATCAACTAATCAGTCAGGATTTTTACTAGACTGAAGCAAGATGACCTCCTGGCTGGGACACGAGGAGCAAGATCTGTTAATTGAGGCTGATTCCCTGAGAAAAATATGGATATGGAAAAAAAGACAAAAAGTCAGAGCAGGATAAACCAGACTTAGACAATTTATGCAACAACTTTGTGATCTAAAATTAGGTTCGTAGTTAACTAGCTTCCTGGTACCTCAAAGGAGATAGGCAATTTTGTTATGGTAACTACGTGAGTATAGATATATTTCTATGGTACACTAGGGAAAAGAAAGAAAAGGAAGAAAAAGAGAGAAAAAAAACAAAAGTAGAAATATCAGTAACTTAAATTACTTAGAGGAGAGCAATAGCTGTCCTCTTAACTTTAATCAGTGAGCCAACTAGTATCCAGAACAATGAATACTGAGAAGGTTTGCGTAAAAATGAAACTATATTTACGCCCGATAGGGTCACTTTTAAAATATTTGGTAACATTATAAGGGACATTGCAAGATAAAACATATGTGTAAACAAGCATATAACTGCGAAAAAAGGAAATAAATTATAGGTAGCACTTCAAGGTACTTCCAATATGTAGACCAATATGATGAAGTCCCCTAGTATTGATATGTCCATTAGACAAATAATGAGAGGCATATTTATGTTGGTGTAGTAGCTTGGCTTCTCGGACCTCGCCTCTGTTGCAGGGTTGATTCAGGTGGAGGGTTGACATTTTCTGGTAGCTGAATGCTCCATGAAGAGAGAAGTGTAACTCCTTCTTCAAAAGATGGAATGGTGTACAATTTCCCCTCCGTAGAGATGTTCAGCCGGAAAGGAAAGCCCCAGGTGTATTTCCAACCTCTGGCTAGTACAAGTTCCAGAATGAATTTTAGTGTCTTCCTCATAAATAGGGTTGTTGCAGACAAATCTGAGTAGATACTTGGTTGGCAGCCTTCTACTTCAGGGATACCGGTTCTAGCCTCTCTCATAAATTTGTCTTTGATAAAAAAATAATGGAATAGCACTCTAACATCTCTTGGTCGATCAGAGTTGGATGACTGACCTCCCAGCGCTCTCTGTCCACTCTATATATACACTCTATAGTGGACTCTGTCCACTCTATATTCCTCTTCACACATGTCTGACAGAAGAAATTCGCATAATTCTAGCAAATATTGCTGGAGATCTCTCACCGACTCAGGGAGGTTCCTTATGCAGACATTTTGTCTACAGGATCTGTTCTCTAAATCTTCTTTGACAGACTGTTGAAAAGATTGTTCCTCCTTCATTAGGACCATCTCCTCCTCAAGTCACGTATGTGAACGAAGATCATTGTAATTGTCCTCTAGTAGCGTTGTTTTGGAGTCTACTGCCTTTATCTCCGTAGACAATTCTGTTGCCACCTTTTGAATTTCCGACTTGATCTCTGTTCTAAAGAAGGATATCAGTTCCTTCAGGTCTTGAATATCCGCCTTCGTACTTGGGGCGGATGCCTCTATATTTGATGAAGTGGTATTCTTAGTTGGCGTAGAGGCTTATTGAGGCGCTTGTACAGTTTTTCTTGGTGTAAAATAAATGTATATGTCTTTGGTGTTACGTCTTGTTGATACACCTGCCATATCCAACGACCAAAGCATCTTCAGGGTTCTGAGTTTACTTCATATAGATGTCACCTTGCTTAAGTAAGTGCCCTCACATAGGGAGCGGGTAGTGGTTTTTACATAGTAATGAGGACAGCGAGTCCTCTTAAAAAATAACACCGACCCCCAATGGTGGCAGTTCCTGGAAAATTTATTTATATGGTTGTATAGTAATAATGCTTTGGATAATCAAGTTGTCTTGAGTTGTGACTTTATTTCAGTTTCTGCAGTCAGAGGTAACCAACCAAAAGATAGCAGATCAATATTGCTTGAAAGATGTAAAAATAGTAATTGAGAAGTGGAACAACTGTTATACCAATATGGACAGACAGTATTGAGCTCAATATTCACAGCCCCACAAGTTGGGTAACATGCACTTTCGTCACTGTTGGATCTTGATAGCATGTATTTCTACTCTCAGCCAATAGATGGCGGCGTTGGGCTTGGTAATGCAATTCAAAAGCAATAGATGGCGCTGTTGAGTCTAGGAACTGTACTCTCAGCCAATAGATGGCGCTGTAGGGCTTGGTAATTCAGTTCAATAGCAATAGATGGCGCTGTTGAGGCCAGGAACTGTTGTTTTTACATGCAATGGCAAGGTGGAGTACCAAGCCAATAGATGGCACTAGTGAGCTTTGTAAGTATAGGTAGTTCCTTTCTGCGTAGCAGGCAATAATCAGAAAAGTATTTACACAGTTTATCGTTTGCCTGATTTATCAGGATAATAAAAGTTGTGGTTTTGCAAGGAAAGTCAATCATATGAGAAGCTGTTGTTAGGGGTACTGTCTGGGGTGTTGGTTTTGTAAAGCTTATTCCAGTAAATGTCTCTATTAACTGAGGCTTGCAGGAAGCTTTCTCACATACCCTTGCATGTGGGCAATATAGGAGTCCCCTACCCTCAATCCCAGTACCTGTATATAGACACTTGGAGCAGGTCTCCTACTGCTGAATCCTCCAAACAGAAAAACAAGTTGTAACAATGTCCTGTAACAGGGTGTAAAGACGTCTGTCTCTTGCCCCCAAAACTCTTTCTCCTGCTTCAACACATAGATGTCAAATGTGTGTTGTGTTTGGGGTCTGATTCAGATTGGTCCTTCATGTATATCCATCCAGTGCCTTTTAGTCCAGTAGATTATTTAGATCTGCTGTTAAAGTTAAATCCAAAAGTTGCTACACAGTTCAAGAGCAATCCAGACTGTTCAGTCACTGTAACCTGATCTTGAAGATCAAATATAATCCAAATTGCTTGGTATTTTCATGTTTTTAAAGCCTTATGGCAGGGAGCTGTATTGTTTTGCTTCCTCTCTGTTTGCTGCTAGCCACACCCTCTTATTTCTTGGAATTCTTGATCTTTCAGGCCTGTATGAGTGCTGCCGGCACTGGGGAGCTACAGTTCATTGAAGGAACCATGAATGCCAACATGTACTGTGACCTACTGAAGCAGAGTATGATCCCCTCCCTTCAGAGACTGGGCCGCAGGGCAGTATTCCAACCTGATAACGACCCCAAACACACCTCCAAGATGACCACTGCCTAGCTAAAGAAGCTGAAGGTAAAGACGATGGACTGGCTAAGCATGTGACCAGACCTAAACCCTATTGAGCATCTGTGGGTCATCCTCAAATGGAAGGTGGGGGAGTGCAAGGTCTCTAACATCCACCAGCTACGTGATGTCATTATGGAGGAGTGGAAGACGACTCCAGTGGCAACCTGTGAAGCTCTGGTGAACTCGATGCCCATGAGGGTTAAGGCAGTGCTGGAAAATAATGGTGGCCACACAAAATATTGACACTTTGAGCCAAATTTGGACAATTCCTCTTAGGGGTGTACTCACTTTTGTTGCCAACAGTTTAGACATTAATGGCTGTGTGTTGAGTTATTTTGAGGGGACAGCACATTTACTCTGTTATACAGGCTGTACACTTACTACTTTACATTGTAGCAGAGTGGCAATTTCTTCAGTGTTGTCACATGAAAAGATGTATTAAAATATTTACAAAAATATGAGGGGTGTACTTACTTTTGTGAGATATTTTTCTGCCACTAAAACATTTCTGTTTGGTTTCATGGTTTTTAATTCATTTTAATCCTTCTCTGTGTGATAAAAAAATTAAGTAAAAAGTCATATTATTATAAAGTTTACCCTTTTAGTTGAATTATAAGTTACAAATGTATCTTACTCTGAAATCCAAATACCATAACTCCTTGGCATTATAAACATACTAGCGACTTGCCCGTCAAAAAATGACGGCAATAAGATTGTAAGGCAGGAAATGCTGTTTGCGTGCAAAATTAATTTTGTTGGTGTTTTAAGATCTTTCGGCGCTCATTGTTTGTGTGCTATGAACAGCGTTGGTGTTTTTTTTTGGTATGGCAATGAATAATTAATAAAATAAGAAATTAATATACTTTACCTATTGTGAAGTAATATATGCAGGAAGCATTGTGTTGAAGAGCTGGCAATCGGTTTTCATGTTGCTGCAGCATTAGTGCTGTGGAGCTGCTGTGTAAGCGTGATGAATGTGTGCAGTGTAATAGTGTGCGTGCGCGAGGCAAATCTGTTAGGGTAGCTGTGTACTTCCGGATTGTATAAGTTAGTGTTGTAAAATGGCGCCTAATGTGGTATGCGGCTGTGGCTGATTTAGCGTCCTTGTTTTCCGATGTCGTATGACTTTTTCGGAAAATGCGTAGGTGTTTGTTGGTGTTTTGTGTGTTTAGGGTCCTTTAGCCTCGTTTTCGTTTTGGTCGGCGGACATTTTCTCACTTAGGTGATGTTCGGGTGTCTAAACTCCGAAATTTGGACTTAAATCGAGGTGTTACTTCACTTGCAGAGGTCCTGTGTATCCCCCCTTGCTGTGGGTAAGCTTTTTATGTGTTTGTAGTGTGTATTTGTGTTTCTAATGCTTTTTGAGTTGCATCCTTGTTTTCGGATCTCGTACGTCTTTTTCGGAAAATCCGTAGGTGTTTGGTGGTGTTTTGCGTCTTTAGAGTGCTGTAGCCTCGTTTTAGTTTTTTTCGGCGCCAATTTTTTCTCTCGCTTTGGGGATTTTCGGGTGTCTAAACTCTTTTATTTGGAGTTACATTAACTTCAGTTTTCGAGATTCTGGGTGCCCCCCCATGCTGTAGGTAAGCTTTTTATGTATTTGTTGTGTGTATTTATTGTGTTTTTCATGTTTTCATGTGCGCGGGTTTCAGGCGTTTTTTGCGAGGTCGTAATGGGTCGTAACACGTCTCGTATTTTTCGTAACTCTGTAAATTTTGCGAGGTCCGCAGTTGATGGCAAGGAGCGCCTTTGGCGCTCCATGCCAGCAACTCCGGCCCTCGCTTCGCTTTGCGTTAGCAACAGCCCACATGCTCACAACTATATATTTGATTAAGAAAAATATCCCTCTTATCATATTATGTTCTGAAGTTGCCCCCCCCCTCAACCATTTCCACAGTTTATATGCCCCTGCTTAAAATAGAAAAATCTAAAATGTAATTAAACATTTTTTAATGTGTCTATTTAGCCTGTATTGACCGTAAAAAAAAAAAAAAGAAGTAATTTGCCTGAATTCCTGAAGGCACAGAAAGAAATTAATCACATAATGGTAAGAATAATGGTAAGAATTCACTGACAGAACCTACAAAGGCCAATAAGCCAATATGTTTGTTGCTTGGACTGGTAATGCCTTGCCTTTGGATGATTCATACTCATCAGTACTGAATTGCTTTTGGCTGTTGAGCCATAGAGTGCAGATTAATGTAGTTAAGGAAAGTTGTCACTGAAAAATGTTTTCTTCTTCAACAGGTACAGGAATATTCCTCCATGGGTTAGAGCTGTTAGACATGTACTCAGGAAGCTGTAGTGACGTCTCCCTGTGCAGATCTGTTTAAAATATTGTTAAAGGAACACTGTACTATAACAATAATAGCTTTTAAAATGAAAGTATATGCATACGTATAGTTGATGTTTAAACTTTGCAATGCTAGAAGTTATACATTAAAGTTATTACATTTATAGGTTTCTGGCCGACGTGCTGTGCTGCTTACCTCCTCCTCATTTTGCATGCTGCGTGTTCTGGTGTCTGACTGGTGTCGATCTGAGGTCTGATATACACCAGAAAAAAACTGCAGGAAGTGTGCTACAGCTGCCCGCCCCTAAAATGCAGTGGTTTGGCAGAAAAAGTTCTCCCATTGCTGATCATAGCCTGTGTCTGCCTTGTACATAAGAGGAACAGTGTTACTTGCGGATGACATACATAAGACTTAAAGGAGAAGTTTCACTAAAACGCAAGTTGCTCTTATAGGAAAGAGTTTTAAATCCCTTTTTTAACTCATATTATATCACACCCCTTTTTAAACAAGACCATATTATATATACAGTACTTACTTATCTGTCACTGTAGAATATCTAGATGGAAAAAAATAGTAGTAAAAAAATTGTCTTACATCATATTGGCTTTTTTGTGAATATTTCACTGATCACACTGCCTTTCAAAATCTGTAGTTATGATCCTTGTAGCTTAAATGCATTACTATGCACCCATATACACCTAACATGTCCTCCAAGAGGTTTCCTGTTTCTACTAAAATACCACTACACTTCAAGAAAACACTTGTTTGTCAAGTATGTACCAAACTAGCAATATTAGGATTGTGTAAGTCATAGACATAAACATGATTTGGGAAAATCTGATTTTTTTTAATTCAATGGTTTTTATTAAGGACAATCATGAACTTGCTAACAGCATTCCTTTTCAGAATATAATGTAAATAATGTGTTAGCTGCATCAACAATCTAAACATTTGTAGTTCCTGAGAAATGTATTCATATAACAAGATAACAAGATACAAACATGAGGAACTGTAGATACTAGTTATCCTTTTTCTTTTTTTTTTTTTGGTCAAACATTTTATAAATTCTGGTTATAACTATAATACAGCTGTCTCACCCTTTAGTGATTATTTAAATCTATTTCCTCCTATCAACCCAAAAGAAAAATCTGAATTTTTGAAGACTCTGTTTATGAGTATAGGAATCCATTTTGTGGCAAGGCCACTCGTTGGCCCAGAAGCACACTGCTTGCATTAGGAAATGCAACCACATCTATCCAGGGATGTACACAGTGCTTTCACGCACTCAGCTTTCACCTATGTATCATGGACTCTATCAGGGCCAGCATAGGCATAATTTTTTTTCTAATTAAATCGTAGCTGTATTATTTTAAGTGTTCTTTATAAATAAGTGTTTTTTATAAATAGTTCACTTTCAGTGCAGTATCTACACCATTCCACTAGCAGTCAGTATTGTCCCTTTCATTATAACTGTAATTTATTTATTTTATTCATTTATATTTTTTGTCCAAAGCTCTTGTAATAACCAACCGTTACTGTATCACTTGGTATATTACAGCCAAATGTATGATGCACTAAGGCAAATTGCTATCAAGTTTATGTAAAGTATTTATATATCTAGAATGTATAATTATCAGCCCAGATTACTTCCCATATTAACATTGGTTTTAACAGGCACATAGCAATATTTATCTTCATACATAAAATATATACCTATAGCTTGCTCTGTCCAGAAGGACATTAACTCACAGCAATCCAGCACCTGAAGCAGAGGGTGTGTAATGAAATTGATTTCTATCCACAGCCACATGTAGTGGGGTTAATCTTTTATAGTTAGGATACAGAAGGTTTTCTTGAATCGATAATATCTATTTAGTAAAGGCCATGTTTCCTAGTATTCCACACCAGCCAGCCATGCTGCTGTAACATGGTTATTTAACAAACAAATGGTTGACAAGTATTGTGTGCTTTTTCAGTTAAATTGCAATGTGTGTGCTGATAATATTTTTTATTTTTGATGGGATCTGCTACCTCCCAAAAGGTACAGCACTGGCAGTTAGAAACATATGTTTGATGGCAGATAAAATGAAATGGCCCATCTGGTCTACCCATTAAGCCTCAGGATGGCCTTATGCTTATCTCTGGCATGCTTCACCCTACAATGCTTTCAACTTACCTACTACTTTAAAATAGTATTTTCACACATTATCTCTAAATATTTCACCTCCAAAACTCAAATTGTTCAGTAAAGGGGTTGGGGCTATGATGGCTCATGCACTGTCATTGTGCTGGGCCTATTGGGCAGCTGGAAGCAGGTTTCAATAGAGCTGTTACCTCTGTGTAGGCAATGGGGCTGAGCTAATGATGTCATGGGGTAGGGCCAGTGGCATTATCCCAACCTGCTTCCAAGGTCGATGATAGTCCAGCTCACAGACAGAGATGGCCCTTATCACGACCAACTCTCTGGCTGGGGTCTGCTGACTTGATTTGGGTTACTCTGGACCTTGGAGTAGCTTTGAGTACAGGAACATCATGTCTCAGCCCTTGGTTTAGACTGAGCAATATTGACAGTAAGTCTGACGAATCTTACTGCAAGCATATGTCCCCGGGTAAATAATACATCGACACACCACGTCTTGATGAAAATTATGAACAACTTTATTTGGAAAACATCATCTTTTAAACAGGCATACAAAATCACCAGGAGGGCTATCTTTAGTCAGCCCCTAACTGCCTCTGGCCAATCAGGCAGGGAACCATGAGACTCCTCCCAGGTCCGCCCACTAGTTGTGGCTACCTAATTCAGTTGGTGTGTGGCTCTCAAGGGAGAAACATCTACCTGTCCTCTGGAATTTGCCCTGATTATCTGAGTGAGAATCCCTGTAAACCCCCTGGGGTTATGGTGCCTCAATGTCTGTATAGACCCCTTTGTTCTGGCCTTACTATCACTTCAAGTGTTTACTTTAGGTGATAGCTGGAAGGCAGATGGGTGATCAACTCAGGTTACATATGCAGTCAATATGGACACAACATGGCTCCAACATTCAAATACAATATATTTACAGATATTACCACTACAACCTGTTATAACCCACATGTTATGAGTTGAGGCAGTACTTCCCACGTCAGTCCACTTAATGCGTTATGACGACTTTATTAGTGGTGACGTGGTAAACTGCCTCTTCTCTCAATGCCTAACAATAACAGTGGGACTCTGCCCTGAATATATTACATTATAACAGTGGCTCTGGGAGCCCAAAACCTTCTGTTCAATAACATGTGGCAGGTAACAGTTCCAAATCCAAGATGGCCCCTGGCTGATTCATGACAGCCCTGATAGACATAGGTAGGAGGAGATAGACAGGTCTGCTTGAGGGGAAAACTGACCGGTTACAAAGCTAAGAAAACAATCTAACTTTTATTTATTTTAAGCTGCCTTTATTAGCCTATCAGACCTATTCAATTCCCTCAAACCGTAGCCTGTAAGACTTGCAGCTATTAAATTGGCCCCGTAAAGGAACCCGCCATCGACGGGGTAAGGGCGAAAAAAAAACTACAGGATATCGAAAATTGAACTCCGCAGCCGCAAATCCTTTGTTCTGTCTAGCCCGTAACGGTTACTTTTCAATCACCCGTAACCCGCAAAAGGAGCAAAAAAGTCAGGACCCACAAGGGGGTTATTGTCCTAGCACTGTAAATGCATATATAAACACATAGTATAGGAAATAAAAAAGTGATGTTAGGTATTGAAATTAATAGCACAACATTCTCAAGCTCGCAAATCTGCAATATAAAATACTTAATGTTTAATTTACGTTTTATATCGATCCCGGCAATCAATGTGTTAATACATATAATGGAATTCGCATGGACTAGAATATCATATTTATTGAATTATTAATATTGCATTATTTCTGGAATACGGATCCAATTGAAATTCGTAATTGAAGCCCCTAAGGCTTTAAAATCTAACCTCCATTTTTCAGTGACATAATGATGACGATCTCTTTTGCCATTGGCTCCATCTAAACCCGTAACTACGCGTTTGACTAATTGATCATGTTCAGGGCCGCACATGACACGTGCTAAAAAATGGTTTATGGGTTTGCGTCTCCGGCAAGTAGCTCGCAGCTTTGTTCAATTTAATAGATCTGTAACGCAGCCGAATTTCAACCCCGCAGCCTTTGTGGGCTTGCCGATGCCGCTACGGGCTTTGAATTTAATGGGGCTGTCCCCAGCAAATAAACATATGAGCTTTACTTGTAAATACACTACAGTGCTCCTTTAGTGTAATTAAGTCTTTCCTTAGAAGTGTTGTCTTTTAGTCCATTCTAGCTGCTCATTTGAATAATTTCTAATTTGTCAATACTTTTTTGGAGATTTCTGGAGCTGTCATCTTGGTGTTCTTGTGTGGGTTCATCAGTGTGGGGAATGTTCTACATACCTTTGACATGTTGTGGATTGAGTATACATATGACCTATGTATGATTTGCACAGGTTCAAAAAAAGGACCCTATAATTTGTTTAAAACAACCTTAATTTGCAAGTAACACTAACTGTGAATTTTGGTTTTACAATACAAATATTAATATCAAGAAAATTATACATGGATTATGTAGAAAAGGAACAGTGGCTCATATGAATTTAGGATGAGGAGCTGGAGAACTCTTCACTATTTAGTACATTTGGCCCCTTGTGATCAGATGGATCAGTGATGAGTAAGGTTTCTCCCTTACTAAGGAATTTTGCTCTAAATTTTTCAACTCCTATGATACATACACCTATTACACAGAGTGTTTCTCGTCCCCTTGTCCCATTTATTAAGAGTAACTAGCGAGAAGATAAGACCTAAAATCCATTTCACATGAAACAATAAGCAATTGTGAAAATGCTTATTTGGACCTATATTTAAAATGTACTACTCCAGGATGCTGTCAAGAGCAAAAATGGACTCTTGATTTATTAGGGGAGAGGGGCAGATACATTTTTATAGAAAGTTGATCTTTTACAGTTACTTTGTTATATGCTGGGTCCAAGTTATTTTATACAATAGTTCCACCTCTGGCTAGAAGCCTGTCAAGATGGCCGCCACACAGAAATCTAGCCCATGTCCCGATTTAATATCTAAAGGCTACCTTATTTGTGAGACAGAAAAATCATATAAAGAAATATAGAGTTTAATATTTATTAAAAAAAATACACCTCTAATGCTGGACATATCTCATCACTGGATCTCTAATCTCTGCATCCATCTGATACCTTAAAGGGATATGGAAGGTTCTCTGTTTATAATTTTAGAATAAACTACTAAGTTTTTATTTATATATTGAAATATACATTTTAACAGCAATTACTTAAAAACTCTGCTTTTACTCAATGAAAAGTTCCAAGCAGTCCATGCAAAAGTCAGTCCCCTGTAGCTCATACACAGTGTTTCTATTGGTACCAGATATACTAGACAGTCAGACAGTGTTGTCTCAGTAACATGTGTTGAAATGCTGCTGAGACACAGCCTGTCATTGGCTAGTACATCTACCCTGTTTCCCCAAAAATAAGACCTATCCCGATAATAAGCCCTAGCGCGATTTTTCAGTATACGCGGAATATAAACCCTCCCCCTAAAATAAGCCCCCGTTCCGATCGTCAGCCAGACATCTGTTAAATGATAATATTAATTATTAAGACAAGATGAGTGCAAAAAGAAAGAGCTATTCTGTTGAGTACAAGAAATGAATAGTGGAGGACTCCATGGGCAGGAATCTTTCAGCTTTCTGCAAAGAGAAGAAGTTGGATCTCCGTATGGTCTGCAAATGGCGAGCAGAGTATGATAATTTAAGGAGAGTGCTCATTTAAGGAGAGCTGTATTGCTGGACATGAGAGATTGGGGTCAAAGGTTCTAAAGGGAATGGGGTCGCAATAAATGAAGGCTGGAATTTGGGGTTTGGAGAGCTATGACCACTGGCGGAGCTAGTGCCGGTGCAGCCTGTGCTATGCACCAAGGCCCTTTATCTCCTGGGGGCCCCAGTGCAGGCTGTATTGCCATGTGAAATACATTTTTAAACACCTTTTCTCTATTGTAGGGGCCCAGCCTCAGCCTCCGACTGCCCCCCCAGGACATATCCCCGCAGCCCTAGGTCCTCTCGACCTCCTCCCCCATCCTGAGGGCGTCCTGCCTGTTGCCTATCTTCCACAGTGCAAAGAGGACCCCTGGGGGATGAGCCAGGCTCAGAGAGAGGCTCAGCTGCAGGCGTGGGGGAGTGGAGCATGCAAGAAACAGGTAAGTAAGTGATAGATAGGAGAGAGGGGAGAAAGGGGAGGATGAGAGATGGGGAGAGAGAAGGAGAGGGGGAGGGGGGGGGTGAGAGAGGATGGGAGGGGGAATGAGAGGGGAGGGGAAGAATGAGAGAGAATGAGAGGGGAAGGAGAGATAAGGAGACTGGGGAATGAGAGAGAATTAGAGGGGAGAAGGAGAAAGGATGAGGGGAGAAAGAGAGAGAAGGAGGGGGGTAATGAGAGAGAAGGAGAGAGGGGAGAGAGTATGAGAGGGGAGATGGAGAATGAGAGAGAAGGACGGGAGAGAGAAGGAGAGGGGAGGGGGAGAATAAGAGAGGGGGCGGAGAAGGGGAGGGGGAGAATGAGAGAAAAGGAGAGGGGAGAAGGAGAGAGAAGGAGAGGGGAGAGAGAAGGAGAGGGGAGAGGGAGAAGGAGGGGAGAATGTGGGAGGGGGGAAGTGAAGGAGAGGGGAGGGGGAGAATGAGAGAGAAGGAGATGGGGAGAGAGAAGGAGAGGGTGAAGAGAGAAGGAGAGGGGAAGGGGAGAATGAAAGAGGGAGAGAGAAGGAAAGAGGGGGGAGAGAAGGAGAGTAAGGGTGAGAGAGAAGGAAAGGGGTGAGATAAAGGAGAGAGCGGGGAGGGAGAAGAAGGAGAGAGAGCTAAGGAGGGGAGGAGAAGGAGAGAGAGGATGAGAAGGGCTAGAGAAGGAGACGGTAGAGAGAAAAGGGGAGAGGGAGGAGAGTAGAGGGAGATAGAGATGGAGGTGAGGGAGTGAGAGAGAGATGGGAGTTGTGTATATATAAATATTTGTATATATATATATATATATATATATATAACGAGCGAGGTAGCCGTGAATGTCCAGTAATCCAGTTGAATAATCAGAGTATTGCAGTGAATAGTGATACCTTTTTTATTGGACAAACGTATTCATAATAGAGCGATGAGCTTTCGAGAGATAATGCCCCTCTTTATCAAGTCAAAAAGCTTTTTGACTTGATAAAGAGAGGCATTATCTCTCGAAAGCTCGTCGCTCTATTATGAATACGTTTGTCCAATAAAAAAGGTATCACTATTCACTGCAATACTCTGATTATTCAACTATATATATATATATATATATATATATATATATATATACACATATATATATATATATATATATATATATATATAAACAGTGGATATTAAAAGTCTACACACCCCTGTTAAAATGTCAGATTTCTGTGCTGTAAAAAAATGCGACAAAGATAAATCATTTCAGAACTTTTTCCACCTTTAATGTGACCTATAAACTGTACAACTCAATTGAAAAACAAACTGAAATCTTTTAGGTAGAGGGAAGAAAAAATATAAAAATAAAATAATATGGTTGCATAAGTATGCACACCCTTAAACTAATACTTTGTTGAAGCACCTTTTGATTTTATTACAGCACTCAGTCTTTTTGGGTATGAGTCTATCAGCATGGCACATTTTGACTTGGCAAGATTTGCCCACTCTTCTTTGCAAAAACACTCCCAATCTGTCAGATTGCATCTCCTGTGCACAGCCCTCTTCAGATCACCCCACAGATTTTCAATCGGATTCAGGTCTGGGCTCTGGCTGGGCCATTCCAAAACTTTAATCTTCTTCTGGTGAAGTCATTCCTTTGTTGATTTGGATGTATGCGTTGGGTCGTTGTCATGCTGAAAGATGAAGTTCCTCTTCATGTTCAGCTTTCTAGCAGAAGCCTGAAGGTTTCGTGCCAATATTGACTAGTATTTGGAATTGTTCATAATTCCCTCTATCTTAACTAAGGCCCCAGTTCCAGCTGAATAAAAACAGCCCCAAAGCATGATGCTGCCACCACCATGCTTCACTGTGGGTATGGTGTTCTTTTGTTTATGTGCAGTGTTGTTTTTGCCCCAAACATATCTTTTGGAATTATGGCCAAAAAGTTTAACCTTGGTTTCATCAGACCATAACACCTCCCTGATGAAACCAAGCTTTTTTCTCTGCTTTTTCTCTGCAAAATGTAGCCTGGTTTGGATGTTTTTCTTCGTAAGAAAAGGCTTTCGTCTTGCCACTCTTCCCCATAGCCCAGACATATGAAGAATACGGGAGATTGTTGTCACATGTACCACACAGCCAGTACTTGCCAGATATTCCTGCAGCTCCTTTAATGTTGCTGTAGGCCTCTTGGTAGCCTCCCAGACCAGTAGCCTCCCAGACCAGTTTGCATTTTAACAATGAGATCCCTCTGATGCTTTGGAAGCTCTCTGTGGCCCATGGCTTTTGCTGTGGGATGTGACTAAGAACATTTCAGGACAGACCAACTAGAGCAGCTGAACTTTATTTGGGGTTAATCAGAGGCACTTTAAATGATGGCAGGTGTATGCTGACTCCTATTTAACACGATTTGGAATGTGATTGCTTAATTCTGAACACAGCTACATCCCCAGTGTGTGCAGAGTTATGCAACCACATTCTTTTTCTTTTTTTTTTTCCTCCACCTAAAAGATTTCAGTTTGTTTTTCAATTGAGTTGTACAGTTTATAGGTCACATTAAAGGTGGAAAAAGTTCTGAAATGATTTATCTTTGTCTCATTTTTTTTACAGCACAGAAACCTGACATTTTAACAGGGGTGTGTAGACTTTTTATATCCACTGTATTTACAGATATACACTTTTAACATACACACATTTAACATATTTAACACACAATACACACATTTAGCACATTTACCATACGCATTCGGCTATTTATTCTCCCTCAGTGATCAGACCTGACGTTGGCATAGAAATATGTGTTAAGAAAAACTAGGTGACATCTGTTCAAACTGATTGATTTTGTTTGGGTTTTTTTTCTTTGTAACTTTGAGCAGAGCAGCTTCTTTTTTAGTTTTAATCTTATCTTTTTTCAAATAGCAAATACATAAATTTAACACTTTCTGTACTGGAAAGTGATCAGCATGAGATATGCCGCAGGACATGACTACAGTAAATATGTTCCAGACATCTTGCTATTATGCAATGCTTTAGAACTTCCCAGCAGCTGACATGAGCGCTTCGCACGCCTGGCCAAAGGGGCCCAGCTGGGATTCAAATTCAACTGCTGATAAAAGTATGATTTGTCTTCAAACTGTCCAGGATACCCGCAAAGTAATATGCAGAATAAATAGAACTGAAAAGCTTTTGTAAGAACTTTATGATGTCTCTAAGTAAATGTACCAATTTTGAAATAATCATTATGATAATCAGAACATTTTCAGTGAAGCTCTCACTTTGTAACAACATCCTGCATATTTGAACCTTCATAGAATAATATCTTGCATCTCTGAGCCCAAATAAAACAATATCCTACATCTCACGGCCCAAATAAAACAATATCCTGCACCCATGACCCAATATAAAATTGTCTTCCATCTCTGATCCCAATAGAGCAACATCCTGCATCTCTGACACCGATATAAAAATATCCTCCATCCATGATCCCAATAAAACAATGTCCTGCACCTCTGACCCAATATAAAAATATCTTTCATCTGTGAAGCCGATGTAACAACATACTGCATCTCTGAACACCAGTAGAATAATATCTGCATCTCTGAACCACAATAGAAAAATATCCTGTATCTCTGATTTCCAATAGACCAATATATATATATATATATATATATATATATATATATATATATATATATATATATATATATATATATATATCTTTGGTCCTCTAGAACACATTATATTGCATATCTGAGCTCAAATAAAACAATACCCTCCATCTCTGAACCCAGCTGAGCAATATCTGCATCTGTGACCCAATATAAAAATATCCATATTCTCCGATCCCAATAGAGCAATATCCTGCATCTCTCACCCCAGTATAAAAAATAATTCCATCTCTGACCCCAATAAAAGAATATCTTCCATATCTGATCCCAATAAAACAATATCTCCCATCTCTGATCCCAATAAAACAATATCTTCCATCTCTGATCCCAATAAAACAATATCTTCCATCTCTGATCCCAATAAAACAGTATCCTGCACCTCTGACCCAATATAAAATATATCAACCATCTCTCATGCCAATGAAACAATATCCTTCACCTCTGACCCACGATAACAATATACACTTTGATTACAATTAAACTATATCCTCCATTTCTGATACCAATGGAATAATATCCTACATCTCTGAGTAGCAGTAGACCAATGTTTGACAACAAAACTACTTAAACACACCAAGATTTTACTTTTATTTTACCATAACTATTATTTAAATGTTTCTATGGCAGCAAGCATATGTTACACAAACACATATCATTATCATGTATTTCACACATAAAAACAGAGTAATTATTCTGAGTAATGAGTTAAAGGGCCACTGCACAATGAAAACAGAAAATATTTTAAAAAAATTAGTCTAAGAGCATAATTAATCAGTCATACAACTAGTTTTTAATTAGAAAAAAATAAATGTTGAGGCCTCTTCTGGGCCCTGGTGGAGTCCATGATACATAGGTAGAAGTTGTATGTATTTGAGGTGTGTTTACATTTCTGGAGAGATATGGTTGTATTCCCTGAAGCAAGAAGTCCCAGAGTGCAGTGCAAAAACTGTATGTAACAGAGTTGGAACACGAATCCAATATCTCCGCTGGTATACGGTAAAATACCCAGAGGCACTACAGTTTCACCATTCCCGACCTCCCATGTTGGACGACACACAATTTGGGAGTCAAATGAATATTGTCTTTATTTTGTTGTGCAGAAATATTTATACACATCTCTTCCCACAGGCAATACACATTCCTCATAGTTGGCCACACAATACACATATAGGGACAATAGGTGGGTCACACCTCCCTGAGGCTACCTGACAACTTTGATACAATCAGACCTTGATTAGATCATCCTTCCCTTTGTTCTTATGTCTCACAATGAAAACACTTTATACAATAGACTTCCTTATCTTATGAGGAGTCTCTGTAATAGGATTATCTATTAGCCTAGTAGCTGTAATATTCTGAGCCAATATATTCTGTAGAACATAAACCAACATTCATACAGTATAGCAATGTGATCATATTTTAACCAAGAATTAAATAACCATAAAACAGGGTAAAACAGTGATGGGTTCCGTTACACTGTATTTCTTGGAATTCTTACCATGAAATAAGTTTGTTCACTTATTTGAGATGTTCAAATGTGGAGAGAGAAAGAGAGAGAGAGAGAGAGAGAGAGGCCCATAGGCAACCACAGGCTTACCGGTGGTTGGAAGGAGGGACCACTTGACCTGGCAGGATCGGGTGTGTGTAGGAGGTGGCTAGCTGGGGGAGGTGGAGCCATTTATAGGTGTTTGTCTCCATTTTCCACCATTATGCCCCTAGCTAGCCATGTGAGTAGATGCCCACCCACCCAATCCTAAAGTATTGTTGTTAAAGTGATGTATATGTTGAATTTTGTTTTAAAAAAATAAAAAAAACTAAGGATTAATAATGGTAAATTAAGGATTATGTTGTTTATTGTCTTAAGCACTCATTGTTGTGGATGTATTATTGTAGTATATATTATATTTTATCAAAAGTTTGTTTATGTTGTTGTCACAGCAGCGGGTGGTGAGGGGAGTAGCTGGGTCAGTGGTAAAATGGGTGATATCCTACCCTACGGTGTTATGGATGTTCCAACATGGTAGGCCCTGGACGAGAGTTCAGGGCGTAGGGCGTGCTGTCTCTGGCCAGGCTCCGCCCTCGTGGTTATGTTGATTTATTTATTGTTATGGTTATTACGTCATGTTGTGTTTACTAATAAACGCTGTGGCCAATTATCTCCCAAGAAGTGGTCTGTGTCTAATCTTTATATTTAATAAGTGATTGGGTATAAACCCCTTATGTGCACATACCAACTGGGCCTTGCTTAGGTCAAGAGAGAGAGAGAGAGCTTCACAACACTGCAGATATATACACAATATACATCTTCTAATACACATTTATACATACACAATAACACACATACACAAAGAATTACACTGCATAGCGTAGAGTTTGTGGATGATAAAACTCCAGTAATAAATACGTAAATATCTATCTATCTATTTATTTACTCTAGTACAGTAATATGTACATAACACTTATGAAAGATATTTGGTGACATGCAAATATTGTTATTAAATAGATAAGACAGTTTGAAATTAATTTTGGTTTATATTTTATCATTCAGTCAATGGTCTAAGTCAAGATTGGATTTGGATTGCACTCTATTTTTAATTTATATTTTTTTATGATGCAATAAAGTATTATGCAAATATATATAAAACATTCTACACTACAGTATATTCTTTCCTGCCCATCATTCTATAATATTTATTTTTTTTGTATTGAAAATAAACTTGTTATACATAAACTGTATATATGCTATCACATATATAGTTGTGAGCATGCGAGTTGTTGCTAATGCCGCGGCCCTCGCGAAGTGAGTGCAGTGGGCGAGGGCCTCAGTTGCTGGCATGGAGCGCCAAAGGCGCTCCATGCCAGCAACTGCGACCCTCGCAAACTTCACGTCGCAACGCAAACAACACGACACACCAATTACAACACTCGCTAAATTTGCCGAGCAACGCAAACAACATACAACACACGTTAACACACATTACGGCCTCGCAACACTCGGACGCAACTCGCGAACATTACAAAATTCAAAACACAATACATACACACAGCACATACATAAAAAGCTTACCTACAGCAAGAGGTAGCATCCAGGACCTCAAAAATGCAACTTACACCTTCATTTCACTCAAAATAAAAGAGTTTAGACACTAAACAATTTGCTAAGCGACAGAAAAAATGGCCGCCGAACAAAACGAAAACGAGGCTAAACACGCAAACACCATACGAGACACGTTACCAGACATTACGACCTCGCAAACATCGCACGCAACACGCCGACATACAAACATTTAAAACACAATAATTACACACAACACACACATAGAAAGCTTACCTACAGCAAGAGGAACCATCCAGCACCTCAAAAAACCAAGTTACACCTTCATTTAAATAAAAATAAAACACTTTAGACACTAATAAAATCGCTAAGCGAGAGAAAAAATGGCCGACGAACAAAACGAAAACGAGGCTTCAGCACTCTCAACACGTAAAACACCACAACACACTCGCAAAATACCACACGAAACTCGAAAAACACCACAAAGCACCTACGTATAATACGCAAAGACGCATACCACAGATAACCCGCCATTTTACGCCGATGCGGGAGTACACCACTACGCTAACGGTTTTGTCTCGCGCACGCACAATATTACACTGCACACATTCACCACGCTTACACAGCAGCTCCACACCACTAATGCTGCAGCAACCTCAAAACACATTGGCCCTCATTCAATTGCAATTTGGCCAATTGAATAGGGCTCTAAATAAGCACATAGCATATTTTTTTAAAGAAGTTTTTAGTTAGTGAAAAACTTGCTTTTGGATACATATTTACTAACTAAAAACTTCTTTAAAAAAAATATGTTATGTGCTTATTTAGAGCCCTATTCAATTGACCAAATTGCAATTGAATGAGGGTCATTGACAGCTCTTCAACACAATGCTTCAAAATAGGTAAAGTCTATTCATTTATTAATGTATTATATATTTTAAGATTTCACACCAAACAGCATTAGATATTCATTTATTAATGTATTATATCTTTCATTATTATACACCAAACAGCATTAGCTACCTTCCAATTTCATTGCCGTCCTTTTTTTGACAGGCAATTCGCTAGTATACATTATAGTTGTAGAGTGAGCATCAACTAGTAACAATAAGACACTGTAGACCTCTCTGGTACAGACATGTGAGATTAAAGAAGTTAAACCTAAGATAAATTAGAATGTCCATAATTCTATATGAAATATTTATTTATGAAACTATGGAAACAATAACATAGACATCATCAACAATATATACGGTAAATGAAAGTAAAATTACTGGGAATATAATATCATGGAGATATTTACTCACAGTATGTAACACTGAGCATTACAAACAATCTAGACCCCAAGTCCAAGCCATTACAGGTGTCACCAGAGGTCATTGTGGTGATTCTCCTGAAAAATCTACATGTTTTTGTTATGGAACTATTTGCATTGTCAATGTGAGAATTCTTTATTGAGGACATCAGATACTCAAACAACCTAGTCTTATTTTACATGCTAATATAGTGGTAACTGCAGTGTGATGCACTAAGAAGGACTGAGAATCCCTTGAGCTAAGTGAAGTCTTATTATACATGTAGCCAGATGACTGCCATTTTAAATGCTCTCTAATCTAATGAAATTTCTGCCTGGCTCCATCCTTATACTCCAGTACTTCCAAGGAAACATATAATGGTGAAAATGTACAGGGATGTATTTGGTCATCTCCTCTCATTCCCACAGCTTCCCTCCATGCAGTGAGTCACATTAACTTCCTTCCTGATGAAACTCTCTCATTCATTTCCTCTAGTGGCTAATCTGTGAACTACAGTATTTCATTTGTTTAAGCTTGGGAACAATTTTAATAAAAAAAAACAAGGCACGCTTCACATGGAAGTGCCCCTAGGCAGCTACCTAGTTGGCCAAAAGGGTAAACCGGCCATGATCTTGCCCATGAAGAACACAATCTAGTATCTTTTGCCTGAGTAGAAAAATATTCTAAATCTTTGGCAGCCAGTGGAACAAACACTTGCATGTCTGGACCCTAATATAAAAATATTTAGAATCTTTGGTGTCCCAGTCTAACCATGATGTCAGGGCTATCCTGTGAAACCCTTCAAGGTGAAAGTACCAGAGGATGGTAAGTCCCAAGTGACAAGTTCAAGGACACAGGTAAAAGAATCGTCAGCCAAGATAAAGTTCAGGGGCTGGCAGAAATTCCACAAGAACAGTAACAATCTGGGTCAGCAGCAAAAGATGGCTCCAATAGGAATGGAGCAAGAACTGTAGCAAAACAGAGCAGGAAGACACAGGAGCAACCAGAATTACTCCCAGTGACAGTGACCTAAAGCAAGCACTGAGAGGAAGCCAGAGCAGCAATAAATAGTCCCAGATGAGATGTGATTGGCTGGTAGAAAGGCTGGGAGAGATACTTCTAACTGATCTGTCTCTAGAACATATAGTCATAGCTGCTTGACCACAAGACTGTTGTACATGTTGTACTCGTGCTAAGCCATGTTATCTGCCAGGAGATCAAACCAAAGCATAAACCCTAACACTGTTTGCTCCCTGAGGGATATTCTCTGGATGGCCTCCAACTGGCATGGAAGAGTGTTACAAGCTGCTACAAAGCTTTTGACAACAGAAGAAACCTTAGGCCAACAAAAATAAAGAGAACGAAGGTCCATAATGTTATGGACACCAGAAGGAGGCATCAAACAGTTCTAGGACTTCTTTATGATAGGTTCGAGGCACAAACAGTCATCCTCTGGGTTGTATAGTTTCCAGATTGAGAAGGAGAGCTCTTGTGCAGCATAGTCCATAGAAATGGAAGCCAGAAATTTTGTAAGAGACAAGAACTTTTCCTGGATGGAAGGAGTACTGACACGTTCACTGGCCTGAGAAAAAGCATCTGCTTTACAATTCTTAGAACCAGGACATAAATAATGACAAAGTTAAACTTTAAAAAGAATAGAGACCACCAGGCTTGTCAACCATTTGAGTGTTGTGCAGATTCTAGGAATTGTACATTTTGGTGTTAGGTGAGAATCATAATTGGTGTTGAAGCTCCTACCAGCAAAGGCCTATTCTTTCAATATTCATAATGCCCATCTCGGGTATTTAAAGCAGTTTCCCACTTATTTCCTTCCTTGATGCGTATTAAATTATAGGCTTCTTGTAGATCAAACTTAATGAAGATAGACCATGGATGTAATCTAATAATTCAGAAATCAGTGGAAGGGAATAGTGATCCTTCACGTGATATTCTTCAAGCCCCAATAGTCAATGCATGGTCTAAGGCCACCATCTTTTTGAAGACAGAGAAGAAGCCAGCACCTGCTGGTGATGATGACCCTCGGATGAGTCCCTTAGTTAGGTTCTCCTGTACATACCCTGACATGGCTTTGGACTTAGCCTCTGATAATGGATATAGTATACATCTTGGTGTCATAGTTCCAGGAAGCAATGACGATGAGATGGCAGGATATCAGGTTTGGCTTTTTTTAATACATCCCAAAAACTCTGGTACTGTGGTGACAAATTAGGATTGATTCAAGACTCAAATGAGTTTTCCAGATGGATCTTGATTATGCAAGTCTCCACACATTTCAGGCTCCAAGCTGATATCGGGTTTTCTTGCCAATTAATTTGAGGATTATACTTCAGGAGCCAAGGATACTCCAAAATTATTGAAAAAGTAGTGCAAGTTAGAATATCCCGTTCAGGGTGTTCTTGGTGGAAGAGGCCCACTGTAAGTATTAATTGATTAGACTGAAGAGTCAAGGCTTACAGTCTGGTAGAAAATGGCACTGAATGATTTTGGGCAAATTGATAATCCATAACATTTCCTGCAGAGCTAGAACCAAAAAGAGCTTGAGTTTCAATTTGTTGAGGTTCCAGAGCCAGAGTAACTGGTAATAGGAGTTAAAATATAGCCGATGGGGTGACTAATGAGGATAGATCTAGCAATAGCCCCTCACTGATTACTAGACCTGTCTTTTTTACTAGCCTAAAAGGACAGGTTCTGAGGAAATGTCCTTTGGTTCCACAATAAAGGCACAGGCCTTCAACATGTCTTCTACTTTGTTCTACCTCACACAATGAGTGGAACTGATTTGCATAGATTCCCCAGTAGGTAAGGAGGTAGTAGCAAAGGGATTTTGGAAGTGGGGTGCTAATTTGTAGGTGAAGACTTTTGGCCAAGAAGTTTTCTCTTTATAGTGTTCTCTCAGACCTAGGTCTGTTCGGGTAGCCAAGGAAATCGAACTTTTCAGGGAGTCTGGTATATCATAATGAGTGAGTTCATCTTTTATGTGTTCTGAAAGTCCCAGTCTGTAGACTGCCAACAATCCTCATAATTTCAGCCAGACTCTGTGTATTATACTAGGTTAACACTGAATAGCCTTTTATACGGCCAATCAGCAGATACTGGTTACAGTACCCCACCTACTGGTAGGGTAAGGAAAAGTGCCTCTGTAAAATAAACAAAAAACTAACAGCCTTATTAAATTGCGATTTGGTAAATTTAAAAGGGCTCTATTTAAGCACACAGCATATTTTTTACAGAAGTTTTTAGTTAGTGAACTTCTATCCAAAAGCAAGGTCTTCACTAACTAAAAACTTCTGTAAAAAAAATATGCTCTGTGCTTAAATAGAGCCCTTTTAAATTTACTGAATCGCTATTTAATAAGGCTGTAAATCAGGAGGTTTAGCTTAACAGAAATCCAAAAGGGGGATACCGTACAGGGTACACCATCTACAACCCACCGGGAGGTAAACTCATCCATCCCCCCAGTGGACAAAGCCAGGTGGTACTCTGCCAGACTCAGTAGCAACGGTTTTGAAACTCAATGGTATCCTGAGCCACAGTACGCGCCCTCTGCTGGATGTTAAAAACCTTCTTAAATCCGGACAAAAATATTTGTGAGTAACTGAAAATAGGTGAATTCCTCTCCCATAGTGGTGTTGCCCATGCCAACATGTCATCTGTAAGCTAATGTATTACATATACCACACAGGTGCAATGAAAGGTGAAAAGTGCCAGCTGGAGCTCCCATTGTTTCGGACATTGAGTAACATTGTGCAGCAGGTAGGATCATTGGCTTTTAGAAATAATGTAATCTCAAGCAATAATGTCACTCAGACTAGCAATACAGACTGGAAGAGTGAAAGCACATTAAAATTCACCATGCTCATAGTGACAACATGCACCTTATTGGCTTTCACTACAACATTTATTGCACTTTGTGATGCTTAAAAGAACTCTGTGTTTTGGGAAAATAACTCCTAATGAACATGTTCACTTCAGCCTCAGAAACAGATGTCTAATTTGTTGGTTTGGTGATGTGTCTGTCAAGTATTGTTTTCACTACTATACTCTATGCTTATGGGTATTAAAACTTTCCTTAAATACTGGAATTATAACTATATCTCCTGCCAGGTCTTTCAATGAATACCATCAGTAAACTTATATCTGACTGCTAAAATGTTTATTAACCTAGAACAATAAGTAGTGACAGAAACATCTGAGTGTATGCATGCAAGAATGTTTAGACTATTCTACCTGGCCCTAGTTGTATGTATGTATAATTTTAAGCTCACAGAGTCCTCCATTCTTTTACAATGTGTTAATATTGTATATAGGCTTGCACGCTGGGAAGGGAAGAGAGGAGGAGGGGAGAAAGACACAGAGAAGGGGAAAAAGACACAGGGGAGGGAGGAGGGGAGAAAGACACAGGGGAGGGAGGAAAAGACACAGTGGAGGGGGGAAAGACAAAGGGGAGGGAGGGGGTTGAAGAGACACAGGGGAGAGGGGAGAGACACAGGGGTGGAGAGACACAGGGGAGGGGTGAAGAAACACATGGGAGGGGAGGAAAGAGACCTGGGATGGGGAAGAGACACTGAGGAGGGGGAAAAAGAGATACAGTGGAGGGAGGGAGGAGGGGAAAGACGCAGTAGAGGGAGGGAGGGAGGAGGGGAAAGAGACACAGTGGTGGAAGGGAGGAGGGGAAGGAGACAGAGGGGAGGGAGGGAGGAGGGGTAAGAGACACAGGGGAGGGAGAGGGAGGGAAAGAGACCCAGGGGAGGAAGGAGGGGAGAAAGAGACACAGGGGAGGGGGGAAAGAGACACAGTGGGGAGAGACACAAGGGAGAAGAGGGGGGAAGAGACACAATAAATATTATCCCGTCATTTTTGACAGGCAAGTTACTAGTAAGAAGTATACACAGGGGATCTCCAGTAATATGAAGTGTAATATAAGAGTCGTTGATTCTTAAGCCGTATTGATGTATAATCAGTAACTGTTGAAGATATAGTGGGTGTGTTGCTAAGTAATTATAGTAATTAAGGTCATTATGAGAGAAACTGCTGTATGTGTATTGTTTAATGGGTGCTTGAATATCCATATGCCTATTCATTGAAGAAGATCAATCAGGAACAGAATTGGTGTTGTTGTATGCAGTACTTTTTCCTGAAGTACAGCGTGTCTATTCCTGAGTAAAACTGAAATCTCCAAAATTTCCACCAGCAATCAATGTGATTATTTCAGTTCCAAAGCTCCAATCACAGCACAGTATTAAATAATGGTTAGAGGGATTTTAAGCATAGCCATATACTGTAACATTTTCTGTGACTTCAGTGCTTGCTTTGGTGTCTTTGCTAGATTTAGAATTCTCCTCTACCAAAAACCAAAGTAAAACAATTAAATCAAATAAACAACTCACTATTGAGATCTGTCATCTAAACACTCTGTTAACCAGCATGTTTTCTGCAGTATGGTGATGTCTGTATGACATTTTCAGTGGTGTTAGGTCTTACTGAGCTTTAATTCAACTATTGCGTTCAATGTTGAAGGGATATACGCAAAACTGCTTTCTAGGAACTAGGATGGTTTGGGAGACATCATTTTCACATGTCATTCATGACAAGGGAGCTCTAAAGGGAAAGTGTAAGTGTAGATTTGGCTAGTCCCAGTTTGTGTTGGCTGGTTTGTCATGCAAAGGGTTTAGACTGAGGAGGTGGTGTAGTTGTTACCTACAAGGAGAGATGATATAATATTGCGGTGGTTATTTGTCTTTGAGCATCAGCTGATGATTGGCTCTCTAGTAAAGCAGGTTCTATCAATCAGTGTGTGCTCACTGACTGTCACTCATTTTGCTGTAGGACTATGAGGCAGTGATGAACTTCATATTTTCAAGATAGGAGGCTGCACAAGCTTCCTGGGTCAGCACGTAGCGTCGCGTGACCCAGCGGAGCCTGTGAGGCCGTCAGCCAATCAGTTGCGTCGGGGGCGTGTAGTGCATCCACATTTCGCGCCGTTTGGCACAGCAGCGCTGTCTCCCGACTGAAACGGACGGAGGTCTGAGGTCCTGCAGCAATAGAGTGAAAGTAGGAAGGTTAAATACTGAGATTTGATCCCCAGCTTACTAGCACATAAGGGGCAATAATGTCAGGCTCTGCATGCTTGTTTGTGTGATTCTTTTTCTCCGTTTTTGTGTTGTCTTGTCCCTGTCCTTTCTGTGCTGTGTGTGTGTGTGTGTGTGTGGTTTCTTGCACTGTTTCTTTGCTGTCTGTGTGCCTCCTTGTGTGTTAATATGGATGCAGATGACATAGAGGCCTTACTGGCCGAGGTCAGGACTCGGGCACTAAGCCAAGGGGTCAGGTGGGTGCAGGACAGGCTGGGAACCCCCATGCCTTCTGCGCTTGGCCCTCAGCACATTGAACAGGAACAGCCTGAGGTGGCTGGTGCCCTGGTCAATACCGGAGGTGCCAGTGGGGACGTATTCCCATCTCATCAGTGTAGGGCTAGCAGACCCCCGTCCATCAGTAGGCAGAGCCACAAGAGAGAGGGGGGGGGGGGCTACGGGTCAGGGAAGCCAGGACCCCATACCCCTCAAGCAGGTGAGAGCCAGGCCCACGGGCGGTGAAGGTGAGGGCCTAGAACTCTGGCCACCACCGGTCACTTTGCCTAAAAGTCCTAGGCTGCCACAAAGGTCAAGGAATACCCTGTAACCACCCCGTCAAGGGGGTGCAGGGGGTAAGAGAAAAGCCGGGAGCCCTAAAAAAGCTCTTACAGGCCCTCATTTCGCCGACCATGCGGTCCCTAGGACTTCCCATGCTAACAGAGCTTCTGGTACTTTACAGGGACGCCCAATAGGCAGTGAGCGGAACATGACGACGACGCGAGAGAGACGGGACAGAGTGGTCAGCAAAATGAACAGCCAGGACAGCATGGTCATAATCGATGACGTGCCAGTAACAGCGGCAGTGGCGAGGCCGGCGCGCCCCACTCGAGCTAGGAAGGCTACAAGCAGGTACAGTCCACTGCTATTCACACATACCCCTACTAAGACGTCCTAGAGCTGAGACTGAGGGCGAGAAAGTTAGGCCACAGCAAAAGGGGGCTAAGACCGACCAACACTCAGACATTACAATGCCTAATGAAGTCTCAGGGGAACCCCTACGAGGGGCGGCAGAGGCTGCGGCGCTAGCTTACTCCAGCCGTGCAAGCATAGGTGACCCGGGCACGGGCATGCAGGTCATGGAGAGCTAGTGACTGTTCCTCTTGCACCCACAGGTCCGGAAGGAGATCCAGATCGAGAAGCAGGAGATCCTGCCAGTGCAGCTGTGCCTGCACTGGATCAGAGAGGAGGAGCCCGCGGAGGGCCAGACTGTCAGAGTCCCCTGAGCGTCAGGAAAGACACAGGGATGCCCCGTTGGCTGTTTCCACTCCGAGGCTTCCGGAAGCAGGTGAGCGCACAATGTTGGGTCGCGCAGCAGAAAAGGGAGAAAGTGAACCCCTGCACACAAAGGCTGGGTTTTTTGGGTCGCTTAAGACCCTGTTAGCTACACACATTACAGTCAGTGAGCAAGAGATGGGCTCGTGGATAGGGGGGTTAGCGAAGAGCGCATAGTCCGTGCCATCTACTAGTGGGGCGGCGGTGCAGGCAGCGCTGGCCACGAACAAAGGGGCGGTTGGGCCACCCGAGCTGGCGGGGGTCCCGGCAGCAGTCAGTACCAATGCAGGGGTTACCGATGCAGCCATGAGACCCATAGCCTTGTGCTCGTTGGATAACTTAGGTGAGCATATTACCCAAGAGATTAAGGAAAAGATCTGGAGGAGGGAATTTGTAGAATTGTTCTCCCTTCTCCCCATGTCCAGACAACTGGAAGGGGGCGAGAGGGGCATCCAGGAGGGAGACGATCGTCGTAAGTCCTTCAGGCGGCTGCCCAGGATGTTCGATACCTGGCTTCAAGCCTTCTCCATCTGGGCCTGTGTACTATGCGAGCGACACCCTGAACAGAGTTCAGGGTTGTTCGTTTACATAGACGAAATTCGAAACGCCCACAAAGTCTATGGGGACATGGCTTGGTGGCGGTATGATGAGGAATTCCGCCAGTACTTGGCCTCCAGGCCAACCATACTGGTTGAACATTATGACACTGATGCAGGTCACGCCGCCCTTTCGTAGCTGGTCCGGTGGAGCAAAAGGCCCCACCCCCGCCACGGGAACGGGTCTCAAGACCTGTTTTGCATACAATGAGGGGGTCTGTAGATGGGCCCCAAATTGCAGGTTCAAGCCCGCATGTTCTACCTGCTGGGGGGAGCATCCCCTTGCCAGATGCGGCAGAACAAAAGATGGTAGTAGAGGAGGAGAGCCTTCTGCAAAAGGGCAGGATGCCCATACGCCTCCCCGCCATGCTGCCGTGGCTAAAACGATACGGTAGTTTGCCCAGCAATGCCAACGCCGCACACCTCCTGGAAGAAGGTCTCCGGGAGGGCTTCCGAATTCCATGCGACATAGATATACAAGGTCTCTTGGTTCCGAACTTGCGGTCGGCTAGGGAATTCCCAGGGGTAGCGGCAAACAAAGTTCTGAACGAGGTCAAACTGGGTAGGATGGTGTGGCCATTTGCATCCCCTCCTATCCAGGACTTGGTCGCCTCTCCGCTCGGGGTCGTCCCCAAGAAGGAGAAGGGAAAATTTAGATTAATACAACACCTTTCCTTTCCCAGAGGCCGTTCGGTAAATGACGGTATCTCAAAAGCCCAGGCTACTGTGTCTTATGAATCCTTCGACCGGGTGGTGGAGATGTTCAGGCGAACGGGCGCCGGGGCGCTTATGGCTAAAGTGGACATTGAAGCAGCATTCAGGTTGCTGCCGGTCCACCCGTCGAGCCACCGGCTACTAGGTTGTTTCGTTGATAGCAGCTATTTCATCGACTTACTTACTTTGAGGCTTTCAGCAAATTCTTGCAATGGGTTGCGAGCCTAGAAGCAGGGTACAGGAGCATTATGCACTACCTCGATGATTTCCTATTCGTCGGTCCAGCCGGGGAATGACGCTTGCCGGTTCATGCTGGAGGTTTTCACCGGAATCTGTCAAGATTTCAGGGGAACCACTGGCCCATAACAAAACTGAGGGCCCCATGATTAGTTGACATTCCTGGGGATTCGGATCGATTCCACGACAATGGAATGCAGTCTTCCGTGGGAAAAAGTGGTGGACATGCGAGCGGAGCTCGGTGCGTTGCAAGGCGCCCTTAGGGTGTCCCTGCGACTGTTGCAATCCATTTTAGGGAAGTTAAACTTTGAATGCAGGATTATCCCCATGGGGAGGATATTCTGTAGGAGGATGTCACTCGCTACCGCAGGCATCGCGAAACCACATAATTTCATTAAAGATTCTAGGGCCATGCGGGACGACGCGAGGGTATGGTCAGTTTTCCTTATAGAGTTTAACGGCCGTGCGCTTCTTCAAAAGAAGAGTAGATGGGCAGAGTTAGAGCTTAACACGGATGGATCTGGACCGGTAGGCTGCGGGGCATATCTCCAAGAGATAAGACCATAGGGATCCTGCTTTGGTACCTGCTGCGGTGCGCCGAGCAAGGCGAAACAAGAGCCGTAGTTGGGAGACAGGTCACGGTGCTGGCTTTCCTGTTTAAGCTGGCCTGGCAGAGGGACTTTACAAAGGAGTTTCTAGTGCGCAAGGTGGTGCGCGGAATGTTCAATGGTGATCGCTGGCCAGATAACAGGCGGCCGATTACCTTTTCCTTGTTACTGAGTGGCTCAGGTATTGGTGGTGGTCTGCAGAACCCCCTTTGAATCTCTACTTTTCCGTATGGCTTTTTCCCTGGCGTTCTTCGGATCATTTAGGATAGGGGAGTTAGTCGCGAAAAGTAGACACGGTTCTGGGGGACTGCAAGTGGTGGATACCTGCCTGAGGGAAGGCATGGTAGTGATATGGTTACGGAGGTCTAAGACCGACCAAGTGGGAAAAGGAAAAGAGGTGGTTCTGCACCAGGTTGGCACAGAGTGTTGCCCCTATGCTTGTACAGAGGAGTACCTTACGCAGCGATGGTGTTCGCTGCTGGTTCACGCTGATGGGACGGCGTTATCCCGTTATCAATTCAAAAAAGTGTTAAAAAGCGCATTGCAGCGACTCTGGCTAGATCAGTCAGAGTTTGGGACACACTCTTTCCGTATTGGGGCAGCCACGGAGGCAGCCAGGCTAGGTTTGCACGACACTGCAGTAAAGCACATCGGTAGATGGGAATCAGAACGCATTTGTTCCTACGTGAGGCCGAGGGCAGTGGTCTAATGGATGAGGCAACTGTGGATCGTGGGCCACTCGTATGTGTACTGGGCCCACAGGTTAGCCGCAGTTACGGAAGGAAAGACACAACTGGGCTTCCCTGTTACGGACTTGCACGTGCAGTGGTGCGGGATTCGTGGGCTGCGGTAGGCGTAGGTGGATGGGCTGTTGGACACATATGCACAGCTTTACGGTCAGCCCAGCTTTATATTGATTCATGCCGGCAGGAAAGATCTGGCAACGGTGCCCATGAGGAGGAGGCTAAAGGTTATGAAGAGAGACGTGGAGAAATGGACGAAGAAGTTTCTGTGTACGTTTATGATTTGGTCAGAGATGATAAAAAGAAGATCCTGGCGCAACGCTCGTGACCCTGTCAGTCTGGATAAATCAAGACAGAAGATCAACCAGCAGCTGGCAAGTTTCGTTAGGAAGTTGGAGTTCGTTGCCATCCGATATAAGGAGTTTGAGCCGGTCGGTGCAGACAAGTTTTTCGGTAAGGACAAGGTACATCTTACAGAAATCGGGCTGGAGTTACTGATTTTGGAATTTAGGGAGAGCGTCGTAAGGGCCTTGGCTTTGATAAACAGCAGTGGGGGATTGCAGCCTCGTGGAGGCGTCCCTCGTGTGCTCCGCGGCGGGAGGTGTGTTGCCCGGCCCACTGGCCTAAGTGGGCGTTGGCCCTACCTCATGCTTAATATAAGCATTGGGGCTTTGGGCAGGGCCCAAAGCGTGAGGTCACTGTCCGTGGCCAGACTCCTCCCCCGGAAAAGTACTACCGTATTTTGTTTACATAAAGTTATGTGTTGTTATATATAATTGTTTATAAATAAAGCTGTGGCCCGTTGTTTCTCCCAATCAGTCGTCGTGTCCGTTATTCATCATCTAAGCCTAAATGGATCATGCATGGGTCATGATAGTAAGATGAAGTGAGACTTAGGATCTCACAGAAACGTACGTCGGAGCGTTGCAACGTCACTTCTAGCTTATAGCTTGGAGTCAGAACACTTGAAGGATTCACATCCAATATTGGAAATATCATAACATTATTTCATTTTTCACGTTGCACTTTAACAATTCACAAGATAGTAAGTACAAGATAAAATCAAGAGACAAATATATTCAGAGACAAATATATTCAAAATGGCACAGCGAAACTTCTTGGAACAAAATAAAAAATTTAATTCTAAATAAAGTCCCAGAAGTGACGTTCATACTGAGTAATACTTTATTCAGTTTTTTAAGCGAACAATTTTTAACCAAGAAGTTTGGTTTGTGGCTAATATAAAAAATTCCACAAAAAAGGTGTTCTTTAAGTGGTTTTCTCTTACTATCACTATCTTGAAAATATCAAAGAACTTAACACCTTAGAGTACAAAAGTTGTAAAACAAAGGTCAAACTTACTTGATAAATAGTGATGAACTTCAGCCTCAGAGTGAACATGAGGACAGCTACTATTGCAACTGGTTCCTGTCAGTCAGTGAAGGGATTAGAGTGTCTGATTCTCTACAATCTCATAAAATTGATGGTTGTGCATGAGTGCCTGCTGGACAGAGGTGGGAAACTCAATATGGTTAGAAGACACTGCCTACTCACTCTGTTCTTCTTCTACCATGAGTCAGGACTCTGTGATCATTGATCTTCAAATGTATTCTCCAGTGCTACAGGGCACTTGGTAGCAGGAAAAAGCAACTGATAGTTTAAACCTATCTAATCATGGATATTCATGCTATCATAAGCCTTACTCAGAGATAGCAAAGGATGGGATTATTAGCAAGAGCTTTTAAATGATTTTAAATCCATGTTGTTGAGAGGCACTTTCCTCATCACTTTTCAGTGAGAATACCATGTTGGCTTTATAATTGTGACTAAATACATCACTCCTACTCATAATAAAGGTCAATTGGCAGTGGGAGTATGCAGCATGTATCTAGTGATCCCCTTCACAGTAAGTTTTAAACATTTTAAAAGTACTTCTCGATCTATGCACATGGAAATGGAGATAACAATTTTTACTTTAAATGAACCAAATGTCTTCTGCAAGATTAAGAAGCATATTTACTGTTTGCTACAATCTGCTTCATCAAGTTTAGTTAAAGAGTATTCCAGCACTGTGATCATATGCCCTGGGATTGATGGGAGTATCACTTACTGTTAATGATTATTGCTTCGGTAATGAAATAAGCAAAGTTGTCTTGTCACTGAAGGGTCTGAAATTCAAAATCATCAGCAGGGCATTAACAGAAACAGTGCAGCGTCTTCTGGAGCTTGAAAAATATCTTTAATTTATATTTACTTTTGGGGAATCTAAATGCCGGTGATCATTAATACTGTGAAATCAAGCTATGCAAGAAATAAAAAAGAAAAAATGGATTTACAAAATGGAAAATGAAGGCAAATAGAAAGAATGTATCTCTTGTGCATAGTAATGATCCTTGTGATCCCTCTGATAGTCCCATAAAGCCCCTCTGGTAGTTAAAGAAAAACTTTACATTTGGGAAGTATTTAATCTGCCAATGCGTAAGCCATGAATGTAACAAAACAAAAAAAATGAATTCTAGCAGACTCTACTTGTTTCCATGTTTTCTGCTAACTTGTAGCCTGAGGGGTTGTGCATAGTTTAATGTATTCATGAATAGAGGAAAGGAGAAGGAGGTAGGATTTGTTGATTTACTGGATGACTGAGGAATGCTTTTAGCATTTAACACCTCCCCCTTCCATGCACATTGAGAAGCAGTTAGTCACACAAAATATTTAAAAAAAGGTTTAACTTACTGTACAATAGAACACAGTATATGAATATATCAACATTATCATATTAATAACTTGTATATTAAATATTGCTGTACTGGCAGCAGACACTGTTTTGTCCACCCTGTGAAGGTCAGCCACATCATTGTGGTAGCTGATATTGGTCCTTAATCACCTTTTGAGGTACGGTTTGGGACCTACTAATAATAAAATATGGTCTTCTGGAGAGTGAGCATCAGACCTTGGGCTTGTCAGTGAACAGCATTTAGAAGTGTATATTTGGCAAGCCTTGAGTCATTATATTGAGGGTATTAATTGTTCTGGGTATTGTCCTCTTTTTTCTTTTACATTGTTTAAGTTTTGTTCCATCAGTAAATGACCACTAGATGTTTCTGTGGTCTAATTAATCATTACTTTGCCCGATCCCTAGTCTTTTTGGATAAATATTAATCCTTGCATTGTGTCCATAATGCAATCCCACCCCTGAGGCTTGTTTGGAAAAGTCCACTTGATATTTGATAATCATCAGGGTGTTAGTTTGGGAAGGTTTCTTGCATTGTTCTTGCGAGTGATAACTGCTCCTGGACAACTGTGTTTGTTGGGAGGAATCTTTAACATCAACAGAAATTTCTTGCACATCAACCACTTCATCGTTAATGGTTCATTACAGCTACATTACAGAACATGTGTGTCCAGAGCATTTTCTGCCCTGTTGCCCTCAGCAAATACTGTGTAGAAGTGTATATTAGGCAAGTCATTAGCGTATTAATTATTGTCCTCTTTTTTTCATACCATTTAAGTTGTGTTTAAGGTTATCAAAATGTCTTACATTGTCCTTTAGATTCATCAAATGTTTACACTAGTGGGGTCTATGTGAATACATTGGCTCAATACAATGTAAACGAATGAGGTGTGGTTCTGAAGTTGCGTAGGTATGGTATTTACCGTCAGGAATTAGAGGGTAAAGCTGGAGAGCAGGAGCTGTGCAGTAGGCCATCAGAGATGTCTGAGTTTGTAGAAGTGAATGGCAAATTCAGGAATCAATAACCAATAAGAAATGAAGCTACATAGAAAGAGCCTTATTGATTGCATTAGTGAACTGCATTACAAACACTGCAAGTAAACAAACACATTTAACCCTTTTGTTGATTTGGCATTTCAGATACTAGAACAATGAAGTAAGATTAAAATTCACCATCGTAATGCATTATTTGTGGTCGGGTCTCTCTCTTATGAAAAGAGGAGACTGAAAGTGGCCAATGCGGCGACGAAGGGTTGCAGAAATGTGGCCAGATGCTACCAAAAAATCTGGCCTGCTTAGAGGGCCAGATTATCATAGCTTTGCTTAGTGGAAAATCGAGGAAATGCTTGCAAAGCAATAAAGAACTGATGAATAGGCCAAAATAATCGAGGAAATGCTTTAGTGAAGACGATTAGGACTGGTGAATAGGCCAAAATAATCAAAGAAATGCTAAGCAATAGCAATTTGGAGTGATGAATAGGCCAAAATAATCAAGAAAATGTTTAGCAAAAGCGATTTAGGACTGATGAATAGTGGCAGCTATATGCAAAGTGATGGCTTAAACCTGTGAAAAAATGCCATGTAAGGGTGAGAGGGTGTGTGTGAAGGTAAAAATGGGCGTGTGCTTTGACATGAGCAAGGACAACGATTGGGTGGAGCCTGCGAAGGCTGATGTGTGATTGTTATTTAGCAGATTTGGGCTGAATCTCACTGTGTGTGGGGCAAAAGCCAAAAAGCGGTACCTTGGACATGGGCAAGGCAGGCTGCACAATGGATTAGGGCCAAAACTGCGACTTACCTAGCTTAGTGAGTGTCCTTCTGAAACCACGATTCCCAGTGGTGTAGGAACCATCTTCTGGAACCGTGACTCCACAGCAATGGACGCCTTGGTGAGCATGTCCACCATTGCTCTCCAGTGATGTGTATGCCCTCGAGGACATGCAGTAGGGCAGGACAACAGCAAGTGCTTGAGAGACCTTAAGGAAGCGAAGCGACAAGAGCAGGCTTAGCAAGCCTGAGGCAGGAGAGTGCTAAGAAACCATCTGGCACAGAATCAGTGCTGGACTGGGGTGCAGGAGAGAGGTAAACAGGAAGGCTTAAGAAGGCAGAGAAGCACCTCCCATGAAAGAAGCTGTGACAGGAAGTGCTTAAGAAGGCTGAGAGAGCCCTGCCCACAGAAGAGGCAGAGAAAGATGGCCCCTTCCACAATACCAGGTAACTTACCTGGTCATATATTTGCCTCCACCTTGCTTGTAGTCTTGTGTTGTAAAGTTCTGGGGATTTTAAAGAATTTAACAAAGGAAACCTTGGCCCTGGTTAAGAGCTCATTATGTTAACCTTGATTTGTATGAGGAAGACATCTTGCTGTCTCCAAACATGTGATTTAACAGCTAGTTAACACAGTCTAGTCACATTATTATGACCATCAGCTTATATCCTTAATAACCGGCATGTACAGCGTGGACAGCAGCTAGATGGTGTGATACTGAGTCAATAAGATGCTGGAAGGTTGGCAAGGGTATCTGGAGCCCTGCAGACTGCAGTGCATATGATCGCTGCTGCTGCTGCTGCTGCTGCTGCTGAAGAGGTGGAGGATCCATACAGCGAATATGGTGATCAAGGTGGTCAGACAGGTGCTCGAAGCGTTTCATGTCTGGGAGTACCTGGAGGCCAGGGAAGTATCTGTAAGTCTTTATCGTGCTCCAACCACTTCTGGACAATTCTGGATGTATGACATGTTGCATTGTCCTGCTCAAAGTTTGCATCTGCTCCAGGGAGATGGACACCATGTATGGGTGTACTTGATCTGCAAGGATGGCTAGATAATGCAATTGGATGAGAGTGCCTTCCAGAGGTATGAGTGTATCTAGACCATAAGGCAGTCACCACCAGCTTGTGTTCTTCCAACAATGGTTGCAGAGTGGTTACAGCATGATGTCAGATGCTGCCTCCACACTCTCTGCATCGCTGTTTACGTAGGTTTTGCACCTGATATGTTAACTTCAACCCAGTCGATGGAGCAGAAAACGTCACTCATCAGAGAAGGGAACCCTTTATCAATCAGAAGAGGTCCAATTTTGGTACTGTTGTGCAAATTGAAGCCGTTTCTAATGATGAGCCCTTGTTAGCATGGGTGCAGTGACCAGCTGTTTGCTCCGGAGCCCCATACGCAACTGGATTGGCTGTATTGTCATTTAGACAAACAAGTCTGGTAGCGCCCCTGGTTCGTTTGGGTGGTGAATTGCTCAACTGTAGCGTGTCGGCCTTTGCAGCCAACGTTCACCTCTGACATCAATCCATGACATTTATTTGCAATGGTGCTGTTTGCCCAGTCACGATACACTTTAACCACAGCAGCACACAAATAGTTCACAAGCTGCGCTGTTTTAGAAATACTGCAACCCTTGGCACAAAAGCTAATGATCATCCCCTTTTCAAAGTCAGAGAAATTGCACGTTTTACACATGACAGCGATGGTTGATATATTAGCAGAATGCATACATGTCACCTTATATACCCACCAAGCCACCTCACAACACATGCTGTATTTCATTGGCTATGACGTCAAAAGTAGGCAGTGGTCATAATAATAACAATAATGTGACTCAATGCTGTATATGAACAGAATATGTATTATAGAGAATATATATCATAGATATTACAGTATCTCACAAAAGTGAGTACACCCCTCACATTTTTGTAAATATTTTATTATATCTTTTCATGTGACAACACTGAAGAAATGACACTCTGCTACAATGTAAAGTAGTAAGTGCATAGCCCGTATAACAGTGTAAATTTGCCCTCCTCTCAAAATAACTCAACATTAATGTCTAAACAGTTGGCAACAAAAGTGAGTAAACTCCTAAGTGGAAATGTTCAAATTGGGCCCAAAGTGTCAATATTTTGTGTAGCCACCATTATTTACCAGCACTGCCTTAACCCCAAGGTTGCCACTGGAGTCGTCTTCCACTCCTCCTTGATGACATCACGGAGCTGGTGGATGTGAGAGGCCCTGCACTCCTCCACCTTACATTTGAAGATGCCCCACAGATGCTCAATAGGGTTTAGATCTGGAGACATGCTTGGCCAGTCCATCACCTTTACCTTCAGCTTCTTTAGCAAGGCAGTGGTTGTCTTGGTGGTGTATTTGGGGTCGTTATCATGTTGGAATACTGCCCTGCGGCCCAGTTTTTTGAAGGAAGGGGATTATGCTCTGCTTCAGCATGTCACAGTACATGTTGGCATTCAGGGTTCCCTCAATAAACTGTTTGTCCCCAGTGCCGGCAGCACTCATGCAGGCCCAGACCAAACATATATACACATATGTCTATTTGAGTATATATGTTTTCTATAATATGTTGTGTTGATTCCTCCTATATGCATTTACAGCATGATGTCAGATGCTGCCTCCACACTCTCTGCATCGCTGTTTACGTTCATCTCATATCAGGGGGTTTCATCTCATATCAGTGTTTTTGTGTTCTTTGTGCCTTATCTGTTTATCTGTCATTTAGGTATTACAGTATTTAAACTACCTTTCCTCAGTGTAGATGTATACTTTTGGTGGTGGGTGTGTCATGGTCTGGGCCTGCATGAGTGCTAGCGGCACTGGGGAGCTACAGTTCATTGAGGGAACCATGAATGCCAACATGTACTGGGGCATACTGAAGCAGAACATGACCCCTCCCTTCGGAGACAGGGCCACAGGGCAGTACTCCAACATGATAACGTCCCCAAACACACCTTCAAGATGACCACTGCCTTGCTAAAGAAGATAAAGGTAAATGTGGTGGACTGGCCAAGCATGTCACCAGGCCAAAACCCTATTGAGCATCTGTGGGGCATCCTCAAATGGAAGGTGGGGGAGTGCAAGGTCTCTAACATCCACCAGCTCCGTGATGTCATCGTGGAGGAGTGGAAGAGGACACCAGTGGCAAGCTGTGAAGCTCTGGTGAACTCCATGCCCATGAGGGTTAAGGCAGTGCTGGACAATGAAGGTGGCCACACAAAATATTGACACTTTGGGCCCAATTTGGACATTTCCACTTAGGGGTGTACTCACTTTTGTTGCCAACGTTTTAGACATTAATGGCTGTGTGTTGAGTTATTTTGAGGACACAGCAAATTTACACTGTTATATAGGCTGTACACTTACTACTTTACATTATAGCAGAGTGTCATTTCTTCAGTGTTGTCACATGAAAAGATATAATAAAATATTTACAAAAATGTGAGGGGTGTACTCACTTTTGGGAGATACTTTATATTCTACATTTTGTATTCTACTCACAAAAAACATCTGTGATTGCATATTATCTGCTAGTTTGAGATTGCAAGTCGTTCATATTATCTGCCAGTTGTGTGAGGTCTTGGTTGTAGTTTGAGATTGCAAGTTGTACAGATTTCATCAGTTGGGCATCTGTGAGGCGAGTGCAATACTTGAACTTGATTATTTTCATTTGGAAGAATAGAGTCTCACAGAAATATGTATAGCCAGTGTGAGCATTCATTTTAAAAGCAAAAGAAAATAGAAACTGCAACTTTTCTCTATTTACTAGTTCATAAAAAATACTATACATTGATCAGACATATTGCATGGTAATTATCTCTATATCTACTGCACTGCCTGGTTAATTAAAACAAATTTGGTAGCCAACACAACAATATTACCCTGAGGTTTATATTTGAGAATACCACAATTTTTCCCATAACACCTAAATCCGGAATTGCTATGTGTATTCCTCTGGTAATTTTGAGCCTCATTCAATTGCAAGCTCGCAATTGCCTCCGAACTGAACTTGTAGCTGTGGGTCAAATTTTTCCTAAACATTTAGATTTATTCAATTGTCTCTAAATCACAACTGCCCTCTCACAGCCTCCACATGCAAACCATGCACTTGTAAGTAGGATTTCAGGGGGAGTGATCATATAATCTGACAATATTTAAGCAAGCCTCTGGGTGGGGCAGTGCTGTGTAATTTAAAAAAACAAACCTTTTTTTTTTTGCATTGAATTTTTTTGTGGAGTGTAGGGGATGGGTTCTGTGAGGGAGAAACAAAGAATATAGGGATGGGTGCTATGTGAGGTAGTTGCTCAGAGGGGTTGGGTGCTGTGTGGGGATGGTTCCTGAGAGGGGATACCTGCTGACAAGAACTGGGTGCTATGTAGGGATGGATGCTAAGAGGGGTGGCTGCTGTGTGGGGTTTATGTTTATATATGTGTTTGTATATACTGTATATATATATACAGTCAGGTCCATAAATATTGTGACATCGACACAATTCTAAACTTTTTGGCTATATACACCACCACAATGGATTTGAAATGAAACTAACAAGATGTGCTTTAACTGCAGATTTTCAGCTTTAATTTGAGGGTATTTACATCCAAATCAGGTGAACAGTGTAGGAATTACAACAGTTTGTATATGTGCCTCCAACTTTTTAAGGGACCAAAAGTAATGGGACAGATTAACAGTCATAAAACAAACTTTCACTTTTTAATACTTGGTTGCAAATCCTTTGCAGTCAATTACAGCCTGAAGTCTGGAACGCATAGACATCACCAGACGCTGGGTTTCATCCCTGGTGATGCTCTGCCAGACCTCTATTGCAACTGTCTTCAGTTCCTGCTTGTTCTTGGGGCATTTTCCCTTCAGTTTTGTCTTCAGCAAGTGAAATGCATGCTCAATCGGATTCAGATCAGGTGATTGACTTGGCCATTGCATAACATTCCACTTCTTTCCCTTAAAAAACTCTTTGGTTGCTTTTGCAGTATGCTTCGGGTCATTGTCCATCTGCACTGTAAAGCGCCGTCCAATGAGTTCTGAAGCATTTGGCTGAATATGAGCAGATAATATTGCCCGAAACACTTCAGAATTCATCCTGCTGCTTTTGTCAGCAGTCACATCATCAATAAATATAAGAGAACCAGTTCCATTGGCAGCCATACATGCCCACGCCATGACACTACCACCACCATGCTTCACTGATGAGGTGTTATGCTTTGGATCATGAGCAGTTCCTTTCCGTCTCCATACTCTTCTCTTCCCATCACTCTGGTACAAGTTGATCTTAGTCTCATCTGTCCATAGGATGTTGTTCCAGAACTGTGAAGGCTTTTTTAGGTGTTGTTTGGAAAACTCTAATCTGGCCTTCCTGTTTTTGAGGCTCACCAATGGTTTACATCTTGTGGTGAACCCTCTGTATTTACTCTGGTGAAGCCTTCTCTTGATTGTTGACTTTGACACACATACACCTACCTCCTGGAGAGTGTTTTTGATCTGGCCAACTGTTGTGAAGGGTGTTTTCTTCACCAGGGAAATAATTCTTCGGTCATCCACCACAGTTGTTTTCCGTGTTCTTCCGGGTCTTTTGGTGTTGCTGAGCTCACCGGTGCGTTCTTTCTTTTTAAGGATGTTCCAAACAGTTGATTTGGCCACACCTAATGTTTTTGCTATCTCTCTGATGGGTTTGTTTTGTTTTTTCAGCCTAATGATGGCTTGCTTCACTGATAGTGACAGCTCTTTGGATCTCATATTGAGAGTTAACAGCAACAAATGCAAATAGCACACTTGAAATGAACACTGGAGCTTGTATCTGCTCTTTGTAAATGGGATAATGAGGGAATAACACACACCTGGCCATTGAACAGCTGAGCAGCCAATTGTCCCATTACTTTTGGTCCCTTAAAAAGTGGGAGGCACATATACAAACTGTTGTAATTCCTACACCGTTCACCTGATTTGGATGTAAATACCCTCAAATTAAAGCTGAAAGTCTGCAGTTAAAGCACATCTTGTTAGTTTCATTTCAAATCCATTGTGGTGGTGTAAAGAGCCAAAAAGTTTAGAATTGTGTCGATGTCCCAATATTTATGGACCTGACTGTATATATATATATATATATATATATATATATATATATATATATGTGTACATTTTTATTGACAGGAAATGGGAGCTCGCGCTCCCAGGTTAAATACAGGCTCCATGAGAGACACCTAAACCACAAGCTGTGTTAGCCTTATTAATATCATGAAACCTACATGACATCAAGAAATCTACAAGACCAGTAAAATAATTTCTGTAATATATTATTACTAGTGACTTGCCCGTCAAAAAATGACGGTCAATAAAATTTTAGTTGGAAATGCTGTTTGTGACACAATGTGATTCTCTGAGACTCCTAACCTTTTTGTTATCTACAAAGAAGTAAAAAAATGTATAATATTTTTTTTTATTTTTTGACAATGAACTGTTAAACCATATTAAACTTTTTCATTGTCATGTATGCATTAATAATATAACAATTCATGAAATTTGTATGAATATGTATTGTAAACCATTACATAAAGGTTTCTAACATGCGACTTATATTATAAACAATGTTGAATGAATTATATTTAACAATACTAACATGAAATAGCTCAACTTTGTATAAATGAGTATTTTAAACCATTACAGAATGCTTCTTAACATGGAACTTGTATTTGAATTCCTGGTAAAGATCATAGGTATTGAATCCAGAGGAAGGCAAACAGTAAAAAACCCCATTGAAACATAGCCAATTGTATCAAAGGGGGGGGGGGGGGGGGGGAGGAAATTAATTCCTTCCTGACCCCAGTAAATGGCAATCGGATTACTCTCTGGATGAATCCTGTCTATTTAATTATACATTTAAATTTGTAACAAATGATTATGCTGCTACTGACATAAATACTTACTAACATTCAATAAATTAACTTTTCAAACCTTGTAAAATACAATGTTAACAATGCAAACATTAACGTAAGGTAATAACATTTAAAATGAAATTAGTTAAAAATATAGTGATCTTGAATATTGAATCCAGAGGAAGGCATACCAAAAAAAAAAAAATCAGTGAAACTTGGTCAATTGTTTGAAAGTGGGCCAAAAACATAATTCCTTCCTGACCTCATTTACTGGCGATTGGATTACTCCCTGGATCAATACACTCTATATCATGAAACATTTACATTTCTCAACAAACGATGATCCTGCTACTAACATTAAACCTTAATTACATAGAATGAAACAACTTTTCAGTCATTTGAAAACAGAATTTTAACATTACAAACATGAACTTAAAGTATTAAAATTGAAACAGTAAAGGTAAGAAAATGCAAGGTAACTCTTTTGTGGGGCCAATCCTGGCGAAAGTGACTTCTAAGACATTCCATTTTTTTTGTTTTGTCTGTCAAAGTGGTTCCCTTTAAAAGAGCCCAGCAGACGTGTAATTGTGTCTATGGGATGTAACCACTGTTTATTGTTTTTTTTTTTTTTCCTTTTTTTTTTGGCTATTGTTGTAGTTTTCTAAAATTGGAGACAGAGTTTTGTATGGGAAATAGTGGTCCTCTAAGAAGAGGCCAAGTGACATAAAATTTCATCCTGGAAATTAAACCACTATTCTCTATGTTTACAAAACCTCATGTTACACAATATTTTTTGTAAAAATACGTCTATCGTGTAATAGATCACCCTGTCTTGGGTTGTCTTCAATTAAAACTTTAATATCATCTGGATTTGTGCACCTTAAAAAAGCAACATAGAGTTGTCCATGTGCAAAAACAGGTTCCTGTAAAAAAATACCCACAGACTTAAAAGTTTGTCTTTGGGATTTATTGATGGTCATGGCAAATGCCATGATAACTGGAAATTGTCTCCTTTGAAGGACAAAAGGCAAACCACTCTCACTTGGAGCCAAATCAATTCTTGGTATAAAAGCTTGTTCACCTTTATGGGTACAGCCATAATTTCTGCATGTATGAAAGGATCTTTTAAATTGTGCACAATTAATCTGTTCCCATTACAAAGTCCTTTTTTTGGATTCATATTTCTCAATAGCATGAGAAAAACATGTGGTGGCATTCCAGATGGTGTTAAAGAATTAATAAATTCTATACTAAAATTAGATTCACTGTCTTTATCGTCAGCCAGAACTGAATCTGCACTGTAATAATTATTTTGGGGTGTGTTGATGAATTTTAAAATTTCGTTATTTAGATTCAAGGCATTTATATTTTTGGATGTTAATATTACTTTGTTTGCAATGTCTGAGTAATCGTCGTTATTCAGAGTGTTTAGAAAGATTGGCGATATGAGTGATTCCTTGCAAACCAGTGGTGATGGAATTTCAATGGTATCATTGGGTAAATCATTTATTTGTGGATGTTTTCCTTCTCCAATTTGAATGAGCCAATCATTGAATTTGTTTTGGCCTTCAGATCTCATATTTACCATATTTATCGGCATATAACACGCACCAGCGTATAACACGCACCTCATTTTAAGAAGGAAATTTCAGGAAAAAAAAAAAAAATCAAATAAAGAACTTTGAAGCAAAATCCTCAACCTCAACCTCCCTCCTCATCCTCCCTCCTCAAACCCCCCATCTTCAACCCCCTCCTCCACCCCCCCATCCTCATCCTCCTTTCTCAACCCCCCTATCCTCAACCCCCTCCTCAACCTCCCTCCTCAAACCCCCTCCTCAAACCCCCTCCTCAACCCCCATCCTCAAACCCCCTCAACCCCCCCATCCTCATCCTCCTTCCACAAACCCCCTCCTCAACCTCCCTCCTCAACCTCAACCCACCTCCTCATTCTAAACCCCCCCCCTCACCTCCCCCTCACTTACATGCTTCTGTTCCCGGCCTCCGCTCCGCTCCTTGACCAGGCGCGCATGTGACGTCACATGTGCGCCACGTCATTAGCATTTACCTAGTGCACCCGGTATATGCTAATGACGTGGCGCACATGTGACGTCACATGCGCGCTGGGTCAGGGAGCGGAGCGGAGGCCGGAAGAGAAGCAGGTAAGTGAGGGGGAGTTATTTAGGGGGGTTTAGGTTGAGGAGGGGAATTTAGGTTGAGGAGGGGGGGTTTAGGTTGAGGAGGGGGGGTTAGAATGAGGAGGGAGGTTGAGGATGAGGAGGGGGAGTGAATATCGGCTTATAACACGCACCTATAATTTGCTCCCTATTTTCAGGGAGAAAAAATGCGTGTTATATGCCGATAAATACAGTAATTCTAATTTCAGGTGTGTAAATGTTTTACACAGTTAACTTGTCTTGATACATGTTTCAATGATGTCAGTCCTATTTCCATGTTGCACAACAGGTAATGTTTGCCTAAAATCTCCTCCTAACAACATCACCTTTCCACCAAATGGCAAATTATTATCCATCACTTCTTTTAATAATCTATCAATACATTGCAAGGCATGACATGACATCATTGTTGCCTCATCTATGATAATTTACTTATTTTTTTTATTTTTTTGCCTTGTAAAGAATTCAGATATCTGACACTGATGTTTCTAAAATGGGAACTAGCAGTTTAAATCCACTATGCACAGTTCTGCCACCTTCTAACAAAAGTGCAGCAATTCCAGTTGTTGCAAATGGCATTGCTATTTGACCCTGTGCTCGATGTAACTCATCAAACAATTGTACAGATACATTTTTCCTGATCCACCAGGGCCATCTAGATAGAAATAATGGTATTTGACCATTTCCTCATCTGTAGCATTTGTGATGGCATTACATTCTTGCAATTGTAAAGTATTTAAAGTTGCCAGCTTTTCTTGTGTTCTCGTTGTTGAAGCTCAGTGTCATAATCATCAAACTTGATGTCATCTATAATTCCTGGATCAGGCAAATTAAAACTTGCTCAATTTAATCTATGAGCAAGAAATATTTCTTGAATTTCCATGAACGTTTTTAAGAGTGCAATGGGCTCGTAACGTTTCAAGAAGTCTTCAGACAAATGTAATTAAAAATGTTTCTCACAAAGTAAATGAATCAGGTACATTGCAAAAGATGCACATGAATACAAATTGTTCTCTCATTTGCTTTGGCATTTGACATAGTGCTGCTTCTTCCAGACACCTCTCCCATTCTGTATTATCTGCTATGAAGTTTTGATGTCGTGCAGCTAATAGGAAAGGTTCATAAACTATGTAATTCACTGTGCGTAAATGTTCATACCTTTGTGCACTGGGAACATGTAAAAGAAGTAATCTTAAACGGAAATGTTCAATGTCTCTTGGACTGACAGTATAAATTAGTGGTATAATTTTATGAGTATCTCGTTTTCGTTGTCGCCATTGACCATTTACAAATACATAGTGATATGGAATCTCAATGTATAAAAATTGTCTGGCCTGAGTGTCCTGGCAGTTTAATTGAAGTGTTGTTTCTCGATGTTCACTTTGGGCTAAGGCAGTTCTTTAATTGCCTGCAGTAAAGCAAACAAACTGACTTTGTGGCAAATGTACAGCTAATCAATACACAGCATATGACTGATCATGCATCTCAAATTTCGGGAAGATGCCACATTGCTTCAAGAGCACTGACATAGCGAGCGTCTAAATAACTAGAACGTTCGTCATGTAAAATTGGATTTTCCTTTTCACTTTGTGCACCTTGCACAACAACAGTTGCTGCATCATATCCTTTGTATATATATATATATATATATGTATACACATATTTGATGGATTTAATAGAAGTGCAAGCTTCTACATTTATGTGTGCATTGTACTTCATCAGCAAATGTGGATTGTATGGAACCACATATCTATTATCAACCCTTTGTCTACGGATAATAGCTGTTTGTCCTTCTCTGCTTTTATACAAAGGGTATCCATCACAATTAGCATAAGTTCGCATTTGAAATTGTTTTGGAAATTGTTTTGTACATTTTTTATTTTCCATACATGGTGAATTTGGATTGATATCTCCACATGGCCCATTAATCATTCTGTGTGTTACAATCTCATAAAGTTTGGAATATTTTTCTGGATGTAGCAATTCAGCAAGTAATGACTGAATCCTCTCTCTCTGCAGTATTTAATTTATCTTTTTCCTGAAGGATTAAACATATGTGTGCATGTGGCAGGCATCTTTTTTTAAATTCAATGGTATAAACAAAAGCCACACATTTTTCAAAAAACTGTGCTTTAGTTATATCATGTATTAATGAATTGAGTTTTATTTTGAATACTTTTGCCACTAAATCTGGTCGTTCAGAAGTATTTTGTCCAAGATTCAAATTTTCCTTGATCTCTGGCCATTGTGGATTACATGTGAATGTAATGAATAAATCTGGTTTTCCAAATTTTGTGACAATAGCCATGGCATCATTATATTTTACTCGCATATTGCGAGGAGATACTTGGAAAGTGGATGGCAAAATGATTGCTCTTCCAGCTGGAATGAATCTGTTGGTAGCCAATTCAGCGACATAATCCATCAATCCACAATATTGTTCTACTCAAAGCTTGTTTTGTTGAAATTTTATAAAATTTAGATTATTTGCTTCGACTTGTAGATAGGAATCAATAATCCACTGATGTGTGAATTTGTTCCCACATAAAATAGGATTAAAATAATCCTGAATAGAAGTTTGTGCCACTTTATATTCCAGCATAGAAATATTGCATCTAACACGAACTTTACTATTGGGATAACTTTGCAATTGTAATTTTGGTTCCCATCCAGGTTCACCATTTGGAATGAAAATTGGATATGTCATTGGATTCAAATTACAACTTAAAATATTTATGTTTATAAAAGGTTGGTCTTCATTGTGTGGATATATTCTAATATCCCGCTGAAAAGGTGGTTCACCATCCTCATTTTTAAAGACCATGGCAACCTCATTTACTGTTGGTAAATTATACCGTCTTTGATCAGTGTTGCGATCTCTTTTTAAAACCATGTTTACTCTTGGCATTGTCAATTGATGTCTTTGAGCATGTTGCTGTTGTTCTTTTTCAACCTGTGCTAATTGTTTGTATGCTTGACTGTTATCCAGCTGTTCAAAGACTATGTGCAAACACTGTTTCTTTTCCCAAAGCGTCATCCTATGTTCAACAGCTCCCATTGTATCCATGACATATAACTGTGCAAATTTCCTTTGCTCTCTTTCTTGTGGATGTAAATGGGAAGTGGGGTGATAAATTTGTCCTTGAACTCTAAAACAGTAAGGACCATGTCCTGGGACATTTTCTGCTAATGTAGCACCAATTGAAGCAAATAAAATTGCACTGTTATAAGACCTGATGCTTTTTTTTTAATTGCTATAATTTGGAAATGTTGGATCGCTCATGATACTTTGTAAGTAATCTGGAAATGTGTGTCTTTGTGGAAGTCTTATCTTTCCTTTCTGACAGCAACTAATGAAGTCTCCGTCAGTTGGTCTTTCCTTGAGAAAATCATAGGCCCTACAAAACTGACAAGCAACATTGAGTAATCCACAATAATGAGTGTCTACTGTTAGTGCTGTAATGAAAGCAGTATCCTGAGCTTCCTCAACATAAATACACTACAACTTTCTATATCTACATTGGTGTCATATGTATGAACATTGGTGTCAATAGGCAATATTGGATCATTTGGTAATGTTTCACAGACATGTTTTTGTTTACTTTTTCTTTTTTTTGAAGCTCCAGCACTCTCACTTTGTGCTTTCATTCTCATTTTCTTTTATTTAAAAGTCTCCGTCGGTCTTCTTCTCTTAAGCGTTGGGGGGCACTGTGCATCTCTCCACCTTTGCTTCCTTTCCCTTGCCGCTCTTCTTTTGCGTTCAATCCTGTCTTCTCCGTTGTCCGCCATTGTAATCTATAATTGTAAATACAGGTGTAAGATGTAATGCTTTTTTGTACTGTACATATTGTTTGTAGCTGCTCTCAATCCAAAGCTAAATAGCATTAATTAAAGAATTCAATGATTTGAAAAGCAATGCAATAAGGCACTATATAAGCAGAAACCATTTTTTTTGTTTTTTGAAAACCTTTGTTTTGGATAGATGTTCTTTAACTAAAAATGTATGTCAAAATAATATGCTATGTCCTTATATAGAGCCCTATTCAATTTTGCAAATTGCAATTGAATGAGGCCCTAAATAAATATAGGTTAAATAATTAATAATTAACTGTCATCAATACAAAACAATAAGGGCATCATGAAATCATATACCTGTGAAATTGATGTTATTTAAGAAAAAATCATTGAGAATACACTCTCTGTATTCAGTCAAGTGCAGAGATGAGCAATCTGTGAAATTACATGAAGATGCTTTGTAAAATGTAAATATTTTTTAAACTATTTTTATTTTGTATTATTAATTAATAGTTCCTAAAGCAATGTACATGGATGAGCAGTAAGGCAGATATATAAGTGCAGGTTAACATTTTGTATTACTTTTATTGCAGTATAAAATGTAATTTTTTTCTAATGATTACTAATTATTAATTAATTAAAATATTAATATACGTTAATTAATCAATAACAGTCATCAATTAAAAAAAAAGACTTAATCCTTTTTTGTTCCATAAGAACATAATTAAATGATATACCTGTAAACGTGATCTTTATGCTGTTCAAAGCCTGCAAATGTCACTCTCTGTGTTCAGTCAGCTGCAGAGACAATGAAACTGTCAAATAAGATGGAAAGCATTTGTAATATTTGGAATCATCCCTGTCAGGCAATCATCAGCAATATGCATATATCAGTGCATAGTAAAATATACATATTGTTTGTGGTCTTTAAAAAAAAAAATATAATATTACTAATTAATATTTTATAAATTAATGTACATTAATAATCAATTAATTATTAATATTATATATTATTAAACTAAACGCATTGCAAAATATAGAATATTTCTTCTTCATAATGATTACGTATAATTATTTAATAAAATAATGTACATTTATAATTAATGAATCATTGTCGAAATATATTAGAAATAGTTAAGCATTAATGTATTAATAAACTTTACACAGTTTAAAATTGTATACATTTTTTTCATAATGATTACTAATTAATAATTAATAAATTAATGTACATTAGTAATTAATTATTCAATTAATTAATATATTACAAACAGCTAAGCATGAAAGTATTGCTAAACTAAAACAAGCGTAAATTATAACTTTGTTGCTCAATTTTTTTAACTAATAATATATATCTTTTTTTGAAGAATAATTAATGTATTATTTATTAACTAGCAACTTGCCCGTCAAAAAATGACAGCAATAAAATTGTAAGGCAGGTAATGCTGTTTGTCAGAGAGAGTAAGTGTTTTGGTGGTATTAGATACTTTGGCACTCCTTGCGAGCCTCGAGCTGAGCGCCTTTGGCACTCATCGCATGGCTCGCAATGAGCGCCTTCGTTATCATAGGCGCTTTTGCTCTTATTGTAAGGTCTGCGCTGATGTCTTTTTGGCACTTATTGCAAGGCTCTCCCCTGGTGTAGTTTGTGTCCTATGAGCACCGTTGGCGCTCCTTGTGAGGCGCGCTGTGAAAGTGTTTGTGTTTTTTTGCAATACTGTGGTGTTTTTTGTTTTGTGGTACGTGGGTGTGGATGATTTAGCGTCCTTGCTAATGGTGTATGTTGTAGCTCATACAGGTTTTTGTAAAAGTCGTATGTGCTTGGCGGTGTTTTGCGACTTTAGGGTTTGTGTAGCTTTGTTTTCGTTTTTTCCGACGGCCATTTTTTCTCTCGCTTAGGGGATTTTCGAGTGTCAAAATGTTTTAAATTGGACTGAAATTGAGGTGTAACCTGTCTTCCAGACGTCCTGAGTGTCCCCCCTTGTTGTGGGTAAGGTTTTTATTTTATTTTTGTGTGTATTTTTTTTTTTTTTTTTTCTATGTTTTCCGCTGTGCGCTGGTTGTCCATTAGGGTCGTATTTTTGCGAGTCCGTAATGGATTTTTTTAGTGTAAGTACACAATTAATTTTTTTGTAAGTCCCGCAGCTTGTATTTTTTTGTGTAAATCCGTATTTATTCATTGCATGTTTTTTTTTTTAAAGTGCTGTTTCTGTGGCCATTTGAAGCCATTTGTGAGGTGGCGTAGAGCCTCCGCAAATGCGGGCCCTCGTTGTTGATGAGCCTTTGGCGCTCCTTGCCAGGCCCCAGTTAGCAACAGATTTTGCCAAGCCCGCCTGCTGACAACTATATTTGTGTTGATGATGATTATTAATATACTTTACCTATTGGTATTTAATATTCAGCAATCAGTATCCTGAAGAGCTAACAATCTCTTGGATTTTCCCGCAGCAGAAAATGTCCACTTAGACTGTCATCACCTAAGGAGAAAGTTTCAGTTCTGTGGAAAGTGTGCCCTATATATAGGCTGCATGCGCAAGACAACATTTTTGGTTTAGGCGGGAAATCCGCCATCTCAGAATCTTAATGTGTAAATGTGAGTTAGTGTTGTAAAATGGCGGCGTTAGTCTATGTTTTACGAGTTCGCAAGCATTTTGGGTCCTTCCTATTAGAATTTTACTGCGTACATTGCTGACCGTGTTTTGGGGTCGTGTAGCCTTGTTTTATTTTTTTATTTTTTTTAGCCGATTTTCAAGTGCCGAAACTGCTTAAATTTGACAGAAATTGGCTGTTCTCCCGTGCTATATGTGATGGTTTGGGCGTTAACTTCGTATTTTTTCTATGTCGTATTTTTTTTCTTCTAAGTCTCGCGTCTCATAATTTTTTTTTCAACGTCCAGTGTCAACTAAATGCAGCCTAAGGCGATCCTGTGTTTTGTAAGTGTTTGTAGGCTAAGTCCCGCGTGTTTCATTACCTCCACTGCTCACCTCCCAGGCAATGAGCGCCTTCGGGGGTCATCGCTTGTGCTGTGCGTTTTAGTGGTTAATTGCCTAAGTGCTCAGAGTTAACGGCTCGCGCCGCTACATGATTCTCACCGCGATGAGCGCCTTCAGCGCTCATAGCCTAAGTGCTCCAAGCTTTGCGAGGCTCGCTGGCAATGAGCACCTTTCTTCTCTCACTGCTAAGTCATATGCACCACGCAAAGCGTGACAACGGCTCGTAGTTCAACAATTATAACAATTAATTCAAAAATATGTGATTTTTTTATTGCAATGGAACCTGCCTAAAACAACAGCTGTGTATTGCAGCACTGTCTATAAAACATATGCTGTATGAAGGGAACTCTTTCAACCTGTTATTTTAATGTAAAACTAATCTTTACAATAAATTGGAATCTATATAACTGAGGATAGGGCCATATTAAATTCCAAGCCTGTAGGGGCACCGGTACATTCGCAAAGCCTGCAGGCTTGACATTTGGCGGAGTTACAGAGTGATTAAATTAGCCAAGGCGCAACAGACGTGACCTACATCCAAACCTGTAAACCATTCTTGCTCATGTTGCATGTGCAGCCGTGAACATGTTCAATTAGTCAAACCCGTAGTTATGGGTTTAGACGGAGCCAATGGTAAAAGAGATATTGTTATCATTACGTCACTGAAAAATGGAGCTTAGATTTCAATCCTTTACAGTTTTGATGTACGAGTTACGATCGGACCCACATTCCAGAAATAATGCAATATTAATAAATCAATAAATATTATATTCTAGTCCATGCGAGTTCTATTATATATATTAACACATTGATTGTCGGGATCGATATAACACGGAAATTACACATAAAAATAAGTATTTTATGTTGCAGATTTGCGAGCTTGAGAATGTTGTGCTATTCATTTTAATACCTAACATCCCTTTCCCTTTAGTTCAAAATACAGTATTTTGTTTATATTTGCATTTACAGTGCTATGGATAGGGCTTTAATCCCCTTTCGGGTCCTCTCTACTACCCTTAGGCTTTTTGGTTCCATTTGCCGGTTACGGGTTACGGGTTACAGTGGATTCGCAGCAATTTAATAGCAATTTGCGAACGTAACATTTACGTGCTTGACAGATCAAAGGCTTAGCGGCAACGGATTTCCGATTTCAACAGCCTGTAGTGTTTTCCGCCTGTAACCCACAGATCGTTTGTGGGTAGCTGTAAGAGGCCAATTTAATAGCCGTAAGGGCTCATTTATGGGCTGCAAGTTTTAACGTTGGGGGAATTAATAGGGCTGCCTGTGTTCATAAACTGAAATTGGTAATATTTTGATTTTGTTCAATTGAAGCCCCATATTACTTAGATTAGATTATTTATTTTGGAACAATATCCCCCCAAAAGAACTAATTGTTTTAGAGCTTAATATGCTCTAAAATAAAAATATGCTGATTCAAAAAGGTAAATCCTTAATTTATTCATAGGAGAGTAAAATGCTGCCATCAAATGCCTGATTTATTACATAGATGGTAGAGCAACTTGGTGGTAGGGAAACAGATGATCACACAAGGACATGCACCTGAGAATGGCTAAGGAGTTTGTGCCTAGGAGTGCCTTATACTGTATGTATATCTGACCCTGGGTAGAAACACACCCCTGACAACAACTTTCATTACTTGAGATACATCCATAATATTACTTATGTTTAAACAGTGGAGACCATTAGTATATTTCGATATTTAGAGCTTAATCTAAAATTTCTAGTAATTTACTGTAGGGACTCCCGATAACAAGGTTCCGGTGCTTTTTTCAGTTTTATGTATACATTTGACTCTTAGGACCCTGTGGCTTTATATTCCTGCTATGCCTATAAACCAGGATGACTATTATCTATTACTTTATTTATACATCCTGTTGTGATATTTAACATCCATTACTGCATCTTCTAATTTAAGCTTCAGAAACATCTGGTGGCTGACTGATCTCCCCTAGATATCTCAAATAAAAAAAAACTATTTTTTTTTAGAAAATCAGAAGTTTTGAAGACTCTCTCTTTATGCATATAATTTTCCATTATGTATCAGTTGACAAATGGGTGGGGAAGATGGGAGAGGAAAGACTGAGGGGATTTGTTTTATATATATATATATATATATATATATATATATATATATATATATTTATATATTGTAATGGTGTGTCATCAGAGGGCAGTAGAGAGCACTTCAATACTTCTCCCCAGGTCTGAGTGGCGAGAGAGAGGTCAGTGAGACCTGGAAAGCCAGTCTGGCAGCCCGGAAGTGTACAGCCAGCGCAGTTGAGACACATTCAGAAGAGTGTCCAGCGTGACCGGAGAGGTCAAAGAGGCACAGCTCCTCTGCAGATGGAGTGCAGACCCTGAAGGGAGTGGACTCTGAAACAGGCAAGTGTGTAGGCCTGTGTTTTGGACTGTATTATGAATTACAGTAGAGCGGTGAGGGAACTGGAGATAAAAGTGTAGGTAGTGCTTCAAAGAGAAGCTAGGATTTATTTTCTGTTTTGATTATTTTCTGTTATGCTGACAAATAAACCGCAAGATCTGTTAAACCATACAAAAGGCTCCAGAGTACTCCATTGTGGTGCTGGAAAACAAGGCACATATCCTGAGCGTGACAGTGAATCTGTCACAATATATATATATATATATATATATTAATTAATAAATGTGATACTTACTCCCTTCCTACACAGGCACAGAAGAAGCAGGCTGTCTGTCAATGTAAATACCCCACAACAAAATTAGAGGTGCTCAATCTGAGAACGGACAATACCTAAGTAGGTTTGTCCTAAAGGTCTGGTTATCTAATCAGAGAGCAACCTCTTTTAGCTCACTTGTGCCCTTCGCAGGGAGAAATATCCTGTAGTCTATCAGTCTGGTCTCACTCAAAAGAGTAACCTAGCCCTAAAATACCAGGCAATTCTACCCTGAACAGGAGAAACAGCAAACCCTAGACGCGGTTCGGCCTCTGTGGGCCTCATCAGGGAGGTGCAGCCTTACTCCCTAAGGCTCAGTGAGCAATAAGTCCATGACTGGTTCCCCCTATCACCCTTAGGGTGAGAATAACCCCTAAGAATCATTTGCATACAACAAAATTAGAGGTGCTCAATCTGAGAACGGACAACACCCGAAGTAGGTTTTATGCCGTAGGGAGTAACGCTGCACCTCACTGACAAGGCCCATAGAGGCCGAAATGCATCTGGGTTTTGCTGTTTCTCCTGTTCAGGAAAGAATTGCCTGGTATTTCGGGGCTGGGTCACTCTTTTGAGTGAGACCAGACTGATATACTACTGGATATTTCTCCCTGTGAAGGGCACTAATGAGCTAAAAGAGGTTGCTCTCTGAGTAGGTAACCAGACCTATAGGACAAACCTACTTCAGGTATTGTCTATTAAATTGCCCTCTCAAAGCTACCCGCAAATGACTTGCGGGTTAAGGGCGGAAAAACCCTACGGGATGTTGAAATCTGAACTCCGTTGCCGCAAATCCTTTGTTCGGTCAAGCCCGTAACTGTTACGTTCCAATAACGCTATTAAATTGCAACAATTTCCCAAAGACGCCCTGGCGTTCAAGCCCGTAGACCGCAAATGGAAGCAAAAATATGACGGCCTCCAAATAATATTTTTTTTCATCAACAGTTGGAATGGTCATGCATATGCCAATATGAAAAGCCATGCTGCAACATGCATAAAGAAACACTACCTGATTAAATAGCAACACAAAAACATGAAACTTATGCCATGTTAACCCTTCCCAACTCACCGAGGCTCTAATGAGGACCCTGGAATATATATATGATTGTATATACAACTCGCTCATCACATCTACATTGGGCAAACAAATAGTGACCAAATGACACCGCCACATCACATAGATCAAGTACCAGGGGAACATTTTATTATTTGTTGTTCAGTCCTTAAGTCATGTCTAACTCTCTGTGACCCATGGACTGCAGGACATTTGGCTAGGTTACTGTGCTGTTCCACAAGTTTTGCATGCCAAAAATACTGGAGTGGGTTGCCAGTTCCTTCTCTAGTGGACTGTGATTTGTCTGACCTCTCTGCCCACCTACAGTCACCCTACATGGTATAGCTCACAGCTTTATTCAGGTACACAAGCCCCTTCACCACCACCACTTAGCAATCCACAAGGGGACCAGGGGAACATACACCACACTAATCTACTCTAACACATCAGGAAGGGCAGCAAAAACACATGGAGGCTGTGCATAGGCACGTGGATCAACAGCCAACTCACCTCCATCAGGGGTAATCTCCGCTACACCCAACCTGGAAAGTCCCACGCCATTGCTGGTGGCCATGTGCCAAGATGTATACCCATTCCTATTTGGTGACCAACCATAATGTTTTGCTATTCATCAATTTACATTAGTGTGGTGTATGTTCCCCTGGTCCCCTTGTGGATTGCTAAGTAGTGTTGGGGAAGGGGCTTGTGTGCCTGAATGAAGCTGTAAACTATACCATGTAGAGCCAGTGTAGGGTGTGCATGTGATAGCAGAGAGGTCAGACAAATCACAGCCCACTAGAGGAGAAACTGGCAATCCACTCCAGTATCATCTGTCATATTCCTATCATGCCCTCATGGTTATATTGATACTCCACAGTATCACTAATTGGACATTTGCATGTGTATTAACTCCTCATGTTGATTATATATATATATATATAAATATATATATATATATATTTATATATATATATATATATATATATATATATATATATATATATATATTATTTGATATCTATTGTTATTATGACTATTATTATTGTTATATGTATTGGTCTATTGCATAGTAACTAGGGCTGATTAATTTACATAGATTGGAATGTGACACATATGTGATGTCCCATAACCCCAACCATTGAAAACACACTGACACGGTGAGAATGGTATAACAAAGCTTTATTTCATACACAGAAATGTTCAAGACTGTGCATTAGTACCATGGGTGTGGTGTGGGCAGATAATGGAAGGGCAAGAGGCTGTGGGCAATTAAAGGACACCTAAAGGGTTAACTGTTAGAAAACGTCATACGGAGAAAGCATAGCATCTACTAGGGTCACATGTGGTCAGGAGACCACAGTAACCATCATCGTATGTGACATAGGATCATATAAAACTCAATTTCATAGAAATAACCATTAATGCGCATACAGCATGTGGTATATGGTCTACATCTACCATATTAAAAAGAGGCTAGAAATCATGGATAATTTGATACAAATCAATTCCACACACTGGATACTACAATAAACCAATTAACATGAACATCATCTACAAGCAGTGATAACCATATTGATTCTGTCTTGTTCAATCAGTATTCCCGGAACATGTGGAGGATGTGTAATACAACAAGGCATGCTTCACTGTGAACACAATCTTTCAGCAAAAACATTGAGCATACTGTATAAGCATTTATATGTGTGTGTGGGGATGTGGCTCAGATATTGGACTGCTTATAGGCCTTTAGTTGCACCTCCATTTGATCCTGTTGTTATATTTTGTAACATGGTGATAGCCTTTCAGCAGAACAGAATAGATATATATTATCTGCATCTGGTGTTTGTCACAGGTTACTAATAATGGCCTCCATGTAAATCAAGTTAACTGCCGTAAATCAACTGCGGGAGTTGTTTTCACCCGTAAGTTCTACACTAATGTAAATCTTTTCTTTCCCCCAAGTTAGGGCACTCACGGCCAAAACCATAAATCCTGCATTAGACTTGACAGATTCCTTTGTAGGTAGTAGCCAAACCAAGCTTTACGGGTGAGACACGGCTCTAGGAGCAAATAGGAAATGCGAACATCATGAATATTATAATGAGTGGGAAGTGCCATAACAAGTGCCGTAGCTGGAGACATTAGTGATATATATATAAAGAAATAGCTTTTTATTTATTAAGATATTTTGATATTAAAAAGATGTGACAATTATATTTATAGCTTCAATAAATAAAGATATGTTTATTTTGTATTAAAATATGATATATTTCTGAACAATGCAAGTATTTGTTCCTAGGCAACGTGGTTTTGTGACGTGTATTAACCCCTTGGGTACTTGGTTGTGTGCTACCCTGGATTTTGTATCATAAACCAGACTTAATACTAACATATCATGTTTCTTCACTTATACATATGTTGATACTAGCGACTTGCCTGTCAAAAAATGACAGCAATGGAATGGTGTTTGGTTGAGACATTAATTTTGTTGGTGTTCCGTGATTCTTCGGCGCTCATTGCGAGCCTCACGCTGAGCGCCTTCGGCACTCATTGCAAGCCTGTTGGTTGTTTGTGTGCTATGAGCAGCATTGGCGGTGGTTTTTTGTATGCTAATGAAATAATTAATAAATTAATAAATTAATATACTTTACCTATTGTGAAGTAATATATGCAGGAAGCATTGTGTTGAAGAGCTGACAATCTGTTTTGATGTTGCTGCAGCACACAATGTCGGTTTTCACTGTTCTGGAGCTGATGTGTAAGTCTTAGCAATGTGTGCAGTGTGTAGTGTAAATAGTGTGCGTGCGCGAGGAAAATCTGTTAGGGTAGCTGTGTACTTCCGCATTGTGTAAGTTAGTGTTGTAAAATGGCAGCTAATGTGTATGTGGTACGTGGCTGTGGGCCTCGTACGGCTTTTTGTGAAAATCTGTATGTGTTTTGTGGTGTTTTGCGTTCTTAGGGTCCTGTAGCCTTGTTTTGTTATTTTTCGGCTGCCATTTTTTCTCTCGCTTAGGGGATTTTTATGTGTCTAAACTCTTGAATTTGGACTTAAATTGAGGTGTAACTTCACTTGCAGAGGTCCAGGGTGCCCCCCCTTTCTGTGGGCAAGCTTTTTATGTGTTTATTGTGTATTTATTTTGTTTTTAATGTTTTCATGGGCGCAGGGTTCAGGCGCTAAGGTCGTAAAGTCCTGCGGCTGATATTTGTGGATGCTAAGTCCGTAAATTTTGCGGTCGAGGTGGGAGCCTCCACCTCCGCAAATGTGAGGGGCCGCATTTGTGGGCCTAAAGTCTGCAGTTGCTGGCAAGAAGCACTTTGCACTTGTCATCATTTTGTAGTGCTTTTTGTGCTATAATGTCCCTTTAAAATGCTTCTGGGGTATTCATCAAGGGTTTGATGAGAGTGATGAAACCAGAGTAGGAATATCCAAAATACCAACAATACTGTGTCTTAAAATTTGAAAGAGGTTAAGTGGTGGGAGCAATGTATTTGCCACACTTATAACTCATCCTCATTTCCAGTCTCTCTGTTCTATATCCTCTCCATCTTTCTCCCTGTTTTCATATTTCCCCTTTCTCTGCTATCTCCCTTAGCTTTTAATTTAATTTCTCCCTCTTTCCAATCATTCTTACTCCTTCCCTCCTTTTGTCATGTTGTTCATTAGTCGATTTGTCTTCCATATCACTTCTGTTTCGTCTTACTAAACTCATTACAATCTCTTTCCCAATGCCCCCCTCTTTCTCTCCCTCTTCATCCCTTAGCATTCCCCTTTTCCCTTCTTTATCCCTTCTCACACAATCCCTTGTAATTTCTATCACATATTATAATTGTCAAACTGCGAGACGTTGTCATGCTTTGCGCTGTTGCGACCGACTTAGCTGAAGGCGCTCATTGCCTGTGAGCCTTGCGTAGCGAGGCGAGCAGTTGAGGCATTAAAACTTGCAGCACCTAAGCGATGAGTATAGCGAGGCATGCAGTTGAAGCATTGAAAGAGGCGTGACTTAGATGAAATGATGTCCAAAGGCGCTCATGCGAGCCTCACGAAGCGAGGCAAGCCGCTAAGGCATTGAAAAACGCGGGACCTAGCCTCCAAACAGTTAGGAAACGCGGTATTGCCTTAGGCTGCAAGCAGTTGAGAAACGAGGCGTGGAACTTAAAAAAATAAAATAAAATACGAAGTCGGAAAAATACAAAGTTAACAGCCAAACCACGCAAATCGAAAAACACAAACCCCCCCCCCAAAAAAAACACACAGCACGGGGGGACAGCCAGGACAACTGGGAGTGAGGTTGCACACAAATTTAATCTGAATTTGGCCAGTTTCAGCAGTCGAAAATCCACTAAGCAAGAAAAAAAATGGGCGCCGAAAAAAAATGTAAACGGGCTACACAACCCCGAATCGCGTAAAACACAGCCAGCAACATACAAGGTAGAAAAACACACTGATAGGAAGGACGGAAAATGCTCGTGAGCCGCGTAAGACATAGACAATCGCCTCCATTTTACAACACTAACTTACAAATTTACACATTACGATCATGAAATGGCGGCTTTCCCGCCTAAACCAAGGTTACAATGAGGCCATAGCACTCTTAAAAGCATTAATGGAAATTCAAGAAATATTTCTTGCTTATGGATTAAATTGTGCAAGTTTTAATTTGCCTGATTCAGGACTTATAGATAAAATAAACTTTGATGACTATGACACTGAGCTTCAAAAACAAATAACACAAGAAAAACTTGCAACTTTAAATACATTACAATTGCAAGCATTTAATGCTGTCACATATGCTACAGATGATGAAGTGGCCAAAGACCGTTATTTCTATCTAGATAGCCCTGGTGGATCAGGAAAAACTTATTTGTACAATTGTTTGATGAGTTACATTCGAGCACAGGGTCATATGCCATTTGCAACAACTGGAACTGACGCACTTTTGTTAGAAGGTGGCAGAACTGTGCATAGTGGATTTAAACTGCCAGCTCCCATTTTATAAACATCAGTGTCAGATATTCCACTGAATTCTTTACAAGCAAAATAAAAAAAAAAGTAAATTAATTATCATAGATGAGGCAACAATGATGCCCTTCAATGTATTGATAAATTATTGAAAGAAGTGATGGATAATAATTTGCCATTTGGTGGAAAGGTGATGTTGCTAGGAGAAGATTTTAGGCAAACATTACCTGTTGTGCCACATGGAAATAGGACTGACATCATTCAAACATGTATCAAGACAAGTACACTGTGGAAAATATTTACACACCTGAAATTAGAATTAAATATGAGATCTGAAGGCCAAAATGAATTCAATGATTGGCTCATTCAAATTGGAGAAGGAAAACATCCACAAATAAATAATCTACCTGATGATACCGTTGAAATTCCATCACAAATGGTTTGCAAGGAATCACTCATATCGGCAATCTTTCTAAACACTATCAATAACAACGATGACTCGGGTCAGAGACTCACATTGTGTGTCAAACAGCATTCCCAGCTTCACAATATTATTGCCGTAATTTTTGATGGGCAAGTCGCTAGTTCCTCATTTAACAATCCTGGCATTCCGCCTATAAAATGGTTCTGAAGCTGGCTTAGGGCAGTAGAGTGTTTTAGTCCATTCCTGGCTGTTGTGACTGACATTGTCATCATGATGGTCCGTGGTGAAGCATTAGCGAAATGTGCTCATTGGCCACCGTAGACACAGTCTGCACTTCCTGATTCTCATACTCATGGCAGAGACATGCTGAACAGCCGGACCCGGCGTTACTCAATCCATTGCCATCCGAATTCTGTGAACTATTGACTAAGATAAGATATCTATATACAGTATATGTTGTTAAAATATGGTATTACCTAAAAAAATTCATATTATGTCCAAAAGTTACCACCAAATTATTTACAAATGTGAAAGTAGAGTTTAACAGCTTCTCAGATGCCTTTTTCATACTGATAGATAATAGATTCAGTATACTTGGGGGTGACATTCAGCTTAGCACAGAGTAGTAAGTTTGTCATTTATAAGAGTAAGGGGTAAATGGTGAGCCCCCATCACAACCACTTAGACAGTATCCAATTCACTATATTAGTATAGGTAGTAGCACTTTTTAGCAGGGGGTAAGTGGAAGGCCCCAAGTCTCACCATAAAAGATAGTTAGGGATCATCCCCTTTCTTTACATTAGTTTTTTATTTCTATATATCAAACCATCTATAGCACCTATTGCATGCACAGCATTTTGTTTTTCGCTATTAGTGATAGCACTGGCACTTTATTACCACAAATGTGTACAATGTTTCTTTTTCCCCCCTATTGAAATATAAAAAGAGACATTGGATATCTGAATAAACCAACTAACATCCTGAACTTATTATAAGAGTATAAAAATTATAACAAGATTAGCACTTTCTATTTAAGGGCACAGTCAGATTTATTACAAAAATCAAGAAGTAACTTACTATGGGCCTCATTCAATTGCGATTTGGCCAATTGAATAAGGCTCTAAATAAGCACATAGCATATATATTTTTTTTTAATAAAATTTTTATTGAAAGGAATACAGAATAAAGACAGGTATTAGGTACATTAACACATAAGATTGTCTGTAAACACATATACCTGTGATCAACTTTCTAGCCTCTCCTTTCCGTTTTTTTTTTCTTTTTCTCCTTTCCCTTAAAATTTGACGTTATTGTCAAGTAATCTAGACCTTTTAATTTAAGCAAGGGAAGCATGAACCAACAGAACTTATTTACATAAAAACTGAAACTTTAAATAAACAAATAAATATATAACTATGGAGATAAGGGAGGAATCACTAGATCAAGTTGAGTTTATACAGTTATTATGCATACAGTCACCTCCAGTGCTGTGTTCCAGACGTACCAGTCAGATCGGAGCCTCCAGACCCAGTCCTCGAGTCTCCTCCACCCCAAGCCTCTTTTTGGTCTAGTTCTATATAGTTATTGCTATAATACTATCTGTGGACCCTTCAGGACAGAGGGGAACCTAACGAAGACTCTAGCCAAGGCCTCCAGATTTCTTGGAACTGTGTCACCGTATCTAGAATAGCAGATGTTAACCTTTCGTTTATTGCTATGTAATATATTTTTTTTATAACCTCTTGCACATTTAACTTTTCTGACTTCCATTGGCTGGCTATGTGCACTTTGGTGGCTGTGGCCATTATCTGGAATAGCTTATTCTGTTTTTTTGAAAAGCTAGAATCTTGGACGTGCCCTGATCTGTCTAATGCTGGGTCTAGGGTCAGATTAAAATCCCCCCAATCACCAGTTTGCCTAGATCTAGTGTGCCTAACTCTCTTAGCATGTTAATCAGGGTTTGGTGTGGTGATGTTGTGGGGGAGTATAGGGAAAGTAGAGAGATTCTTTGGCCTGAAATTAAGCCGGTGACCAAAACATAGTTCCTCTCTTTGTCTATTCTAGTATGCTCCGGGATGAATGGGAAATGCTTATGCATCAGAATGGCTGCCCCTGCTCTTTTCGTAGATTGAGTGGCCATGTACACTGTCGGATACTCTCTATGTAAATATTTTGGTTTACCCTCATGTGTGAAATGAGTCTCCTGCATGAAGATAACCGAGGGTCTCAACTTTTTATATTGCCTAAATGCTTTCCTCCTCTTAAAGGGGGAGTTAAAACCCTTAACATAGTGAGTTATAAATATGTACTCTGAGCTACTCATTGTGATTTGGTGGGTAGGTGTGCATGGTCTGCCTGGCTACCTTTTATTCCTTGTCCGACGTCCACTCTTTGGTGACCGGTAAGGGATGGAGGCCTGGAGGGGAGGTTCTGGGGCCGGAGACTCCGTCCGCTATCAGTCCAGGGAGAAACAGAAAGAGACAACATTAGATTTACATTTGACCAAGTTCCTTCTGCAACATACATTCTTCTAATCTCCTATAGGCTAGTCCCTTGAGCTAGGTTTTCTTGGCTGCCCAAACCCCGGCTACTATCATCTGTGGAGATATAGCTCTCTGAATGCATTTCTATCTGTCTTTCTGGACTTCAATATATTTTGCTGGTTGCCCCTTGGGGGCTTACTAGCTTCTCTATCAATTCTAGATCTATCCTTTCTCCAAAAATAATAACAATTAACCTCAACAACATTTCAACTAAATGATGTAAACTAGGATATACCCCGTCCATGTCGGGTAACTGGTTCTGACAGGCCCTTCACTTGAGGCCTCGACTAACATATGTCTTAACTAAAGTCTTCAGTGCCTATTATAGTCCCACTAAAGCAGGTCAAAAAAGTCCCATAAGCAGATGAGGAAATAAAAACTCGAAACAACTTCCTAATGGTGGGTAGCCTTCACTCCGATCGCGGTGGTATCAGGCTTTCCGGAGACGGGCCCGTGTCTCCTCTGTGCTGAGTATTAAGCCCCCCTTGGCTCCTACGGGGCAGATTCTTGTCTCTATAGTTCCTGGGGGGGAGCAGGTCTTCTCTCGGTAGCTGTGACCCTACTACAGTCCACTGTTTCTTCGGTATGGGAGGAGGTGGAGGGAAGTTGCGCTCCTCTGCCGGGAGGTCTGCCGGGCAAAGATGGATCTGTCGTAGTACTGCGAGGCAGTCTTCTAAGTTGCGGGTGGTGTGTGAGGTCCCTTGGTAGTTGAAGGTGAGGGCAAAGGGAAAATTCCACCTGTATTGAAGCATGTTATGCTGCAAAATCGCCAGAGCCGGTTTCATCTGTCTCCTTCTGTCTAGTGTGTTGGGGGATAAGTCTGCATACACTTGGAGGGTGGAGTTATCTGGCCCTTTGACTGCCTGCATCTTCCTTGTTTCTGCTAAGAGACAGTCTCTGGTTTGTTGTCTCAAGAATCTCACCACAACATCCTCGGGGGCCTCTGGATTTCTCGCCCCTCCTAGCGCTCTGTGGGCTCGTTCAATTTCGAGGACTTCCTTTGGTTGATCGGGTAATATAGTAGTGAAGGTTTCTTTTAAATACCCTGCCAGATCTTGCGTAGTCCTAGGGACCCCCCGGACCCTGATGTTGTGGCGGCGGGATCGGTTCTCTAGATCTTCAATCTTATCAGTCAGCTCCATGATGCTGTATGAGTTCCGATCTATGGTGGACCTGTCATGTTGCTGTGCTTCTCCCATCTGATCCACCATCTCCTCCAGGAGTTGGGTCCTCTGCCCCAGTTCTTTCAGGTCTTTTCTCAAGGGTTCAATTGCCTTGGCTAGGAGCTGTTCTATCGTTGCTATGGACCTGGGCGATAGATCAATGTGTTGTTTTGACCTCTTGGAATTTCTCCTCATGATAAGATGATTCATAGTGGTCTGAAGCTGAATCTGGTGGAGATGTCGGCTTTGTTGTTTTGGGTGGGAAGTGCTCCCGGATGCCCTTTGCGGAGGAGTTCTTTCTACTTTTCTTCATTTCTGAAGGCAGAGACGTGCGTGTTACAAGGGCTGCAGTACTCTTCCCCTTTACCTTCTCTGCTTTCAATTCCCTCAGGAGTGTATAGCTGTGGATTTCGTTAGGCCAGTGTGGTCCAGGGCTGTGTTCTCATATGAGATCGGTCCTTGTAGCTTGTTAGTCAAGGCCTCCTGTTAGGAATCCTTCACATCTCTTGGCTCAGTGCTTCACATCATTCCTTACAGGCTCCACCAGATACAGGTGAAGGGGGACTTTCAGGCTAATTATCTTGGTATACATCCACAGCAGTTTTGCTGAGTGGCCACAGGGTGGTAGCATAGGATCTCTGCAGCCGTGTTCAAGTAGTCCTTTCTAGAATGTCCCAAGAGATTAACTGCAGGATTATCTGAGGTACAAAAGTCAAGGTGTTAAAAAGTCCCCGCTTGATACCTTGAGGGTGGCAGGAACCGCTGCAAAAGTAAGCTTGCAATGACTTCTTGTCCAGTTGAGCTCAATGCAGGATCTGGCGCTGTCAGGGTTAAAGATCCAAAATAGACTATTAGTTGCTGTATTCTGCTGGTGAAATGTTCTTCCCCAGCATGAGGGATAAGACCCAGTTTGGAGTGTCCAGAGGGGCTAGCTCTTCCTGGGGCTTAAACTCCTGGATGTAGGTCAGATGAGAGATGAGTCTGCGTCTGTCTCCATGCTATCATGAGGTGCCTCAAAATGGCTTTTCTTCTGCCCCTTCTTCCTATGCAGCCTAATTATCCCTCTTGTGGGGCTCTTTGGGCTTATGGGGTACCCCTGCTGGCCCCTGGGTGTCTGTGGAGTGTCCTGGGTGCCTTCGGGCTCTATAGAGGGAGGTATCTCTTTGGCAGGTAGTGCTGTGGCTTAGTAAACATGGTGGCCCAGTGCTCCTGCGGGCTCCTGACTTCCCCCACAGTACCTTGATGTTCTGGCTGGTAAGCGGGCTCCTGCTGGTGCCTCCGCCGGTCTGTGTCTCCCGTGCAGGGAGAGCCAGCGCGCAGGGCACGCTGCTGCTGTGTGGCAGTTACTGGCCTCTGAGTGCTCCAGCTTTCCTCCGGGGCCTCTGTTCTTTATCCGGAGTGATTCTCTGGGGGTCCGTGGGCTTCCCCTGGTGCCCCCTGATGTTTTTGGAGGTGACTCAGGAGGTTCACAGGGCTAAATTACCCCGAGATCCGGCGTTCCCGACGGAGCTCTCTCCTCACGCGTCCTGCTGGTTAGGGCGCTGGCTCCGCCCCCCATAGTATATTTTTTTTAAATACGTTTTTAGTTAGCGAAAAGCTTGCTTTTGGATAGATGTTTACTAACTAAAAACTTCTTTAAAAAATATATGTTATGTGCTTATTTAGAGCCCCATTCAATTGGCCAAATTGCAATTGAATGAGGGCCTATGTGTCTATCCTTTTCTTAATTATGTCTTAATTCTTTTTAAACCATACATCAATAAAACGTTATCATTTTTTTCAAACTATTTCATTTATTTTTTAAATTTAATCTACAGTGGAGTTATCTTTGCAAAAAAAGGGTGTCTTTTCATAAAATCAATGACTTTGTCATCTGTCATTGAAGGGGATATTTATCTTCTCCTCCTTCATACTGGAGGGAAAGTTAAATGCCCCCTTCCCTGGGTGCACATGAGTTGTAAGTTGCAAGTAACATTTGCATTCACATGTGCCAGTTTTCTGCTATCCTTTTTGACAGTATGTACCACTGTCTTACGTGCCACAGCCAGCATCATTATTGACGTGCACACACTCATTAACATACTGTCATAAGCATCAACTGTGGTGTTTTTTTTGTCCGCAACTAGGCAATAGTTTAATTTATTTTGACTTGCAATTCTACTAACCATATCTTTGTGATATTCCTGACTTTTAATTTGACTTGGCCTCTCTAATGTCACCTAACCCATGTCTTCATTTGACCGGTCTAAATTCTGCTACCTGATCCTTGGTTTTGGACTTTGGATATTTGGTGACTTCTGGCACACTGAGCTTTGCTAATGTTTTCTGGCTCTCACATTCTCTGTGGCCTGCCTTGATGCCTGGACTGTGTTTGAACTTGCTCCAGTCTCTAGCCATTTCTGTACTGCATTCCTATTGTGCTGCTGGCCCCCAATCTTGTGTCCTCGAAGATACTTTAAGTTTTCCTAGTCGACTACAGCTGTTTGAGAGTTGAGATCCTCATTAAGAATGCTTAGAATGAAACCTAGTAATTAAAGTGTTACTGCTTGCACATAGTGAAATAATCTATACTTTTGCTCAAAGGCTGTAGACAAGCAGTATGGAAAAATACAGTAACTGAATTCCACATGCTTGGAATATGAATAAAGGCATCCACAGGATTTAATCAGCCTATCTTTATAATTCACTAGAATTAATAGACAGATGATATGGGCCAATTAGTTCATATCTTCCATCAAATACATGTTTCTATAATTCATAAAAATGTTAAAAAAGGCCAATGGAAAATACACAAACATGCTACATTAATCTTGGCCATCCCTGACCCTCTCTCCATACCTCTAGCTCTCCTTACTCTCCTCCTCTCCTCACTCTCACTTTCTGGTGTTCCCCTCCCTCTCCTCCTCTTTCTCTCCTCAACTTTCCTTATATTGTTGCAGACATCATAATCAGCATCCATTTTAATATCTAGAACAGATCTACACAACTACCACAACTGATTATGTTTTACCAATATGGGAGAAACTCATACTGCTGTTCCACTGCTCTTTATTATATTTTATCATTGTCTTTCTCTGCCAAGACGTTTAGCATGAACTCTTTTCATTGCACTTACCATTCTCTGAAATATACTTCTCTAATAAACCCCTTCAGAGATTTTGGGTAAGATTTTCATATTCACCTTTCACTGCTCTTTTCAGAGTTGCACAATGCTAACATTATTATTCTAACCCCATATGCTTTATGACTAGATTATAACTGAGACGACCAGGAAAAGAAACTACATATTGCTTAGTGCCACATATGTTACTGGTCTTAAGACACATCACATCAGGGATCAAATACAGAGAAATATCCCAGCTAGAAACATTAACCTAGTGCAAACTGGATGTATTGGAATGTTACTGTGAGTAAGATGAGACTATTCACCAAAACATGGGTGGCAGAGGTATTCTGACATGGCCAAGAGCCGGTATCAATCAGGCTCCCGCTGCATTTAAAATTTTAAAATTATCCTCTGCAGGTCCTTAAAGGACTTGCGGTACACCATCAGCCAATCCACGGCCGTGGGACCCCCAAAGTGTCCCCATATTAACCTCTTGCTGCAGGGGTCCATAGGGACCCCCAAAGCCGCCGCACATTAACCCCTTGCAGCGGGGTCCCTGATTGGCATCGATCAGACCCCGCTGCATTTAAATAATTTAAATTTCCCACCATGGGTCCTTAAAGCGCCCGTGACACACTATCAACCAATCCCAGCCATGGGGGTACTGCAAGTACCCCCGCAGCACCTAACATTAGCCCCCTCAATGCTGGAGGTCCTTATCGGGACCCCCGCAGCCACCCACATTAACCTTTTGCACAGGAGCCCCGGATCGGCATCGATCAGGCCCCAGCTACATTAAAAAAAGTAAAATTTTCCTGCGCTGAAAAAATATTAACCCTTGCTGCGGGGGGGGGGGGGGGGGGGGACTACAAGTTACCCCCCAGGCACCTAAAATTATCCCCATCACTCATGGGGCTCTATACAGAGCCCCATGAGCCATTAGTTAACTAAAATGGCCCCCCTCAGTGCAATAGGGGGTCTATATAGACCCCTATAGGACACTATAAACCCCTAGGTTAACCCTACAAGTGCCACGAGGGTCCTTCAGGACCCTCATGACAAAGTCTAAGCACTACACTACACTATCAACCCTAACTATACCCCATTAACCCATACTAAACCCTATCGAACCCGATCTGGGCCTATCTAACTCTATCTGGACCTAATTAATGTTACTGGGCCTATCTAACCCTTACTGGGCCAATCTAACCCTAATTGGACCTATTTAAACCAATCTGAACCTAATATCCGCCTAGCTAAACATAACACCCTATCTAGACATTACCCCCTATCTATACAATACCCCCTAAATCCAAGCTAAAATATAATAAATAAAACCACTTACCTCTGCAGATGTCCCTTCAGATTGCACCCCTAGGAAAAAAGAAACATCAAATTAGTACATAATTAAACGGTACATATAATAAATAAACATTACAAATACAGTATTAAACTTACCTTTCCTGCATATCCCCGTCCATCTTCTTCTGTTCTCCGGCTTGGCCCTTGGAAAAAAGATACATCACATTAGTCACACATAAACACAAATACACAAAACATAAGTAAACAATAAACATTATAAATGTAAAACCTACCTGTCTGTAATGTCCCCGGCCTTTTCCTCTTCTGCCCCGTCTGGGCCCTTGAAGAAACCACGCTCTAAGAAAAAAACTAATAAAAAAATTATGGAGCTCTGCACTTGCGGAGTTCCTCGACGCTAATGAGGCCTCCAGAGCCTCTTCCGGTAGAAAATTGGCAATTGCACCTTCTGATTGGCTGAAAAGGCTGTCAATCAAATTTCAGCCAATCAGAAGGCGCAAAGATGTGAGCCAATCAGAATGGGATACACCCCTATATCCCATTCTGACTGGCTGACTGATCTGTCAATCTTGTTTAAACCAATCAGAAGGCACTATTGCCTTCAGCCAATTACAATGGGATACACAAGGTAATTGGCTGAAGGCATCTGCACCTTCTGATAGGCTGCAGTCTGATTGACAGTGACAACAGCCAATCCTAATGGGATATAGGGGTGTATCCCATTCTGATTGGCTCACACCTTGATGCCTTCTGGCTGAAATTTGATTGACAGCCTTTTCAGCCAATCAGAAGACACCATTGACAATGTTCTACCGGAAAAGGCTCTGGAGGCCTCAATAGCATCGGGGAGCTCAGTTAGATTAAAAAAAATATTTTTAGCAAGATTCTTCAAGGCCCAGACGGGGCAGGAGAGGAGAAGGCCGGGAACATTGCGGACAGGTAAGTTTTACATTTATAATGTTTATTGTATATTAATTTTTTGTGTATTTGTATTTATGTGTGACTAAGGCGATGTATCTTGTTCCAGGGGCCGAGCCGGAGAACAAAAGAAGACGGACAGGGACATGCTGGAAAGGTAAGTTTAATACTGTATTTGTAATGTTTCTTTATTATATGTAATGTTTAATTATGTACTAATTTGATGTTTCTTTTTTACCTAGGGGGTGCAATCTGAAGGATACATCTGCAAAGGTAAGTGGTCTTATTTATTCTATTTTAGCTTAGATTTAGGGGGTATTGTATAGATAGGGGGTAATGTCTAGATAGGGGGTTATGTCTAGATAGGGGGTTATGTCTAGATAGGGGGTAATGTCTAGATAGGGGTTATGTATAGATATGGCGTAATGTCTAGATAGGGTTAATGTTTAGACAGGGGGTTATGTATAGATAGGGGGTAATGAATAGATAGGGGCTTATGTATAGATAAGAGGTAATGTCTAGATAGGGGGAAATGTATTGTAGTTAGGGGTATATTTATAATGTCTTGATTACTGTAATGTTATGTATATTTGTGTATGCCTTTTCTTTTCAGGTGTGTAATTATTTTTGTATTTTTTGTAGTGGCGTGGGGGGTTTGTTATTTTTTTTTTGTAGTGAGGGGGGTTTGCAATGTCCTTTTTTATTTTTTGTATCTTAGGTTTTTTATTTTTGGTAAAATAGTTTTTTTTATTTTTGGTAACCTAGGTTTTTTTATTTTTTGTACCTTAGCTTTTTTTATTTTGTGTAATTTGTGGGGTGGGGGGTTTAATGGGGGTTAGATAATAAGTGTTAGCTGGTAGGGGCTAATAGGTTAGGGTAGAGGGGGGTTAATTTAGATTTAGTGGTTTATTGGGAGGGGAATAGTGTAGTGTAGTGTCTGTACTTAGTGTCATGAGGGTCCTGGGGGACCCACATGGCACTTATCGGGTTAATAATAGGGTTTTTATTGTCCTATGAGGGTCTGTATAGAGCCCCATGAGTCATAGGGTTAATTAAGGGCTTATGGGGGTCTGTATTGACCCCATGAGTGACAGGGTTAATTAAGGGTTTATGAGGGTCTGTATTGACCCCCCTTAGTGACAGGGTTAATGAAGGGCTCATGGGGCTCTGTAAAGAGCCCCACGAGTTATAGAGTTAATTAAGGGCTCATGAGGCTCTGTATAGAGCCCCATGAGTTATAGAGTTAATTGAGGGCTCATGGGGCTCTGTATAGTGTTCCATGAGTTATAGAGTTAATCAAGGTTTCATCGGGCTCTGTTTAGAGCCCCATGAGTGAATGGGTTAATTTTAGGTGCCTAGGTAGGTTCTCATAGTACCCTTGTGGCAGGGGTTAATATGTTTTGGGCGTGGATCCTTTCAGGACCTTTACAGTACTTTAAAGACCCGCGAGGTAGGAAACTTGAATTTTTAAATGCAGCGGGGTCACGATTGTTGCCGATCAGGGACCCCTGCTGCAAGGGGTTAATGTGGGGGGCTGCGGGGGTCCCTATGGACCCCTGTTGCAAGGGGTTTATAATGGGTCACACTTTGGGCGTCCTGATGGGTTCCCCCAGCATAGAAGTGGTTAATGTTAGGTGCCCCTGGTGTACTTACAATACCCCCAGGAATGGCTAATGGTGTGCCGCGGGCCAATTAAGGAGCAGCGGCAGGGAAGTTTTAAATGCAGCGGGGGCCTGATCTATGCCGCTCGGGGACCCCGGCTGCAAGGGTTTAATTTTGGGGGGGGGGCTGCGGTGGTCCCTATGGACCCCTGCAGCAAGGGGTTAATGTGGGGTCACTTCGGGGGTCCTGATGGGGACCTCCAGCATAAAGGGGGGTTAATTTTAGGTGCCAGGGGAGTACTTGGAGTACCCCCCCCCCACGGCAGGGCTTGTATGTAAAACTGCCGCAGAGGTCCCATTCAGGACCCCGCTGAAAAATGATGAGGTGTGAAGCCTGCGAGATCATCTCTCAGGTTGTCACTCCTCCTGCACTGTTTCTCTGTGTTGACATGGATGGCCCTGCTGCATAGCTCATATGTTGCTCGCAGCAGGGTCAATTTAATAGAGTTGTAACTTTTCAAAATTTTAAGCACGTAGGGCTTAAGTTCAAACTTTGTATCTACAAGGCTGGAATTTAATGGGGCTGCAAATCATTATTCCTTTGTTAGAGGACCTATGTTAGAATAAACTGCATTGCCTCTGTAATTGCCTTTGGTGGCATGTTCCTGTTAGCCAATGTGCAGAAATATAGCTATAGGATATAAACTGACTTAAAAGGACATTGATGTCCCACCAGGAAGTTGGTTTAACCCTACAGAGCATTACAGTTTTCTCTACTTAATTCCTGATATACTTAACATTGCCTGTATGGTAATTTGCAGTTCAGAGTACTTGATAAGGGTGGGAAAGGGGATCTAACTGCATCATATCATTGGGGGATATTGCACAATAACTAAATAATAACATTGTTTTGGCCCCCACAGAGCCAGAGAAGAATACTTTGATTCTGATTAGCACATCAAAGCAGTTAACTAGTATTATAGAGCCACTAATTTGCATGACACAACACAAACAATATCAAATTTCTCAGAACTGATCCACTTTAAAAACAAATAGCTATTTATAGCCATGGCTAGGTTAGTATTTTGATGCCACCATAGGACCCATGTGGTGTAGGGATTAGTGTTGTGTCATACTAGGGTCAATTATGAACCCCTCAGTAGGGGTTAATTGATAGGTGCCATCAAGGTTAATATTTAGGTCCATGGGGTTCTCAATAGACACCTATGGAATTAGTAGGGTCGGGGGTTACCAGGGGAGGGAATCCCGTGGGTTCCCTTCTGCTCATGAGAAGAGAATCCCTGAGGTTCCCTTCAGCGTAGGGGGGGAAAATCCCTGGGCTCATAGGGGTAGGGCTACTTGGTGGATCCATGAAATCCCCCAAGTATGTGTAATGTTTAGAGTGCACTTACTAACCCTCAATTGTGTGGGATATATATATATATATATTTATAAATATTAATTTAAAAAGATCACAGCACTACACTCAAAATATGAAATCACCCTTTATAGCAAAAATAAAATTGTGTTCCTGAAGCAGCAATATAAATATTTCAATTTCTTTGTAGATAGGAAAGAGACTGCTGGGGATCATCCATCCACTTGTGGTAAAGGGTCAATTTAAAAAATGGAAAATAGTACTCAATCTCAAGTCCTCCTTTCTAAATTGTCAAAGAAAATTATGTAATTTTCAATCTTTATCTTTGTTCTATAACAATGTGTACACATTTGTTTCAAAGATTGATACTTTTCATTGATTATGCAGATTTGTAAATGTATTTTTATCAAGAATAATTAATAATGTAAAAAATAATTCCCTTTAATGAAAACGTTATGTATTATTCAGCCAATATAATCAATGCCTTTTGACATTTGAGAACATTTAAAATAATTATAACAATAACCCAAAAAAGTTAAAAAAAAATCATACCTGCTGTCAAGTAGTATAAATGTATTTCTTATTTAATTGTTCTGGTGAAAGGTGTCTAAAGAAAATGTACAATTTCAAACAGTTCTTTATATCACCTTAAACATTTCAATAATCTGGATGATTTTGTTACATTATGCAAAATATCATTAGCAATGTGAGGGAAGTACTGGTTGAATAGTTGCTTTATTCTCTCTCTATAATTTTTTTGTATAGATTTATATTTGCAACAACAAGCACCATCCTCTCTACATATATATTTTTTTAGATGATGTGTTTATAATCATATAGGATTATTCCTCTTTTTATGATACATATTTTTATGCTATTTAAGGCTTTGGTAAATAAATATTTATTTAGTTATTAATTTAACGCCAACACATTTAAAATTGCTTTTATAACTTTTTGAACTAATTAAATGTGAGAAATGTGTCATGCCTACCATCCCGCCATTCCTCCAATATAGCTTGTTCCAAGTCCACAATGTACACAAAGTAAACTATGTACATGTACTAAATTGTGACATGTTGGAGAATCCTTAAAAATGTCTAATAGCACCTCTTATTAAAAGGCTATGGGACTATATTGCTAACAACCCTTTTTAGAAATGGGTTGTGACAAAGATAAACATTTTATTCACTATTTGTTAATGTTAAAAAAGTTCAAAATAAATATTGCATACAATATACCTTAAGAAAATACAGAGGTAGAGGTAGTTCATGTACTTATGTTCCACCTCTGTCTCTGGGTAAAAATACAGAAATGAAAGTCTCTTGACTCATCCATGGTCAATGTCATTATGACTTCCCAATCAGTGGATTAGCCAGTGAGAATGGAGGACCCCAGTGCAACTTCTCTATCTGCGTCTTGCAGTCAATAAACAAATCAAAAAATATATGAAGATTAGCGACTTGCCCGTCAAAAAATGACGGTCAACAAAATGTTAAGCCATTTTATTGCTGTTTGGCATACAATGTTAAGCTTTTTATACTCTAAGGACCTTCGTTGCTCATTGCGAGACTCGCGCTGAGCGCCTTTGGCGCTCATCGCGTGGCTTGCAATGATCGCCTTTGGCACTCATTGTGAGCCTCTCCTCGCGTGTCCTTTGGCTCCTCTTCATATTTTTTTAAATACTAATTGATGAATTAATTGAATAATATAGTTTACCCTTTTGTAATTAATATATGTAACAATCAATAGCCTGAAGCGGTAACAATATCTTTTTATTGTCCTGCAACATATAATGTCCAGTTGGACTGTTGCTGGCCTGAGGAGATAGTTTTATGAATGTCCCAATTGTGCATTAGAAATAGGCTGCATGCGTGAGGGCAAGCCATTGGTTTATTTGTGTAAAGCGCTACTTTAGATATGTAATGTTGTTAGTGGCAAGTTAGGATTGTAAAATAGCGTAGTTTGTCTTTGTGCTATGCGGTTCGCGAGCATTTGCCGTCCTTTGTAATAGTGTATTTTGTAGCTTGTACGTTCCTGCGCGGTCCAGGGTTGTGTAGCCTCGTTTTCATTTTGTTTGGCTGCCATTTTTTCCTCGCTTAGCCGATTTTCGAGTGGCAAATCTCTGCAAAATGGACTTAAATTTCCTTCCCACCTTACTCCCAGACGTCCTGGCTGTTCCCCCGTGCTGTGTTTGATGTGTTTGTTGTATTTTTTTTATTTTTTTGTGTGTTTCGTGTTTTTTTGCTTTTCGCGGTTTGGCTATTAACTTCGTATTTTTCCTATCTCTTTTTTTTCTAAGTCCCCTGTTTGTCAAGTGCTTGGAGCCTAAGGCAATCCTGCGTTTCCTAAGTGTTTCTTGGCTAAGTACCGCGTGTTTCATTGCCTCCACTGCTCGTCTCATGTTCCTGGGTGAAAGTGGTTTGCAGTTGACGATGTTTTGCGTGGTCCAGGGTCTCTTGTAGCCTAGTTTTAATTTTTTGGACCGCCATTTTTTTTCTTGCTTAGCCGATTTTTTTGTGGTGAAACTCTGCAAAATCTACTTAAATTTGCGTTCCACCTCACTCCCAGATGTCCTGGCTGTTCCCCTATGCTGTGTGTGATATTTTTGTTGTATTTGTTCTTTTTTGTGTGTTTCTTGTTTTTTGCTTTTTGCGGTTCAGCAATTAACTTTGTATTTTTCCTGTTTCGTATTTTTTTTTCTAAGTCCTGCGCTCATCACCTAAGTGCTCCGATTTAACAGCTCGCCTCACTTTGCAAGGCTCGCAAGCGATGAGCGCCTTTGGCGCTCATCGCCTAAGACGTACGCACCACGCAAAGCGTGACTACGTCTCATAGTTCGACAATTATAATATGTGATGATCAGAGCACCAGCAGTAGCTTTGCCACTGAGCCCAATATACACTTGTAAAGTTAAACACACAAGGTTCTAGCGCCTGTATTTTTTCTGGCTATGAGCTAAGCAGCCATACCCATAATAGCATCCCTTTGCTGGCCTTCAAACTAATTAGCTGGTTCTACTCCAATGGGAGGGCAGCACTTAAACCATAATTGTACAAAACCAATGCTTCCAACCACCATTTGCCAGCAAAATGACCACTATGACAGTGACAAAATGATAAATTACATTGGTATAATTAGGGGCAAAGACCAGCTCCTTCACGCCAGGGCGAAAGTGAAACTTAGGGGAGGATGCCATGACCAGACCCCTTAAGCCCTTGGCATCCCTCCTCTGATACTACTCTTTTCCTTCCATTGCAGGTGCAGGTTATGCCTCTAATGGTATAGGAATCCAAAAAAATCTGGGGGGTGAAGAATTATATATATATATATATATATATATATATATATATGAAACTCCCTGTTATCCGGCACACACTGGGACTCCCTATTGCCAGATAAGTGTAGTTGCTGAAAAAAAGAGTCTAAATGACCTTAACCCCCCCCACACCCATTTCTAAAGGCATTAGCACCTAAACTGGGCCATTTAGGCCCAAAAAAATCAATTAGAAAAAAAATTAGTATTTTTTTTTGCAGTCTTGAACTGCCGAATAGTACCGGGTTTTCAGGTTTAGCAGGAGTTTTTTTAAAATGGGGAATTGATGCTGGTGCCGGATAATCAGGAGTTTACTATACTAGTCGTTTACCCATCATAAATGGCGGTATAATTCCCCCCCCTGTGTCTCTTTACTCCCCTCTCACTCCCCTGAGTCTGTCCACCTCTCCCTTTCCACCTCTCCCTCCCCTGTGTCTCTTTCCTCCCTCTCCCCTGTGTCTCTTCCCCTATCACTCCCCTCTCCCTCCTCTTTGTCTCTTCCCTGCCCTGTTTCTCTTCCCCCCTCTCCCTTCCCTGTGTCTCTTTCCCCATTTCCCTACCCTGTGTTTCTTTCCCCCTCCTCCCTTCCCTGTGTCCCCTTCCCCCTCTGTCTCTTCCTCCCCCCTCCCTCTACTGTGTCTCTTCCCACCTCTCCCTCCCCTCTCCCTCCTCTTTGTCTCTTCCCCATCTCCCTCCCTGTGTCTCTTCCCCCTCTCCCTTCCCTCTGTCTCTTACCCCCTCTCCCTCCCCTATGTCTCTTTCCCCCTCCTCCCTCCCCAGTGTCCCCTTCCCCCTCTGTCTCTTCCTTCCTCCTCCCTCCCCTGTGTCTCTTTCCCCTTTCCTCCTCTGTCTCTTTCCCCCTCTCTGTTACCCCCCTTTGTTCCTTGCGCGGTGCTCATGCACGGCTGGCGCAGCACTTTGCGTACTGCAGCATGTACGGAAATTAGTTTAGTTTGTAAAGTGCACATGCGCACCCCTGGAGCGTTACAGACACTTTACAAACTATATTAGTGACTAGCGACTTAACCCGTCAAAAAATTACAGTCAAAAAATTTTGAATCCATGGCAATGCTGTTTGCCACACAATGTGAATGTTTTTGTACTGTGAGGACCTTCGGCACTCATTGCGAGCCTTGCACTTCGGCGCTCATTTTGAGCCTCTCCACTGGTGTACTTTTGCTCCTCTGAGCAGCCCCTGTGCTCATCACAAAGACAGATACATATGTCTCTATTTTTGTGAATAATAATCAATTAAATATTTACTTAATGGATTAATATACTTTACCTAATTGTAATTAATACAGCCATCAATCAATAGGCTGAAGAGCTAACAATTTTTTTTTTTCTCCTCTGGTGTACTTTTACTCCTCTGAGCAGCCTCTGCGCTCATCACAAAGACAGATACGTATATATATATATATATATATATATATATAAAAATACATATAACCATATATATACCATATGTATATATATATATATATATATATATATATATATATATATACAGTATATATATATGAGAAGTGAGGTAGCCGTGAATGTCCAGTAATCCAGTTGAATAATCAGAGTATTGCAGTGAATAGTGATACCTTTTTTATTGGACAAACGTATTCATAATAAAGCGACAAGCTTTCAAGAGATAATGCCTCTCTTTATCAAGTCAAAAAGTATCGAATAAATGTCTCAAGATGAATTGCAACATTAAACACTTTGAAAATAAGAACATTTTTAACTGGGATCATAAGGATTTCATAGACATCAACCTATAAGACCCAGAAAGTTGTTGACAGCCACACAATCTTCGTCTGAATATGAGTCATCCGCTCTAGAGGATAATGATAATAATTTAGATCATGGTACACAACTAAGGAGCTTACCTCAGTCTTTTTTAGAACAAGGATCGAAAAGAGGTCATGTACCAAGACATCACAGAGACAGGACTTACAGATCCAAAAACGATATGGAGAAAGCCAGTGGCGGCTGGTGACTTTTCAAGTTGGAGGGGCGACAGGGTGAAACATAGCCACTCCCCCTTTTTCAAACCACACCCATTTTTATAACTCCGCCCCCCTGACATCATAATGACCTTTATAAGCCCCACCCAATGACCTTATAATTGTAAAGCCCATTGAAATACATGATCAACAATGCAGAAATGTCAAGAAGTAAAGTTACAATGTGTTAAATTCATTGGTATACAATATAGATTGAAAAAACTCATGTGACAAGACTACAGCAATATCATAATTGCACCTATACGCATTAACAGAAAAATTAAAGGAGTGACACCTACCATTAGTCGGGTCTTCTTCTCAGGGTATTCACGTTCGGTAAGTTGACCAATGAGTAGAAACAAATCTGCAGCCACATAGGGTTTGCACCTGGGGTTGAAAGAAAACAAGCAAATCAATCAGACCATTCAAGAACAAAACCATACTTAAAAAACATTAAACGACCAAGTGGAACCATATAGGCCCCAAACATACCTTAGAAGACCAAGTGGAACCATATAGGCCTCAAACATACCTTAGAAGAAAAAAATGTGTGACCATAGGCCCCAAACATACCTTAGAAGACCAAGTGGAACCATATAGGCCTCAAACATACCTTAGAAGACCAAGTGTGACCATAGGCCCCAAACATACCTTAGAAGACCAAGTGGAACTATATAGGCCCCAAACATACCTTAGAAGACCAAGTGTGACCATAGGCCCCAAACATACCTTAGAAGACCAAGTGGAACTATATAGGCCCCAAACATACCTTAGAAGACCAAGTGTGACCATAGGCCCCAAACATACCTTAGAAGACCAAGTGGAACTATATAGGCCCCAAACATACCTTAGAAGATCAAGTGTGACCATAGGCCCCAAACATACCTTAGAAGACCAAGTGGAACTATATAGGCCACAAACATACCTTAGAAGACCAAGTGTGACCATAGGCCCCAAACATACCTTAGAAGACCAAGTGGAACTGTATAGGCCCCAAACATACCTTAGAAGACCAAGTGTGACCATAGGCCCCAAACATACCTTAGAAGACCAATCAGCACTGTATAGGCCCAAACCAGTGGATCTTGGGATTCAAGAAAACAACAACATTTAACTTCTGTTTAGACAACACAATAATCAATGTCAAACAAACATGTTGAATTAGCATATGGATAACCATATGAGCAGTAACGCCACGCCAAGGCTTCAACAATTGTTACTGACCATTCACACACCTTTCATAGCTCCTTCAATATGCACACCCACACACCATTCATACTTTACTTACCACTAGTTATTTTTGGTAGTGAGGTGGTGCCATTTCTGAGAACTTTACGTACCCTTGAAGGTGCCTCCAATTCCTTCAAACCAATGCATTCAACCGCTACAGGGCCATGGTGCTTTTTAAATACCTTTTTATCCTCTTCAATGTGGAGAAGCATCTTTCTGGTTCTTTAGTAGTCTTCGGTGTTGTAAGCAGGATTCCTTATAGCTTCACTCACTCTGTTAAATTATGTAGATTAAATTGATGCTAAAGTTGCTGCAGAGCAACAGCACATGTACAGACATGGAATTCTTGCTTCCCGTACACAAGTGACAGCTACCCTTGGAAGTGCCTCCAATTCCTTCAAACCACGCCAAGGCTTGTTACTGACCATGCCCACACCTTTCATAGCTCCTTCCATATGCACACCCACACACCGTTCATACTTTACTTACCACTAGTTATGTTTGGTAGTGTGAGGTGGTGCTGCTTATCTTTGCACACCTTGGGGGTATGCATTCTTCTTTGCTTCAATCACTTGTATTTTAATTTTGCACGGCGATCTTTCAAAGAACAAAACTTCTCAATGGTTTTTTCATTGAAGTCTGGGATCTCGGAAATCAGTTGCTTTTCCATTGAGAGCATCGCCAATGCATTCAACCGCTCCAGGGACATGGTGCTTCTTAAAAAGGTTTTTATCCTCTTCAATGTGGAGAAGCATCTTTCTGATTCTGCAGTGGTCATCGGTGTTGTAATCAGGATTCTTAATAATTTTACTGTCTCTGTGAAATCATTCTACAGATTAAATTGATGGAAAAGTTTGTGCAGAGCAACAGCACTTGTACAAGTATGAAAATCTGTCTTCCCATACAGAAGTGACAGCTCAGTGCGTAATTGTTCCTTCTTCAGTATTGGATATACTTGCACGGTGTCTTCCAGAGCTTGAGTTGGAAAGGAAGTGTCATGGGTTTTATACAAGTCACTTTGAACAAGTTTGGCACTGACTAGGTGATTTGAAAATGAAAAACATTCTTTTGCATGAACCACCACTATGTCACATACCTCTCTTGAAAGTTGTCTCAAGGTTGAGATCTCTGCACTCCGTCTGTTGACTGTTACATCGCTCGGCAAACTTGCTTCTATCTCTTCAACAGAATTACAGATTTTCTGGATGCTGCTGACAAAGTCTTCTGTGACTTTTTTGATATAAACAGTATCCGTGTCTCGCTTCTGAAGCTGACTATAGAGGATGTCAACATGTGGCATTATTAAATGAAATAATTTAAGGAAGTAAAGGAACTCCCTGTCTTCCAGCATTCCAATGAAACCTGCGGCTTCACGTATAGATGTTGGATCAAAGTTTAGACATGCTTCAATTGTCTGGAAACACTCAAGTAGCGCATCTCTGTTCTCGTAGATGACGTTCACGGTCCTAACGTTGAAGTTCCATCGTGTCGGTGCACCTCTTGGAAGTCTTCTACCAACTACCTCATCCAGAACTCCAGTCCTTTTTGGAGAGCGTGAAAAAAAAGATGGTATGCCGCCTATGTTGGAAAAAAAACTCGAACTCTTCCAATCCTTGAAACTGCTTTCTCCATTATTAGGTTCAGTTGGTGAGCATAGCAATGGACGTAGTGTGCGTTCGGGTACACGTCTTTTATTTTTCTTTGAACTCCTCCTTGATCTCCACGCATCACACTGGCACCATCGTAGCTTTGAGCTATGAGTTTCTTCTTGTCTTCTGGCTCTGGGAGAACAGTATTCAGTGTTTCCAGCACAACAGCAGCAATCGAGTCTGCATCCGTTGATTTCATTTCCGTGAAGCCATCAAATCTTTCCACCACTTGATGCTTCTTGTCAATGTAGCGATAGACTACAACGCACTGTGTCCTAGCGGAAATATCGGTTGTTTCATCCGCTTGGATTGCCACAAACTGGGCTTCCTTAAGCTCTTGGTGAATCACTTCCTTCATAACTTCATGCATGCAGTCCAGTAGCTCATTCTGCACGGTTTTGGACGTGCCCTTAAACACAGTTGCAGTCTTCAAATGCTGTTGCACTGCATTATCGATACTGCCAACCCAATCCACCAGGCCTCTAAACCCTCCTGGATTTAGCGATGTTTCACTCTCATCGTGTCCTCTTAATGCCAGTTCAAAAGCGCCACAAAAGCGAACACAATCAATTATCTTGGAAAGGATGTACCGGTTCTTAGCCACTTCTTCGTTGTGTTTTTGAATGCTGACTTGGTATCCTTGGTCCAGTTGAACAGCAATGTTCGCCTGTCCAAGCATCTCAAACTTGATCCTGTTATCCAAGTGAGCTTTAGAACTTTTGTGTTTCGCCAATTTATCAGCTAGATGTTTGACGTCAGTCACTCCAGTTTTGGTCCAAGCAGCGTCACCACCAAATAGGATGCATGGGAAACAATATAAGGACTTCCTAGAAACGCTTCCAGAAAGACAGTCGTTCTTCTTGTACCATTCAGTAGTGAAATTACGGATATATTGCTTCCCTCTATCTCTTGCGATTTGCTGCAGATTTATCTCTGGTTGGTCAGCTCCTAACCGTTTTACTTCCACCTTCTCCTCATAGGTTAGGGTGCCGAAAGGCTTCACAAGTAGAGAGTCAATAGTATTCATTTCTGATACCAATAGAAGAAAGAGATCACGGTATATTAATTTATATTATGTCACAAAATTACTTTAAAATAACAGTGTGTTGATTTCATTGGTATACATTACAGATTGCAAACCCTCATGTGACAAGACTACATCAACATCAAATTTGCACCTATACGCATGGACAGAAAATTAAAGGCAATGATACTCACCTACAGTTGACTCTCCTTCTCGGGGTATTCACGTCCAGTAAGTCAACCAACGAGTCCAAACAAATCTGCTTCCACAGATAGTTTGCACCTGGGAAGTGATAGAAAACAAAAAAAAAAACATTAGAACGTTCAAGACCCAAACCTTAACTTTTAAAACCTTGAAAGACCAAGTGTGACCATATAGGCCCCAACCGCACCTTAAAAACCCTAAATAACAAAGTGTGACCATATAGGCCACAACCGCACCTTAAAAACCCTAAATAACAAATTGGGACCAAATAGGCCCCAACCGCACCCTAAAAACCCTAAATAACAAATTGGGACCAAATAGGCCCCAACCGCACCTTAAAAACCCTAAATAACAAATTGGGACCATATAGGCCCCAACCGCACCTTAAAAACCCTAAATAACAAATTGGGACCAAATAGGCCCCAACCGCAGCTTAAAAACCCTAAATAACAAATTGGGACCATATAGGCCCCAACCGCACCTTAAAAACCCTAAATAACAAAGTGGGACCATATAGGCCCCAACCGCACCTTAAAAACCCTAAATAACAAATTGGGACCATATAGGCCCCAACCGCACCTTAAAAACCCTAAAAAACAAATTGAGACCATACAGGCCCCAACCGCACCTTAAAAACCCTAAATAACAAATTGGGACCAAATAGGCCCCAACCGCACCTTAAAAACCCTAAATAACAAATTGGGACCAAATAGGCCCCAACCGCACCTTAAAAACCCTAAATAACAAATTGGGACCAAATAGGCCCCAACCGCACCTTAAAAACCCTAAATAACAAATTGGGACCAAATAGGCCCCAACCGCACCTTAAAAACCCTAAATAACAAATTGGGACCATATAGGCCCCAACCGCACCTTAAAAACCCTAAATAACAAATTGGGACCAAATAGGCCCCAACCGCACCTTAAAAACCCTAAATAACAAATTGGGACCATATAGGCCCCAACCGCACCTTAAAAACCCTAAGTAACAAAGTGGGACCATATAGGCCCCAACCGCACCTTAAAAACCCTAAGTAACAAATTGGGACCATATAGGCCCCAACCGCACCTTAAAAACCCTAAAAAACAAATTGAGACCATATAGGCCCCAACCGCACCTTAAAAACCCTAAATAACAAATTGGGACCAAATAGGCCCCAACCGCACCTTAAAAACCCTAAATAACAAATTGGGACCATATAGGCCCCAACCGCACCTTAAAAACCCTAAATAACAAATTGGGACCATATAGGCCCCAACCGCACCTTAAAAACCCTAAATAACAAAGTGTGACCATATAGGCCACAACCGCACCTTAAAAACCCTAAATAACAAATTGGGACCAAATAGGCCCCAACCGCACCCTAAAAACCCTAAATAACAAATTGGGACCAAATAGGCCCCAACCGCACCTTAAAAACCCTAAATAACAAATTGGGACCATATAGGCCCCAACCGCACCTTAAAAACCCTAAATAACAAATTGGGACCATATAGGCCCCAACCGCACCTTAAAAACCCTAAATAACAAATTGGGACCATATAGGCCCCAACCGCACCTTAAAAACCCTAAATAACAAAGTGGGACCATATAGGCCCAAATTGTAAAAAAAAAAATATATATATATATATATATATATATATATATATATATATATATATATATATATATATCTCAATTGATATCAATATATCACAATAAATATATATATATATATATATCAATCAATATATCTATCAATCAATCAATATTTATATATATATATATATATATATATATTATATATATAAATATATATATATATATAAATATATATATATATCAATCAATATATCTATCAATATTGTATATATATATATATAAATATATACAAATATATATATACGCATAAAAAATACACATAAATATACATAAACATATACATAAAACAATATATATTAATTGATATTTATTATTTGATTAATTGATGTTCTTTATTACTTATTATATTATATTGTTCATGCATTTCTATTACACTTTATTTTTTATACATATTACAGTGCTATTTTTTGGCTATACATGTTACAGGATATTATCCTGTAACATGTATATCACATAAAATAGCCCTGTAATATGTATAATACATACAGGGTCAAACAAGTTCACACTAACCTTTTTTACCCTTACAGGCTTCCATAACTGTTTGCTGATTTGCTAATTTTTTAAAGACTCTCATTGGTTGAAATCGATGTCAATCAAAAATTTCAGCCAATCAGAGTCCTTCAAAAATTAGTATATAAAGCAGACCGTGGGAAAAAATCAATTAATAGCGGGAGGGGCTCCTTGTAGGAGGAGCTCTGTTAGTTTGTTGTTTTTTTTTTTTTTAGAGCGTCAGGTTTTTTTTGGTGGAGGCCTCTTTCAATGGGCCAGAATGGATGGATGGACAATGGCTTCAATCAAGATTGGATTATTTGACCAGTGGCTTCAATCAACATTGGATTATTTGACCAGTGGCTTCAATCAACATTGGATTATTTATTTGACCAGTGGCTTCAATCAACATTGGATTATTTGACATGGGCTTCAATCAACATTGGATTATTTGACATGGGCTTCAATCAACATTGGATTATTTTCATGACTATATCCAGAGGACAGAAGGCCAACGCTGGAGGGGTCAATTTGACAGGTAAGTATGTGCTGTTGTTTATTTTATTTTTATTAATGTTTGTTTAAAGCTGTTTACTTGTAATAATAATGTGTTACTGTTTACTGTATTGTTTTTCCCTTACCTTATTTTTATTTTATCTTTAAAAGTGACAGGCACATGTACATGCCTGTTACTTCTAAAAATTGAATAAAAATAGGGGGGGGGTGCTAGGTAGGTAGGTAGTTGGATCAGGGTGGGGTCGGTCACGCTCAGGCGCCCATCGGTCGGTCGGTGACCGCGTAGGCCACGATCAGGGGTGGCACAGGCCTCATGGGGGTGAACATCCACCCCCATGTGGTCTGTGCAACCCCGCTCACCGCCCGAATACCCCGATCACCGTGATCGGGGTAATCGGGCGGTGTCATAGCATAGGCCGCATCGGGGTGGTGGTGATCGGGCCTCGGGGGTGGCATAGGGTGGCGACATGGAGGTGATCAGGGGTGGCACAGGCCTCATCAAGGGGGTGATCCGATCACCCCCATGTGGGCCTGTGCCACCCCGCTCACCACCCGACTACGCCGATCCCGTGATCGGGGTAATCGGGCGGTGGCATGATGGCATCGCATAGGGCAGGCCTGATCGGGGGTGGCACAGGCCACATGGGGGTGATGGCTGGGGGTGGCACCAGGCATTGCAGGCCTAGGGTCGTCGGTGGTAGTTGGTGGGTGGCTGGGTAGGTGGCAGGCCAGGCAGGCATAGTGGGGTAACTGGTCACCCCTAACTTTTATTAGGGGCTACTAGGGGTTTGGTTTGGCCAGGGGCAGGGCAGGTGCCAGGTAGACTTACTGTGTTAGGCAGGCAGCAGAGCAGATGTGAGTAGATTCAGCCAGGGAGGTCTCTCAGTCTCAGCGTGAGCAGGGTCAGGAAACAGAAAGGGGGAAGGGACAGGCAACTGGTGGTTTTATTCACTGTATCAGTCAATCAAAATGTAAACTCGAGGCCCTATTAGCTGGCGGGCGCTCAGGGCTAACGGTCTGGGTGGGTTTAGATTGTTCTCTTAGTAACTGTACAACCTTCCATCATTGATTGGTCAATGATGGAAGACTGTCAGTCATTAATTGATACATTTATGACCGCCCATGCATATCGTCACTGTGATTGTGGGCGGCATGCATTAACGGTCAGGGGGCCAGGCCAGGACTCATTGAAGAGAAGAAAAGAGTCTAAAGGTTAGTGTACTAGTGTAATATGATCACACAGGGTGCAGGGGGCTACAATATAGGTACACAGCATTAGTTAATGTAGCGCAAGGGTTATCTTAAAGTGACAGTGTCCCTGGGACTAACTAACTTTACTTCATTTTAATACTGTATTAAGACTTGAATGATGATGTACACCTTATATTTAATTGTTTTTGGGTTATTACTAATACATTGTTGTGTTTTTTTATTGCAGGGTGAAGAAAATATTTGGGGGGGCGTTTGCCCTGACGCCCCAATGGACGGGCCGCCCCTGGAGAAAGCATATACTGAAGCAGCGAATTTCGAGATGAACCTGAGAGACAGAGGGGTCTGGGGCTACTGACAAATGGATCCATCATACAACACCAGGGGAAAACCATGGACAACAAGTTCAAGGTGGTGAAGGACTCATTACAAATTATTACAGAGTTGCAAACTCAAGTATTACAAAAGGGTTTGTCCTTTTCACCCACACATGCCTTTGAGTTGTTTGCGGTATCAAAAGACGTCAAATTATTTGCCAGAAAATTACTCCGTAATTTTTTTTTTGAGAAAGAGGAAACAGATCCCATAGTTATGGAACAACAAGCCTTTGAGGATTTATATGATTTATATATATATATTTATATTTATATATCGAAGGGATGGGTAACAAGCCCCTATATTTCTCATTGACGGACAAGTTATGTGTAAAGTCTAAATTCTTACCGTCATCTACAGTTAGTCCGCAGACTGAGATATACACTAAATTAGTGATTGAGGATCTCAAAAAACTACCAGCAAGTTATGGATATATCTGACCTAGGATGAACAGAAGTGTATTAAAGACATCAAATCCTGGAAGGATTTGATAGTCAAGCCATCCGACAAGGGCGGCAATATCGTCCTATGGCCGGTAGACAATTATACAAAGGAGGCTATGAGACAATTGGCTATGCTCTTCCTACATCCGTGACACAATGGATCTACTTAATAAGTTAAATGGGATAATCCTTACTGACAATACGTTCCTGATCACCTGTGATGTAGAGTCACTCTACACATCTATTCAGCATTCTATAGGTGAAGAATCAGTCGAGTATTTTTTGAGGATGGGGTCTCAAGATCAAGAAAAGAACCAACTAATAATGGATCTGTTACACTTTGTCCTGACACAAAAATTATTTTGTCTTTAACGACAAATTCTTTCTCCAAATCAGAGGTACAGCCATGGGCACGTCTTGCGCTCCCACGTATGCTAATTTGTATATGGGGTGGTGGGAATGCGAGATTGCTATGTCGTAAGCCCTAAACAAGTACTCTAAGCATATACTCATCTGGCTTAGATATATAGACGACCTATTCATCCTATGGGATGGCCCAAAAAGTCTCTTTACAGAATATGTCCAGATTTTAAATCACAATGATTTTAATCTAAGATTAACTTTCTCTGTCAAGTACGATCAAATAGATTTTTTGGACTTAACCTTATATCAAGGAGAAGTGGGAATTCTATGCACTGATTCTTACCGCAAAGAAACGGCCATGAACAGCATATTACATCGTGACAGTGCTTATCTACCGTCCACCAAAAAAGCTATTCCTTTTGGAGAATTTCTTAGTTTAAGACGCAATTGCTCTGAAACAGAAACATTTAAAGTCAGAGCTAATGAGCTACAACAATATCTGAGATTTAGGGGATATAGCAATAGAGCAACTAAGAAAACATATCACAAAGCTCTATACCTTAAAAGAGAAAGCTTGCTAAATCCAAAGAAGAAGGAGTGTACTTGTGATGAAATTCGTTTCATTAGCACCTTTAATTGAAAGTGGCAGGAGATTCTAACCATTCTAAATTGACATATAGATGTGTTAAGAGCAGACGAGGATCTCAAAGGATGGTTAAAATCGGCTATCAAAGCGAGCTGGCAAATATCCCCTTCCTTAAGAGATATGCTAGTATCAAGCCATTATGTTAAACCTACATTAAAGGCTACTAGAACGGTCATTATTGGAAGCCACAAATGTGGCCATTGCAAGTACTGTGCTCATATTAAAATGTTACCCAATTTCATGATCATATGGGTAAACATCATCAAATTAAGACATTTTTCAATTGTAGTACAAAAGGGGCTATCTATGTTTTGGAATGCCCTTGCTCGGAAATAAAGTATGTTGGTATGACAACCAGAGAGAAAATAAAAATGTACGGAATATAAAAAAATGCTAAAAAAGATCTGGAACAGGGCAGAAAACTTACTTCCGTTGCAAGACATTTATCAGATTCCATAATTCCAACTTTGGAGACTTGAAATGCTGGATGCTACAGCAGGTAGCATTAGGTATCGGAGGGGGAATTTGGAAAATGCCTTATTATGGGAGGAGATATTGACCATTGTTTTGATATTTCATCTCTTAGTTGGTGATGATTCTAATGACATGACCGTGTATGAGATGTTTGATACATTCTATGGTCATTCCACGAGCCGACGGAGACATATATAGAATTATTTCTCCCTCAATCCATCTCACCCATTTATTGCACTGGGAGAAGGCATTGTTTTCCTTTAAATGCAGATTATACATTCTGAGCATCAAACTAAGTGGCCTTTATCTTTTTTCTTTCTCTTTTGTATATGTGTATAGCAACTTTGCTACTCAGCATTAGATTATATATTATTTTATTATATATATATATATATATATATATATATATATATATATATATATATTTATATATATATATATATATATATATATATATATATATATTGTGACAGGTTGGCTGCCACGTCCAGGGTCAATGTTGACCGTCTCTGTAATGAAGTATCTCAGGAGCTTTACTGAAAACTTTGTCAACAGGTACAGACAAAAAGAATACAAAACAAAGCCTAGCTTTCCTTGAAGCACTAACTAAACATAAATATCAATTTTCCTCACTAGCATCAACTAATGCAAAAATAAAGTGTTCACGTATACAGGCCTGTAGGTTTTCAACTGCAAAAGTCTGTGGGTTTGCTTCAGCGTGCAGAGCTGTCTCTCCTGGCTCTCAGTCCAGACTGAACCCACCCTGCTGAGTGCTCAGTAGACCTTTTAAAGGCAGAATGCAGCTGGGCTTGATTAGTCTGTTGCAGGAGGCTTAACTCTTTCACTCCCATGGGGAAAAAGGGCTCTGGTAAGTCTGCTACTTACATACACCCCCTGTATGATTCTATCACACATTCCCCCTCCCCAGCTCGACACCACAGGGTAGAGCGGCCAACGCAGCGAGGCAATGAATTCGAGACAAAGCATCCACATTAGCATGTAGGCTGCCGGCTCTATGAAGGACACGGAAACAGTAGGGCTGCAGGGACAGGAACCATCTCGTTACCCGGCTGTTCTTTTCCTTATTTTGCTGCATCCATTGCAGGGGTGCATGGTCAGACACCAGAGTGAACTTCCTCCCTAAGAGATAGTAACAAAGCGCCTCCGTGGCCCATTTGATGGCCAGGCATTCCTTTTCCACGATGAAATATTTCTGCTCTTGTAGCAACAGTTTGCGGCTCAGGAATTAAATGGGATATTCCTTGTCCTGCACTACTTGCGACAATACAGCGCCCTGTCCTACTCCCGAAGCATCCGTTTGCAAGATGAATTCCTTCCCAAAATCAGGGGTCACTAGCACAGGATTCCGACATAGGACCGACTTTAGATCCATGAACGCTGCTTCAGCCTCTGAACTCCATTTAACCATGTTGGGCGCTCTGTTTCTTGTAAGGTCTGTCAGGGGGGCAGCTCTTGTAGAGAAATGGGGTATGAATCTCCTATAATACCCTACTATCCCCAAGAAGGCCCTTACTTGTTTCTTATTCAGAGGTTGTGGACAGTCCTGAATTGCCTTCACCTTGTTGAGCTGGGGTCGAACAACTCCTCTCCCTACCGTATATCCCAAATATTTGGCCTCACTCAGACCGATGGCACACTTGCCGGGGTTTACTGTAAGGTGTGCGCGCCTTAGGGCTTCCAAAACTGCTTCCACTTTCAGCAGATGTGTCTCCCAGTCGTCAGTATAGATGATTATGTCGTCTAGGTAAGCGGCTGCGTACTCTGAATGGTGGCGTAACAGCTTATCCATCAGTCTCTGGAAAGTAGCCGGTGCTCCGTGCAATCCAAAAGGTAGTACCTTGTAATGAAAAAGCCCGTCAGGTGTTGAAAAGGCGGTTTTTTCCTTGGCCGCTTGCGTCAAGGGTATTTGCCAGTACCCTTTAGTCAAATCCAACGTTGTTAGAAACCTCGCTTTTCCGAGTCGCTCTATTAGTTCGTCTACTCTAGGTATAGGGTATGCATCGAACTCGGATACAGCGTTTAGCTTGCGAAAATCGCTGCAAAACCTGACAGTTCCATCAGGTTTTGGAACCAGGACAATGGGGCTGCACCATTCGCTTTGAGACTCCTCGATTACTCCAAGTTCTAACATTTTGTTCACCTCAGCCCTTATTTCGGTTCTCTTTGCTTCGGTAAGGTTTAATCCTTATTCTCACGCCTAGTTTAGTGACAATATTATGGTAAATGGCAGTGGTGCGACCTGGGTTGGTGGAATACACATCCGCGTTCCGCTCCAGCATTTTGTAGGTTTCCTCTGTTTGTGCAGGGGACAACTCTTGTGATACATAGGCTTTCGGAGGTTCAATAGAGATTTTGGACTCGCTGGCATCTTCTGACTCCTCAGCCAGACAAGTGACATCCATCACTTTTGTTTGCTCTTTCCAGGGTTTTAGAAGGTTCACATAATATATTTGTTCTCTCTTGCGACGCTCAGGTTAACTGACTTTGTAATCCACCTCACCGATTGCTTCAATAACTTCGTAGGGGCCTTGCCATCGGGCCAGTAATTTGCTTTCGGTTGTTGGCACTAACACTAGAACCCTGTCTCCGGGTTGAAACTTCCTCACCTGGGCCGTACGGTTGTAATAGGTTTGCTGGTTACCAGAGGGATAACTTTGACAATTCTTTCTCTCATGTTCCTTACATAATCCACAATATTTTCGCCCAGCACTATTTGCTCTTCCCATTCTTCCTTTAATATGTCCAGAATTCCTCTGGGATGGCGGCCGTAGAGGAGTTGGAAGGGAGAAAATCCTGCGGAAGCTTGGGGGACTTCTCTTATGGCGAAGAGTAAATAGGGTAGGAGTAAGTCCCAATTTTTCCCATCTCGTGCTACAACTTTTCTTAGCATACTCTTCAAAGTTTTATTGAACCGTTCTACCAGACCGTCTGTTTGCGGATGGTAAACCGAGGTCCTGAGTGATTTCACCTGTAAAAGCTGGCACATGTCTGTCATCAGCTTTGACACAAAAGGGGTCCCTTGGTCTGTTAGGATTTCTTTGGGTATTCCCATCCTTGAGTATAGTTGAATGAGCTCTTTTGCTATATTTTTCGAGGTAGCAGTGTGTAAGGGTATGGCCTCCGGGTATCTGGTGGCATAGTCCATTATTACGAGAATGTATTGATGCCCTTGTGCTGATTTTTCTAGTGGACCCACCAGATCCATTGCTATTCTTGAAAACGGCTCCTCGATTATGGGTAAAGATACCAGTGGAGCTCTTAGGTCGGAGCGGGGAGCTGTCAATTGGCATTCAGGGCAAGATGCACAGTACTGGGCTACTTCAGAAATTATGCCAGGCCAGAAAAACTGTTTCATTATCTTTCCCAGGGTTTTATCCTTCCCAAGGTGGCCCCCAAGGAGGTTACGGTGGGCCAGATCAAGGACTTTCCTCCTTTGTGCTCGGGGCACTAAGAGCTGCTCCAGTGTTTCTTCCTTCGAAGGAACGACACTGTACAGCAAGTTATTCCGCAGTATGAAATAAGGGCCCTGTCTCCTCTCTCTCCCGGTGACTGGAGTCATGTTCACTTCCACAAGCTGACGACGTTTGTTCTGTAGGATCGGATCCACAGCTTGGTCACGTGCAAAGTCATACTTGTCAGGGAAACACTGCAGTGGAGTAAGTTCCTCTGCTACCTGTTCTCCCGTTTGGGCCCTTTCTTCATCAGGTTGAGCCGTGGGACCTTTCTGGGCGGTCTCCCTCCTTTCTCCTGTCTGGCAGGCTACTAAAGCCTCCTCACCGGCTTTCCTTCTTATCTCTGTGCCTAAGCGCTTAGCTTTCTTTCTCTCCCGCTTCGTTTTGCGGGTTTTCCCAGATCCGGAGAATAGATCCTGGTCCACAAACAGTGGGAGTGACCACAGGGTTTCCTTGGCCTCTGGGCCACTCTGTTCGGATTGTCTTTGGTTTTCACCTTTTCCTGTTTGGAGGAGGTCTTCAAGTTGTGGAAAATCCCTGCCTAATACAACAGGGTAGGGCAGATTGGCTATTACAGGCGCGGTGAGCAACATCTTTTCCCCAGAATCTCCAGTGCTGCGGTACCAGTAGGGTACAGGTTCACTGTCCCATGTACACAGGTGATGCCCACCTTCCTTGAGTTTAATATTTTGCTGGATTTTATAACTTTGGCCGAAAATAGGGTCACCGCACTCCCAGAGTCAATTAAAGCTATGGTTTCCTTTCCATTCACTTTTATGGCTTTGACGAACTGATGTAGTTTTCCAGCCACTCCTACCAGGTTGATCATATTGCAGTGGTACGTAGGTTCCCCCAGGTTACACTTCATGGGTTCCTCCTTATTTGGGCAATAGACAGCTATGTGTCCTAATTCCCCACAGTAAAAGCATTTGATCTTGCTTACTGGGGTCCCTCTTTGCTTGTTTTCTCAGAAACTAACCTTTCTGGGTTCCCTTGTAGCGAGTGTCTTCCAACTTCCGGCTTCATGAGTCTTGGTCTGGTTCTCATCCAGTTAGGAGTTTGAACCTTAGGGTTGTTAGGCCGCCTTTGAACACCAAAGGTCTCCTCTTTTGAGAAACAATTTAGTTCCTTTATGGCGAGATATCTTTCTGTTAGGGAGATAAACTCATCTAGGGTCTCTGGCTCGTTTTGCCCCACCCATTCTCTTAAGCCTGGTGGTAAGCTTCGCAAGTAGCGGTCCATGATCAGCAATTCTACAATTCTCCCTGGTCCATTGCTGTCCAGCTGTAGCCACCTTTGGGCTGAGTGCAGCAACTCAAACATCTGAGGCGAGGGGGCTTATTCTCCCCAAATTTCCATGAATGGAATCTTTGTGCTCTGACACTGCAGGTAACTCCGGATCTGGCCAGGATCTCTGCTTTCAAGGTGGCATAATTCAGGGCTTGTTCACTGTCCAGGTCGAGGTATGCTTTTTGCGCTTCTCCACATAAATATGGTGCAACTATGCTGGCCCAGTGCCCTTGGGGCCAGGCTTCTCTGACGGCAGTTCTTTCGAAGCTCAATAGATAAGTTTCCACATCGTCTTCAGGACTCATTTTTTGTAGAAACTGATTTGGCTTGCCCCTCATACAGGTCTCTGGTGACACAGCAGGTTTGAGAGGTGTCATTTGCTGTAGCTGGGCCAACAGTATTTGGATGGTCTCGCGCTGCAGCTTCTGCTCTTCCATGGCTTGGGCATGTTGTTCCGCCAGGACCTGGGTGGCTCTAGCTTGTTGTTCTGCCAGTGCTTGTGTCGCCTAGGCCTGTTGCCTTAGGAACTGTTGTGTAGTCTACTGCTGATGGGTAGTGGTCTGTATTAAGGCTTTCACTAGCGCCTCCATTTTGTACTGTGGGCTGTCTTCTTAAGCGCAGACAATGTATATCCCACCACTGCCACCAAAATGTGACAGGCTGGCTGCCACTTCCAGGGTCAATGCCCTGTTGAACGTCTCTGTAATGAAGATTCTCAGGAGGCGTTGTAGCTTTAAGGAGCTTTACTGAAAACTTTGTCAGCAGGTACAAACAAAAAGAATACAAAACAAAGCCTAGCTTTCCTTGAAGCACTAACTAAACATAAATATCAATTTTCCTCACTAGCATCAACTAATGCAAAAATAAAGTGTTCACATATACAGGCCTGTAAGTTTTCAGCTGCATAAGTCTGTGGGTTTGCTTCAGCGTGCAGAGCTGTCTCTCCTGGCTCTCAGTCCAGACTGAACCCACCCTGCTGAGTGCTCAGTAGACCTTTTAAAGGCAGAATGCAGTTGGGCTTGATTTGTCTGTTGCAGGAGGCTTAACTCTTTCACTCCCATGGGGAAAAAGGGCTCTGGTAAGTCTGCTACTTACATACACCCACTGTATGATTCTATCACAATATATATATATATATATATATATATATATAACTTGCTTCTCTCTCTCTCTCTCTCTCTCTCTCTCTCTCTCTCTCTCTCTCTCTCTCTCTCTCTCTATATATATATATATATATATATATATATAGTTAGAGTACATATACCACTTCAAATACATATGTTTATGTTGCCAACAGAACCTTCCTCTCCTTAGTAGGGAAGTAGGTACCTTATGCCAGTCTCCATCTCCACCAGCAGTCCTTTGTAGTTCCCCCTCACTTCCCATACCTCTGGCTGGCCACGATTTCTATACAATCTGGGTGTCACAAGATCACGAGAGATTATCTCACAAGATCATGGGAGAACTGGGAATCACAGTGTCCGGGCAGCCAGAGGTATGGGAGTTGAGGTGCTCTTCCACACCTCATCTAGCCACATAATCTGGAGGGTCTTAACATACTTTGTAGAGCAGTGATGGGCAACCTATTTCTTTTGAAGGGCTTCATATGTGGCCCCCGAGTTCTTTAGATGACATAACAGTGCTTTAAACCTTTTAATGTTACCTAAAGCAAAATTGTAAAAGGGACATGCTCACTCAGTTCAGAGAATAGGATAATGGCTACATGGAAAATGTACAAGGGCCACAGTCACTGCTTGGTCGCCTGTTGCCCACCACTGATGGAGAGCATAATAATTAGTGACATTACGTGTATGATCTACTTCTTCTTCAATTTCCTCTTTGTCCCCCCAACATATTGGATCTTACTGGGACTGCTCCAGTCATGTGTTAAAAAAGATTAAACAGATAACATAACTGCTTTGATTAGCCATATATGTTTTTACTAGAAATTTTATTGACTTAATGTTTGAGCAATAAATAATTACTTATATTTAAAGGTACCCACCTTGAATGACCACATTTACAGACCCCCACTTTTTCCCAAATAATATTACAAATCCTAGTCTGTCTCATAATCATTTGCAGTTGTTTCTTCTATTTTACTCGGGGCAATTATATTTGCAATAGTTGATTCTCTTTAAAATGTAATCATTGACCTGGAACTTAACTGTTTTTTTAGAAGCTGATCTAATTGCAAAATACCCCAATATCAGTTCAAAATTCTACAAATGGCATTTCATTTGCAAATGAAACAGGTCACAAAAGATAGATTCCAACTATCCAGCTCTTTCTTTATTATTTTACTCCCCAATCTCCCTTACTCTTAATGAAAAAAAATCTATTTAAATCCTTAGCCTTATTATAAGAGATTTCTATTAACTCTATAGTAATGTTTTTTATTTCAATAGAATCCCTTTGTTACATTTTACAATTAATCCCCTGCTCAGAGAGTCATATCTAAGGTCTGCTGTGTGTCTGGAGGTGCTATTACTTTGTCAAGATTTTCCTGCTGATAGTCTTTCACGTGTGTAATGGGATTTTTGTAAACAATAGTTCTGTGATTTTGCTGTAGGGTTATTGAGCATGAGGCCTCACTATGTAGTTAGAGAGGAAATGGTATTTAACATTAACAAAGTGGTGATATGAGAAAAAGCCACTTAAAGCTGTTGATGGTCCTTAGACCAACTGATCTAGTTCTAAGGTAGCAAAATAAAACTGCCATCAGACCTCTGCTTCTTGCAAAGGCCCCATGCATGTAGGTTTTCATCCGCATTTGGCCATTGATATCATAAGAAATATGGTATGGAGTGGGTCCAGTGACATTTGTGATGAACACTCTGATGCACAATTTAGTAACTCTTTATACAAATCCCTATAGTATCAGCTGATGCAGGGGATTGGGTGTCTGACATTTGCTGTCATACATATGTTTTTAGATTTACACATACCTATTAAAAATAAACTTGTACTATCCATGTAATTATCTCATATTTATTTATCAAAACCAATGAAAACCAAATCTTGATATTGTAAAAGTTATGGTATGACATTTAAACTAATGTGTAATTTTATATTGTTTCCTAATAAAAAAGTTTTTTGGAAAAAAATAAACTTGTACAATATGTTAAAAAGACTTTGTCTAATTATATTTAGCAAAACAGGTATTGCTGTTCTCAAGGCTGTCAATTTCCCTGAAATCAGGGAACACAGGCTCCTAAAATGTGTACTTCTGGCTCCTAATTTCTCTATGTATGTCTATGAAGGGCTTCCTTCCTAAGTTTTAGAATGTTTGCCCACCCTGCATGTTTTATCTCCCTACATCTCTGTACTCGTACAGCAGATATAATAACTCATTAAAAGGTCAATGTCAGCATATTTCACGTTAAAACTAATTTGTATTTTTAATATATTATTCTTGATATATCTTTGCATGAGAAAAGCAGAGATTTTTGTAGTGTCCCTGTGCTCTCTAACCCCTTCTGGCATCTCAGGAAAATCACCTCCATAAATAACACTTATTGTCAGACCTCCACACATTATGTCACCTTCATTCCGAGCACTGCAGAGAGCAAAGCTTTGAGTTCCTGTCAGAAAGTCAGAGGCATCCAGGGAAAGAAATAAAATGAATAAATTAAATGTAGAAAGTCATTAATTGTAAGATTAAATCTAGCTGTGTCCCTTTATCAGAGATCCAACACTCAATTACAAAATTAATTTTTATACATAAAAGAAACATGAATGTAAAACACAGGTACTGTTCAGGGTCTTGTCTCATTCTTTAAAATATATCACTATATAAAACAACAATATAAACTGAGGACTGCACCTGTTTTTCAGTGGAAGTCCTCCTGCTACCAGGAATAAAGGAGGTCTCTAAATTTATTAGGGGAGAAGGGCATTTTATTATTTTATAGAAAGGTAAGCTGATTTTGCTCTTTTTTTATTGATTCCTACAGGAACCTATTGAATACAGAAGTTGCAAGGGTGGGGAATTGTTTTGCACCAGGGTCCCCCATTTACTAGCCCTGCCACTGTGCTATTTAATTATTACCCATTGAGTTTTCCGCTTAACACACCGAATATATCTCCTCTGGAGCACAGTCTCACATTGTCTATATTGTTTATCTTACATAGGCTTTTACTCGTTTTCTGTTACTTAGCACTGCATCCTAGAAACTGTTTTCAGACATTTTGATCCGTGAGCTGCATCAGCCAGTGGCAGCTAAGTGCAAACTGATTAGTTTGACTTCCAACCTCTTTTATGCAGCAAAAAAAAATTGGAAGTGTCAAGAAAGTGAGTATGTGATACAGCTTATTATTCTGAGAAGTGACTTTAAATCATCTAAATGCCTTCTCTTGAAACACGGCTTGAGCAGTCCCAGCAGGACCCAAATGGATTAATTTACTGGCTATAAACACATCTTTAAACTGTTTAAAATTAAGTATCTCCACAAGAAAAGCAATGGCCAAGAAAATGGTGCACAGAATACATATATATATTTAAACAAAATGTAAGATTAGAGATTAGAGAGATGTAATTGAAACACTCATTACTCACTGGGTTTGCTGCTAAACACACAGAATATATCTCTGGATCAGTCTCATCTTGAAGAGAAGATTATTCTGAGATTTAAAAAAGCTAGAAGTAAAGGTCATGGTTTATATTTTGAGGGCAGTCGCTTAGAAATAATTAGAGCAAATATTATTTTACAGGGTGGTGGATCCATGTTCAACTTTTTCAGTAGAAGGAATAGTACTTACAGTAATATGTGTAGGATCTCACCATCCTAAGATGACCACAGAGGTCATAGGTTGTGCTGTGCACATCAGATAGAGAGTTGAAAGGCATGTCAATTGTTTTCCTTTTTTAAAATGCTTCCTAATTTATATTCATTTTAGTTTTAATCACTCCCTTGGTTGATGTTTATATACAGTAGTGGTTGATGAGTCGCTGGAACCTGCTGAGCAAAACCTCCTTGCTCACTATGCAGCTCTTTGTGGTAGGGCTCCGATGGCTGTTGTAGCAATACCTATATTGTTGTTATTGTTCAGTCAGGGTTCAAGACCCTATGGACCATAGCACACCAGGCATCTGAGCTCCCTAAAGTTCATGTCCATTGCTTTAATAACATCATCTATCCATCTCTGCTTCTGCCCTCACCTTCTTTGTGTGCCTTCAGTCTTGCCAAACATCAAAATCTTCTCTAGGAAATTCTGTCTTCTCCTAGCATTGCCAAAATATTTATTATTTAACCTTATTATCATACCTTCCAGTGAATGGTTTGGCTTTATTTCCTGTAATCCTAATTGATTTGATCTTCTTGCAGTCAAAGGACTCAGTTTTCTCTAGCGCAACAATTCAAATGCATCAACTCTATGGAGCTCAGCCTTCTTTATGGTCCAGCTCTCACATCCGTATGTTACTACTGGGAATACCATAGTTCTAACTATGAGGACCTTTGTTTTTTTTTTATCCCAATCCGTTTTATTAGACACAGTATCATAGCAATCCAGAAAATTTCAATTCAAGCAAATCGTTAGGTACAATGGAATGTGTTATCTTTTTACAAATACATTCAACAAAATGTTAATTGTGCTAATGACTTATTCTTAGCACAGTTGCAAGTAACCATAGATAACTAGTACCATATCCAATCTTAGCATGTTGTCTAAGCAAGTTTTACCCATGATTTTTATGGGGATTGCCTAGTAGCTTTATGTTTGGCATTCTTAGAGGGGGAGGAAGTGTGATGCATGCTTTGAACCTTCTGTGCATCATTGGTGACCCCCACACAACCTTACCAATCTAGACTCCGACTACGAGGGTCCGTTAATCTTGAGCATCCTTGATCCTACCTCCTCACCAAGAACAGCCTGCTAGATCCATTGTATGTCATGCCTTTTAAACTGGGGGGGGGGGGGGGGGGTGAAAGTAGCCAGAGGCTGCAGACGTCCATGAACGTGGGCATACAGTCAGTCAGGATATGTGTAAGTCTTTCATTGATTGCAATATAATTTACCTTGGTAACCACTGTTTGGAGCTGAGCTCCTTGCTTTTCCACTGTCTAGCTATATGACTTTTCGTCGCTACCATGAGGAATTGTAATAATTTGTTCTGAGGGGAAGAGAGAGAGCCTGCAGAAGTGCCCAATAACGCTACTTCCACGTGGGTCATTCCACTTCAATTCAACAAGGTCATGTCAACCTCCGTCTCAGATTTTTATGAAACTTGGTGTACACCCTTCCCTTATGGTTGACAGAAACCCCCTTACATTTTTTCCCTCTATCTCAAATGGTTTTAATTTTATAGCACTTCCAAGTTTCATTAAATTTGCGTTGTCTGTTCCTCTTGAGACTCTCGGCACAAGATGCGCTTGCATACATTTTTTTTTTTCTCCATAACCAATGATCAGATCTCTTTTAAATTTTATACAGAGCTCAATAAAACAATGAGGATTTCAGAAAGCAATACACCAGCACTCCACTCCAATACACCAGCAAAGATTTTATAAATGCCTAAACATTGTTATAAATGTACTTGTAGCATAGTTGGTTTTGTTGGAAAAACTAGGTTTCGAAAACCTGAATTTTCAGCATGTGGGCACGATGGAACCAAAATGTTTTGATATTTAAAATTATTGCAAAGACATGCTCTTTCTTGACAAAGAATGAAATTATGTTTTTTTTTATTCCTTGTAACAAAAATGTAATGTTTTAAGCTGTAGCTGTAATAGAAAAAATTAATGAAACAAAGTTGTTCATCTTAAAATGTAGCATAATATTGGTTATTATAGTTTTTTTCGAAAGTGAAGACTTGTTTTTAATTTTGGGGTATTTAAAATTATGAAAATTGGCTATTGTGAAATCAATAAAAAAAAATGGGTGGGAGCCACAGCCATCAAGTCGGCCGGAACTACCGATAAATCATGCCTAAAAGCAGCCCAGTTCCAAATGTTTAGTGTTCATTTAATGCAAGGATGATCACACTTTCCCAAAATCAGATGTGGTTTAGGTAACCACACCACGCTCTCCCACGTGTAAGAGTACATCTCACGATTTTCTTGGAACACCCACAGTGGCTGGTGCTCAGTTGAGAGGGCCATAGGGATCCTACTAGTTGAGCTGCCTTGAAGTACAGCTTCAAATTTGGGAAGGAGAAACCCCCACTGAGTCTGTGTTTACATAACTTAAGAATCTGTTTCTGGCATGATTCCTGTTGCTGAGGCTGCACAGGTATGGGGAGCATGCGAAACAGATACATTAAGCGGGTCAAGATACTAATTTTAACCTCATTTATGCAGCCTAACCAGGAAATCCTGTCAGGGTTTTTACCTATTAAATATATAAATGAGTATATATACCATTTTAATTATATATTTCTGATTAAATATATCCTCTTAATAGTTCAATTAATACACATATAGAAATTCCTCAAACATAACGGTGTTTGATATCATCGGATAGGAAATATCTTAAACTTTTCATATCTATGTGTTATGTTATACCTGTATTGCACATCATCCCTTTATTTTGAGTTTTTAAATTTATACACATATTCCATTTTCCTGAGCTTCACTAAATGTCTACATTGTAATGAGAATGTAAACAGTGAAACTACCAAAAGGCTAGTCATTAGTATTCATACTAGATTCTTTTGATCCTCAAATGTCTTGAAATAGTCACACCTCAATTGGAGACGAGAAGTCACCATATGGGCTCTAGTACTGACAATATTTGTTTGACTGTGCATTTGATATTCATGTATCCCACTTAATACAATAGTGAAATAAATAATTCCAGGATGTGATAAACGTGAAATCTAGATAAGAATGGCTATTTAAAATAGGCCTAGGACAAACAGAAAAGGAAAGGAAGGAGAAAAGGGGAAAACAGAGAAAGGGAGAGAGGCTGACTCACACACATGCAAAATCTTAAGAAAGAGAGGACATATTTTGGATTCCTGATATATTTAATTTTCATATAATAATCGATTTGGGATTATCCAGGCTGACTCTACGTGATATTGGGTTGATACTGGTATCTGGTAATGTATAGATTTAATTTCAAACTTCTGTGATATAAAAGATAAATTGATCTTATTTATTCCACTAAATCAATTATATCACAGAAGCCACCAATATATCTACTGTAGGTATTATTCAAATTGTGATATATTTTCCTTTGTTCCAATAGTAATTTTGATATTCAATATATGGTTATTATTATAGCATCACCCCATTATTAGTTATATAGGTCTACTGGGGTATATTATATATTCTGCCAAAAATATTATTGTGATTTACTATATTAATAAGATTGATTTTCGTGTTTATTATAAACAGCTAAAATAAGAAATATTGATTAATAGTAATGTATTGTTATTTTCTATTACCCTAGAAGATTTTGTTGATAAAGAAGTTAGAAGGTTTTTCTTGTTTTATTAACATTTTATCATATTAATATTGCAATAGACTTAATTGGGTTATTGACATCTGAAAATCATATAGTACTGTTTAGAACTTTTTATTTACTTTAGAATTCGATTGTGATATTGATAATAAACGCTGTTTTGTTTAAAAGTGATATTTACCTATGAAGTGACGTTATACTCAGACAATAAGTTAAATTGACTATTTCAAATATCATTTACTATAAATACCACAACAATCCTGCCTTTAGTCCAGGACTGCATATCTTTGTAAATATATTGGAATAGAGGGGGATAGTTAACTTTATTAATGCTCTGGATTGAATTTATGATATTCACTTCCATTTAAATTTATAATTTTGTCGGAGATGCTCTAAATCTCGTTCCGCTAATGCAACTCCCAGGTCCTCTGACTTATCCAGATTCAACCTTAGGCCTTAAACGGAACTAAAGCTTTCCAGTGCAATTTGGTCTTTAAACTGGGGAGGTGATAGGAGCTTGTCTATGAGGACCTTTGTTGATTCAGTAATAGCTTTACTTTTTAATAACTTGTCTAGACTTGCCATAGCTGTCCTCTAAAGATGCAAACACATTTTAATTTCATGGCAGCAGTCCCTATCTGCAGAGATCTTGGAACCAAGGAAAATAAAATCTGGCACTGACTCCACTTCTTTCCCATCTATTTGCCAGGACAGGAACTGATATTGCTTTTTGTCATGATCTTTGTCTTTTAAACATTGAGCACTAGTCCAGATTTTGCACTTTCTTCTTTTACACCCCTTTAGTTTCTCCTCACTTTCAACCACCAGACTAGTATCAACTACAAATCTGAGGTTGATGATATTTCTCCCAGCAATATTAACTCCTGCTTTTGATTTGACCAGCCTGGCCTTACGGATTTTGTAGTCTGCATATAAGTTGAAATAAAAAAAGTGACAATATACAACCTTGTCACACTCCTTTCCTGATGTTGAACCATTCTTGGTCCACATACAGATTCCATACCAGGTAGATGAGATAGTCTAGTACCTCCATTTCTTTAAGAATTTGACACATATTGTTCTGATCCACATAGTCAAATGATATAGAATGGTCTGTAGAACAGATGTAAATGTTTTTCTGGAACTCTATTATGTTCTCTAATATCTAATGGACATTGGCAATTGATATCATGCCCCTGCAAAATCCAGCTTGCATATCTGGTTCTCTGTATATATATTTGCAGGATCTTAAGCATTACCTTGTGAAATGATCGCAATTGTTTGATACTTTGAGCACTCTTTGGCATTGTTTTTTTTTACCTCATTCTCCAAGATGTCTGGCTCCAGTTTGTTGGACAAACAATTAACATTATCAGTGCTGTTAAGATCCTTCCTGTATATCTTATGTGCATTCCTGCCACCTCTTCTTTATCTGATCTGCTTTGACGTTTGTGTCTTTTATCACACCCACTTTATCATGAAAGGTTCCCTTGTCATCCCCAATTTTGTTGACAAGATCTCTTGACTTTCCTGTTGTACCATATTCTTCTATCCCTCTACATAGCGCATTATAGAATGTGCCAGTGACTCTCTTGCTCTTTTCTTTTTAATAGCTTGTCCAGATTTGCTCTTTTCGGGAATACTGCATTCCGTTGGACAACTATCTTCCAATCTACACTACCAATATACCTTCACTATACCTTTTTCCTGCTTTATCAGACAGTCAGTTTTCCTTCTTAGTTTTCTTTCTTTTGGGGATATTCTTTGTTTTTGGGACAATGTTCTTCGGGGATTCCATCTACCATGTCCATGTCCAATTCTATAAATTACCTCCAGGGGATATTATTTATTTTGTATCTGCTTGATCCCTCTTCTCCTCAGTTTAATTCTGATGTTTGCAATAAGAAGCTCCTGGTCTGAGCTGCAGTTAGCTCAAGGACTTGTTTTTACTTACTGTATAGAGCTCCTCCATCTTTGGCTTCTAATCGATTGTTAAGCTGATTTCTATATTGTCCATCTGGTGATGTCCATGTGTAGAATCATCTCTGTTGCTGTTGAAAGAGAGTGTTTACTAATACCAGATAATAATTATTATTATTATTAATTAAACCCCTAATTAATCCTGTCACTCATGGGGATCAATACAGACCCCCATAAGCTCTTAATTAAGCCGGTCACTCATGGGGGTCAATCCAGACACCCATAAACCCTTCATTTATCCTGTCAAGCATGGGGGTCAATACAGATCCCATAAGCACTTAATTAACCCCCTCCTTCATGGGGGTCAATACAGATCCCATAAATCCCTAATTAACCCTGTCACTCATGGGGGTCAATACAGATCCCCATAAGCACTTAATTAACCCTGTCATGCATGGGGGTCAATACAGACCCCCATAAGCACTTAATTAACCCTGTCATGCATGGGGGTCAATACAGAACCCCATAAACACTTAATTAACCCTGTCACGCATAGGGGTCAATACAGACACCCATAAACCCCTAATTAACCCTGTCACTCATGGGGCTAAGTACTTAATTAACCCTGTCACTCATGGGGATCAATACAGACCCCCATAAGCACTTAATTAACCCTGTCACGCATGTGGGTCAATACAGAGACCCATAAGCCCCTAATTAACCCTGTCACTCATGGGGGTGAATACAGACCCCCATAAGCACTTAATTAACCCGATCACTCATGGGGGTCAATACAGACCCCCATAAACCCATAATTAACCCTGTCACTCATGGGGGTCAATACAGACCCCCATAAGCCAATACATAACCCTTGCACTCATGGGGGTCAATACAGACCCCCATAAACCCTTAATTAACCCTGTCACTCATGGGGGTCAATACAGACCCCCATAAACCCTTAATTAACCCCATCACTCATGGGGGTCAATACAGACCCCCATAAGCACTTAATTATCCCTGTCACACATGGGGGTCAATACAAACCCCCATAAGCACTTAATTAACCCTGTCATTCATGGGGGTCAATACAGACCCCATAAGCACTTAATTAAACCCCTCACTCATGGGGGTCAATACAGACACCCATAAACCCCTTATTAATCCTGTCACTCATGGGGGTCAATACAGACCCCCATAAGCTCTTAATTAAGCTGGTCACTCATGGGGGTCAATCCAGACACCCATAAACCCTTAATTTACCCTGTCAAGAATGGGGGTCAATACAGACCCGATAAGCACTTAATTAACCCCCTCCCTTGTGGGGGTCAATACAGACACCATAAATCCCTAATTAACCCTGTCACTCATGGGGGTCAATACAGACCCCCATAAGCACTTAATTAACCCTGTCATGCAAGGGGTTCAATACAGACACCCATAATCACTTAATTAACCCCCTCTCTCATGGGAGTCAATACAGACCCCATAAATCCCTAATTAACCCCGTCACTCATGGGGGTCAATACAGACCCCAATAAGCACTTAATTAACCCTGTCATGCATGGCGGTCAATACAGACCCCCATAAGCACTTAATTAACCCTGTCACACATGGGGGTCAATACAGACCCCCATAAACACTTAATTAACCCTGTCACGCATGGGGGTCAATACAGACACCCAAAAACCCCTAATTAACCCTGTCACTCATGGGGCTCAATACAGACCCCAAGTAAGTACTTTTTTTCATACTACACTTCTGAAATATCTTATAATTGGTCCAGTAGCTACACTTAAAAAAAATGGATAAGTCTTATAAATGGTAAAAGTTTAAGCTTAATGGTATGAACTTATGTATTTGGGGTAATGACCAATGTGGCTCATATAAGATGTTGGCTATGTTGTGGGTTTGAAAGTGGACTTTTGTTATGAATCTTTGTTATTTCCTCTCTGCTTCTCTCCTCTAACCACTTCTACGAGGCGAGGGGGGATAGGGATACTAGGGGACATCTTGGTAATGTATTATAAAGCCCTATACATACTTTATTAATCTTATATTTGGGAACGAGATTATTAATGCATATTTATACTTATACATCCATCTTATATTTTCTAAAGAAAAAAAAGGGAAAATATAAAAAAAAAGGAATGATGTAATGTAATGGGGAACTTAGGGATTAAGCAACGTATGAAAGATAGGATGGGGGAAGGGAAGGGAGAGAGGGAGAGAGGATTAATATTCTCTGCTCGATTCTTGCCGCCATGTCCATGTTGGAGCTTTTTTTTTTTTTACTTTTTCTTTTTTTTTAAGAAAGGGGGAGAAGAAAAGAGGGCTCACACCCTTATAGCTGGGCATGCTGTCTAACTTTTTGAAGTTGAACAGGCCAGGCAAGGAGGGTGATTTTGTGTGTTTTCTGTTTTTTGTGTTTTTGTATATGAAATGTTTTGTGTAAAGGTTTTTATTGATTGTAACCAGCATGGGGAGAGGAGGGGAGAGTTGAGAGGAGAGCAACTATACAGGGAATTTGGACATTGGTTAGAAGATGGATAGGCTCAAACTCATTATTTAAAATGCCCAGGGCCTGAATGTACCAGGGAAAAGACACGCCTTTTTAAAGATGTTTAGAGCTGAAAAAGCAGACATTATATGTATACAGGAGACCCACTGGGCTAGGGATAAAGCACCACTATTTAATGATACGTACTATGTATGTGGTGGATCTTCTATGTTTAAAAGGAAAACTAGAGGAACAGCAATCTTTTCTATTAAAAAATTTAATTTGAAAGAAGCATTTTTGGATCTAGATAGTGAAGGAAGATACATATTATGGTCAGGCTGGATTAACAGCGTAAAACATACCATATTGAACATATACGCGCCCAATAAAGAACAAGTGACTTTCTTAAGAAGGATGCGAATGAAGCTGAGAAAACATTTCTCTGGCTTACTCAGTGTTTGTGGGGATTTAAATATGTGTCTGAACCCAGTAGAAGACAAGAAACTCCCTAAGGGCTCTTGGATAGATCCTGCCCTTACTCGTGAAGCTAAACAATTTTATTAACTAATTATTTATATATAATCTTTTTGACACATGGAGGTCTTTTCTTTTCATCCGGGGGAAAGGGACTATACACATTATTCACATAGATTTGCTTCTTATACCAGGCTTGATTATGTTTTCTCTAATGATTTGAGCTTTAAATATCTAGACTTAGCAGATATTAAACCAACCTTAAGATCAGACCATGGTATGGTATCGATCATCTGGAAAGGAGATGTTAGAAGCAAGAAACATTGCCCATGGAGACTAGATCCCAAAATCTTAAAAGCTGAATATGTAAGTAATAACATTACAAAAGAAATCAATCAATTCTTTGAAGAGAATAGATATTCAGTTAACTCCAGTGTAATCCTGTGGTTGGCTCATAAGGCTTATATCAGAGGGATTTTGATAAAAGCAAAATCGTATTTGCTAAAAGATAGAGGGAGAACGTTGAGGGAGATGTACAGTATATAGATCTGACTAAATTGGATAAAAAACATTAACAAAACCTTAATAAAAACATTCTGGAGGAAATGAAGGCGCTACAGTGCTCTATTAAAAAAATTGAACAAAAAAAGTGGATGACGCAAGATTTAAATTTTTGCAGAGATTCTATTTCTGGGGGAACAGAGAAGGCAAAGATTTAGCATATAGGATTAAGCCAAAAGGTATAAATAAACGTCTGGATAAAAATTAAACTTGGGGATAAAATCATTTCAAATCCAGAGAATATAGTACAAATCTTTAAAGATTATTATTCCGCATTATACAATTTGGAAGCGAATAATGAAGAAAGAGTGACTCAGGAGAAAAAAATCTGAAATTTTTTAGCAAAAATTAATCTTCCTAAAGTATCAAAGGAGGAATTAGATTTGCTAAATAGGGAAATTACTGAAGAAGAAGTCGACAGGGTTATTGGCGATTTAAAGACCGACTCTTCAATGAGATAAAAAAGGAAGGTGGAGCTCCTAGTAAAATGTTAGAAGCTGTTATAGTGAACAATCCAAAGATAGATTCTGAAATATTAGAATGTAAAAACTTTAGACCTATATCTTTATTGAATAATGATATAAAAATCTATTCAAAGATATTAGCTTTGAGAGACAGGGAACCTCAAATATTAGAAGATTATTGCATTTGATTGAGATTCTTAATAAAAAGGGCACTCTGGCAGTGTTTGTCTCATTGGATGCAGAGAAAGCTTTTGACAGAGTCGGGTGGAGATACATGGAATTAACGCTGGAAAAGTTCGGTCTGGCTGATTTTGGCCTTAAAACCATTGGTGCATTGTATGGTTCTCCATCCGCCTCTGTCAGGGGCTTAGCTTTTCTTTCAGAGAAATTCCATTTCAAATGGAACTCGGCAAGGTGCCCGCTCTCCCCAGTTTTATTCGCTTTATTAATTGAACCATTGGTTCAATCATTTAGAAGCTCAGAAAATATCAAGGGTATTAAGATAGGCTCAAGTATACATAAAACATCTCTCTTTGCAGACAATATGGTAATAGCAGTGGAGAATCCATCTAGTTCTTTGGATTTCCTTCACAAAATCATTGAAGAATTTAGTGCAATATCTAATTATAAAATGAATATCATGAAATCCGAAGCACTGCCTATTAATCTATCCTTGGCTGAAATAGAGGATTTGAAGGGTAAATACCAATATAAATGGCAGAATAAGATTCAGCATTTGGTATTGATCTTTATGTCAATTTAAAACAAGTTATCGTCCAAAACTTTAAACAACTTTATTCAAAGATAAAAAAAACTCTACAAGATTGGGGAAATAATATTAGGTCTTGGTCTGGACGCTTAGAGGCGGTAAAAATGGGCATTCTCCCAAAAATTACTTATTTGTTACGCAGTTTTCCATTATGGGTTCCAGCATACATTATGTATAAATTCCAAATCTTAATCGATAAATACATACATAATTATAAAAGAATTAGGATAAAGAAAGTCTATATGATTTTGAAAAGGGAGTAGTCGGATACCCGTTGATTAAAAATGACCAACAAGCCATACAAATGTCTCAACTAGTACCATGGACTCAGTCACCTGACCTATCTAATTGGTCTCAAATTGAGAACTTCGACTGGAATATATGTTTTTTCTTTTCTTTTTTGTGTAATGTAACAAAATGTATAAATAAATATTTAAAAAAAATAATAAAAAAAATAAAATAAAAAAAGGAACATTACAGAAAATAAAAAAATACATTACAACCCCCCCACTACAGAAAAAAAATTACACACCTGAAAAGGAAATACATATAGAATACATACAATACAATACAATACAAATAAAATACAATACCCCCTATCTAGCATACAATCAATACTATCTATCTAAAATACACCCCCCAATCTATCTAATATACAATAAATCCTATCTATCTAAAATATATCCTCCAATCTATCTAATATACAATAAATCCTATCTATCTAAAATACATCCCCCAATCTATCTAATATGCAATAAATCCTAACTATCTAAAATACATACCCCTATCTAACATACAATACTATATAATATACAATACATCCTAACTATCTAAAATACATAACCCTATCTAACATACAATAAATACCATATAATATACAATAAATCCTAACTATCTAAAATACATACCCCTAACATACAATAAATCCTAACTATCTAAAATACATACCCCTAGCATACAATAAATCCTAACTATCTAAAATACATACCCATAACATACAATAAATCCTAACTATCTAAAATACATACCACTATCTAACATACAATAAATGCTATCTCTATATGCAAACCCTAATTCTAAGCTAAAATAAAATAATTAAGATCACTTACCTTTGCAGATGTCTCTTCAGATCACCAACCTAGGGAAAAAAAAATAAAGTAATGAGTACAACACATTTACATAAAATAAATAAACATTCTAAATATTCTACTCACCTTTCCAGCATGTCCCCGTCCTTCTTCTTTTCTTCTTCTCCGGCGCGGCCCCTGTTAAAAAAAAACATTACATTACTACAACATACATAAACATAAAAAAATAAAAAAATAAACATAATATACATTGTACTTACCTCCCCGCGATGTCCCCGGGCCTCCTCCTCTTCTGCCCCGCCCTGGAACAATCCGCGCTCTAAAATTAAAAAAAACTAATGGAGATTCGCACTCGTGGACCTCCCCGACACTAATGAGCCTCCTACAGAGTTTTCCAGAAGAAAATAGGCAATGGCGCCTTCTGATTGGCTGAAAGCACTGTCTATCAAATTCAGCCAATCAGAAAGTGCCAATGTGTGAGCCAATCAGAAAGGGATACACCCCAAAATCCCACTCTGATTGGATAATGCACCTGTCAATCTTTATTTAAACCATTTAGAAGACTTTATTGCCATCAGCCAATCACAATGAATTTGAGATACTTAGGATTTATTGTATGTCAGATAGATTGGGGGATGTATTTCAGATAGATAGTATTGATTGTATGTTAGATAGGGGGGTATTGTATTGTATTTGTATTGTATTGTATGTATTCTATATGTATTTCCTTTTCAGGTGTGTAATTGTTTTTTTCTGTAATGGGGGGGGGGGGGTATATGGGTTGTAATGTATTTTTTTATTTTCTGTAATGTTCCTTTTTTATTTTTTGTGACTTAGGTTTTTTTTAATTTTCTGTAATGTAGCTTTTTAATTTTTTGTGAGTTATTTTTTTTTATTTTCTGTAATGTAGATTTTTTTTATTTTTTGTGACTTAGGTTTTTTTATTTTCTGTAATTAGAGTGGTGGGGGGGTTAATTACGGGGTAGGTAGTTTAGGTAGGTAGTGTAGGTGTTAATAGGTTAGTGTAGAGGGGTGTTAGTTTAGATTTAATGGTTTATTGGGGTTTAATGCAGTGTAGTGTTTGTACTTAGTGTCATGAGAGTACTGGAGAACCCTCATAGCACTTACAGGGTAATGTTAGGCTTCTAACTGTCCCATGAGGGTCTTTAAATACCCTTATGGGACTAATGGGGTTAAATAGAGGCTTATGAGGGTTTCAATAGACTCCCATAAGAGACCGGGTTAAAATGATGTAGTCCTTACACTTTGTGTCATGAGGGTCCTGGATGACCCTCATGGCACTTATAGTATGTGTTATAGGGGTCTATATAGTTGAGGCACACAGTATACTCACATTGTGTGACAAACAGCATTTTAACACTTTTTTATTGCCCCGTCATTTTTGACGGGCAAGTCGCTAGTTCATAAATATATGACAAGCTTTTGAGAGCTTCCTCTCTTTCTCAAGTCTGGAGAGTATAGCTCTGGACTTGACATTCTAGAGAATATGATTTGATAAAGGAAACCCATTATCTCTGAGTGAATAGCTCTTCAGAGAGATATTAAATTAAGAAAGCACTTAATTACAGAGACATGGCACATTTGCACTTAGAGCAGTGCTTATTAACAAGTGCTTCCTGATTGCCATATGTAGGCACAATCAAAATATTAGTTTGTAACCCTCCCCAGAATTAACATGACACAAACATTACTTAAAGTGTTTAAATTAAATATCCAACACTTAAAATGGAAACTTCCATTACTTAAACATGTGAGATAGATTTAGAGGGACAGAACAGTGTTTGGTATCTAAAGTTTAAAACTGCAAAAATTATGCATTTAAGACAACACACCTGAAGATGTAATAAATAGCTAAAGACTCACTGAAGCCATACATTTCTATCATGCATTTAAAAGAGCATATACAGTATCTTATAATATAAAAGACAGTGTCTGTCATGCATGACTCACAGCTATGCGCAGACATTCTGTAGCCCTCCCTAATCACATCATATCCCCGTCCACTTTTACATCAGACAGGGGATTGAAATGAGAGGGAGAGGGAAAAGGAGAGAAAAGGGAGAGCAAAGACAGAAAAGGAGAGAGAGAGGGGAGGGGACAGAGGAAACTAGACAGAGAAGAGAGAGATAAGAGAGAAAAGAAGCAAGAGAATGAAAGCAAATATAGAAAGGGAGAGAGAGAAGGGAAAGCAAAGGGAGAGAAAGGAAAGCGGAGTAGAGACAAAAGGAGAAATCACTGTACTTCTCGGAATTCTGGGCATGAAAAAGTTTTTTTAACTTATTTTAGACATTCAAATGTGAACACAAATGTAATATTTATATACTGTACAACTGGACGGTGGAGGGCTTCTATCGCTCTTCAGCCCACCATGTATTAGATGATTGTTGTGGTGAACTACCTACTCATAAGGTCCACAACACACGATGATGATAGGCAGTAACCTTGTAACAGCTGTCCGTGGGTAGGATTCCCAGCTTGTGTATAATCCATCCTTGGCTTTGCAAAAAAGCTGTGTAATGCAGCGGGCATAAGCTTAAAGAAAGCCATATTTAAAATTGTTTTGGATTTAAGAGCAAAGCATTTGTGGGCACATTTGCATGTCTTTGCTCAGCTTCCCAGAGTGCCGTGTAATAACTGTATGTCTTGGAATTCTGAGCAGGAAACAAGTTTTTTAACTTGTTTTAGACATTCAAATGTGAACAAAAATTAACTATTAATAATATATATATATATATATATATATATATATATATATATATATATATACAGTATCTCACAAAAGTGAGTACAACCCTCACATTTTTGTAAATATTTTATTATATCTTTTCATGTGACAACAATGAAGAAATGACACTCTGCTACAATGTAAAGTAGTAAGTGTATAACAGTGTACATTTACTGTCCCCTCAAAATAACTCAACACACAGCCATTAATGTCTAAACCGTTGGCAACAAAAGTGAGTACACCCCTAAGTGGAAATGTCAAATTGGGCCCAACGTGTCAATATTTTGTGTGGCCACCATTATTTTCCAGCACTGCCTTAACCCTCATGGGACTGGAGTCCTCTTCCACTCCGCCATGATAACATCATGGGGCTAGTGGAAACACTCAGTTTGAACGTAAACAGCGATGCAGAGAAATTGGAGGCAGCATCTGACATCATCAGGTAAATGCATATAAGGGGAAATCAACACAACATATTAAAGAAAACATATATGCACATATAGACTTATGTGTATATATGTTTGGTCTGGCCTGGGGGGCTACAGTTCATCTCATATTAGTGTTTTTGTGTTCCTTGTGCCTTATCCATTTATCTGTCATTATGGGATTATTTCAACTACATTTGCTAAGTATAGATGTATACTTTTGTTGGTGGGAGAGTCATGGTCTGGGCCTGCATGAGTGCTGTCGGCACTGGGGAGCTACAGTTCATTGAGGGAACCATGAATGACAACATGTACTGTGACATACTGAAGCAGAGAATGATCCCCTCTCTTTGGAGACTGGGCTGCAGGGCAGTATTCCAACATGATAACGACACCAAACACACCCCCAAGACAACAACTGCCTTGCTAAAGGAGCCGAAGGTAAAGGTGATGGACTGGCAAAGCATGTCACCAGACCTAAACCCTATTGAGCATCTTTGGGGCATTCTCAAACAGAAGGTGGGGAACCGCAAGGTCTCTAACATCCACCAGCCCCGCGATGTTATCATGGAGGAGTTGAAGAGGACTCCAGTGGCAACCTGTGAAGCTCTGGTGAACTCCATGCCCATGAGGGTTAAGGCAGTGCTGGAAAATAATGGTGGCCACACAAAATATTGACACTTTGGGCCCAATTTGGACATTTCCACTTAGGGGTGTACTCACTTTTGTTGCCAATGGTTTAGACATTAATGGCTAACCAATATCTTGATATAAAACAGCAAACATTTTATGTTTTTTACTATACATGAATCTCTTAATAATGTTACATCAATTTTTTTACATGTCATAATAAATGTATTTGTTTTTATATAATAACAGTAAACATTTTCTCTCTGCTAAACCTCTAACTTGTATTTTATACCTGAATATGTTTTATATTATCTCCCCAATAATACTAAAACATATAAAATATATACATTCTATTTATTTATTTTTCAAAAACATTTTAGCTAAACCACTAACTTGTATTTTCACATGAAAAAATGTAATATTATCTCCCCAAAAAAATAAAACATATTAAATATATACATACACATGACTTATTTTTCCAAAACATTTTATTTATGCTAGACCACTAACTTTTAATTAACACATGAAATGTTATTGTTTAATCTCCCAAATAATATTAACATATGTTAAATAAATACGTCTTCACTATTTTTGTCCATTATACATAGTATTTCAATGAACCTCACATTTGTGCATATATTTTTCTCTTTTTACAACACCTCATCATATACAATATTTTTTGTAAATACTTTTCCATCCCCTAATAGCTCACCTTGAGTTTCGGTTTCTTTAACAAATACTATTATTTCTTTTAGATTTTTGCATCTTGAAAGTGTAACATACAGTTGTCCATGGGCAAATACTGGTTCCTCTAAAAATTGGCCAACAGACTTAAAAGTTTGCCCTTGTGATTTATTGATGGTCATAGCAAAAGCCATTATGATTGGTATCCTTTGAAGGACAAAAAACAAACCACTCTCACTTGGAGCCAAGTCTATTCTTGATATAAAAACTTTTTCACCTTTATGGGTACCATTCAGAATTTCTGCAAGTATGAAATGATCTAGTAAATACTGAACAATTAATCTTGTCCCATTGCAAAGTCCTTTTTTTGGGTTCATATTTCTCAGCAACATAACAATTGCCCCTTTTTTTAGCTGCAAATTATGTGGTGGCATTACAGAGGGTGTTAATGTATTTATAAATTCAGTTGTGAAGTTTGCTATACTCTGTTTGTCATCAGCCAGAATGGAATCTGGCTATTCATTTTAAAATTTCATTATTCTAAAGCAATGCATCCTTATTTTTTGATGTTAATATTACTTTGTGTGTCAGATCTGAGTCTTCATTGTAAATTATTCCATTTTGGAATATAGCTGATATTAATGACTCTTTAGAAATAATTTCATGTGGTATTTCCACAGTATCTTCAGGTAAATTACTTATGACCTCTGTTTTTCCTTCGCCAATCTTAATTAACCAATCATTGAATTCATTTTGACCTACTCCATATTTTTCTCCAATTTAAGGTGTGTAAATAGTTTCTATAGTGGACATAGTGGCCAATAACTGGTAACGTTTATCTAAAATCGCTGCTTAACAACATTACTTTGCCTCCAAAAGGCAAATCATTAGCCATTACTTCACGTAACAACCGTTCAATACATTTCAGAGCATGGCATACCATCAGTGTCGCCTCATCAATTATAATGAGTTTACTTTTTTAAAGATTGGAATGATGTCCTTCTAATATCTGATACAGAAGTTTCCAAAATTTGAACTGGTAGTTTAAATCCACTATGCACAGTTCTACCACCTTCCAACAAAAGGGCACCAATTCCAGTAGTTGCAAAGGTAACAACTACTTTAACTTGACTTCTAATTTAATGCATCAATAAGTAATATAGATCCACCAGGTCCATCTAGATAGAAATAACGCTTGTTGAGTATATCATCATCTATTGCTTGTTGTATGGCGTTAAATGCTTCCAATTGTAATATATTTTAAGTGGCTATTTATTCTTGTGCTTTTTGTTTTTCCACATCAGCGTCATACTCTTCAAAATCAATTTCATCTATAATTCCTAGATCTGGTAGATTAAAACCTGCACAATTTAATCCATGACAAAGAAATACTTCTTGGATTTCCATGAAGGCTTGTAATTCTGCAATTGACTCTGTATTTTTTTAATGAATTCTTCACACATGTTTATTTTAAATTTGTTCCACAAAGCTAATTCATCAGGTACATTACAAAATATGCACATGCATGAGATGAATGAGTACGGTTTTCTCATCTGTCTTGGAATTTGACATAGTGCTGCTTCTTCTAAACATCTCTCCCATTCAGTATCACCTGCAAGGAAGTTTTCATGTTGCGCAGCTAATTGAAAGTATCATAAACTATGTCATTCACTGTGCGTAAATGTTCATAACTTTGTGCACCAGGAACATTTAAAAGGAGTAATCTTAAACTAAAATGTTCAATGTCTCTTGGACTCACAGTATAAATCATTGGTGTAATTTTATTTGCACTTCTTTTTCTTTGTCGCCATGCCCCATTGAAGGTTTAATGATATGGAATCACAATGTATAAGAATTGCTTTGCTTCAATGTCGTTACAATTTAATATAAACCAAGCAGTTAGTGTGGTTTCTCTATTTTCATTTTGTGCCAGATAATTTCTTTCATCCCCAGCATGAAAGTAAACTAATTGTCTTTGTGGCAAATGTACAGCTAATCGATAGACAGCATGTGAGCGATCATGCATTTCAAATTTCAGAAGACGCCACATTGCTTCTGGAGCACTTACATAGCGAACATCTAAATAACATGAAGTTCATCATGTAAAAGTGGATTATGTTGTTCGTTTTGTTCACCTTGCACAACTACAGTTGCTACATCAAAACCTTTATAAATATATTTATACACATATTTTATGGATTTGAAAGAAGGGCAAGCTTCCACATTCATGTGTGCATTGTACTTCATAAGCAAATATGGATTATATGGAACCACATATCGATTATCTAGAATTTTATCACAAATATTTTCAGTTTCTCTTCTCTACTTCTATACAAAGGATATCCATCACAATTAGCATAAATTTGCACTCTAAATTATTTTGGGAATTCTTTGGTGCATTTCTTATTTTACATACATGGCGATTGGGGATTTATCTCTCCGCATAGACCATGAATCATTCTATGTGTTACAATTTTGTACAGTTTGGAATGTTTGTCTGGATCTGGTAGTTCAGCACTAATCACTGAATCCACTCTCTCAGCTGTATTCAATGTATCTTTTTTCTTGGAGTATCAAAAGTATGTGTGCATGTGGAAGTACTCTTTTTTTAAATTCAATGGTATAAACAAAAGCCACATATTTCCCAAATAAATGTTCGATGGTTATGTCATGTATTAATGCATTGAGTTTTATTTTAAAAACTCTTGCCACTAAATCTGGTCTACCTGAAGCACTTTGACCATGTTTAAAATTGTCAACTACCTCTGGCCATTGTGGATTACATGTAAATGTAATGAATAAATCTGTTTTTCCAAATTTAGTTACAATAGCCATTGCATTATTATATCTTTCTCACATATTGCGAGGAGATCCTTGGAAAGAAGATGGCAAAATGATAGCTCTGCCATCTGGAAGTTGTATGTTTGTAGCTAATTCAGCTACATATTCCATCAGTCCAAAATATTGCTCTACAAAAAGTTTATTTTGTTGAAATTTGATAACATTTTGATTATTTGCTTCTACTTGTAGATATGAATCAATGATCAATCCATTGTTGTGTGAGTTTGCCGCCACATAAAATGGGATTAAAGTCATCACGTATAGCAGTTTGTGCCACTTTATATTCCAGCATGTAAATATTGTTTCTGACACAAACTTTATTATTTGGATAACTTTCCATTATTTATTTTGGTTGCCATCCTGCCTCACCATGTGAGTAACAAATTGCATATGTCATTGGATTTTTTGTGTTAAATTATTAATCTATCTAATTCTTAATTGATGTAATTATTTTAAACTTGTCAATCTTTTTTTTCAATCAATTATTAAGATTTTTGCATAACTAATTATAATATACCTCTTCTCTGTAAGTCGATGTCTGCCAGTTACTGCAACGCTGACAACCTGCCTGCACACACAGCCCACAGCAGAATATATTGTATGACTACTGTCTGTTGAAAGTGACCTGCAAATAATAAATTAAATAATTAATACTAAATAATTATTTCTTAATTACTATAACACCATTTTTTACCTTCCACACTCTCCGTTATCAAGTACATTTTTTTCCAAATAATTTATTTTGTTTTCTGTATAATAATTTCCATACCCTTTTTTTTTATAAATTGATTATTTACTTAGTAAATATATTAAAATATTTCTATACATTAATGTGTTTTTAATCCAAAGTTTTTATTATCTTTTAACACCAGCATAATATGTAATAATTTACATACCTATTTTTTTATTAATTAATAACTTAATAATTTAATTAATAATTAATACATGTACTTTACCTATTATCTTTAATGTCCTGCCCTCAAACAATCTCTTCAAAAATGTTTGCGTGTGTTTGATACATTTTACGTTTTTTGTCCGCCATTTTTTGTCGTTGCTTTGAACGGCAAATATGACTAAAACTAGCTTGCAACCTCACTCACAGAATTCCTGGCTCTCACACTATGCTGTGTGTGAGGCATTTTTTAAAATTATTTGGCGTGTTCTATCGAGTTACGCTGTTGAAAAAATTTCAGCCGTTAAAATCATAGTGTTGCATGCCTCGTGATCAGCAGAAAAGTGCTTTAATTTTTGGCGCTGATCTCAGCCATCAACATGAGCGCCATCTGTGCTCATGTCCAGGCTGTTTTAAAGTCTTGCAGGGCTCGCGATGAGCGCCTTTGGCCATTTTGAAATTGTAAACTCTTGCGTGACTCGCGTCCTGCAATGAGCGGCACTCATTGCAGCAAAGTGGTGCATGCCTCACGATGAGGCACTCATTGCGCATGCGGGCAGGCAACATTTTTAACATAGCGTTACCGACAAACTTGCAATATGATTATTATAAGTGATATATATATATATATATATATATATACACACACACACACACACACACAGGGTCGAGTCACATTATTATGACCACTGCCCACTTTTGACTTCAGCAGCTCGTAGCAAATGAAATACAACATGTGCAGCTTGGTGGTTATATAAGGTGAAATGTAGGCATTCTGCAAACATATCAACCATCACTGTCATGTGTAAAACGTGCAATTTATCCAAGTTTGAAAATTGAATGATCAATTGTCCATGCTATCTCTCTCTGTGCTGTCTCTGTCATGTGCTGTCTCTCTCTTTCTGTGTGCTATCTCTGTCTGTGCACACTCTTTGCCTCTGGGTGCACGCTTTCTCTTTGCGTTCATGCTCTCTGTGTGTTCTCTCTGCTCCTCCTCTCTGAGCGCTCTCTCTCTGCGCAAGCTCTCTCTGCTCTGCTTCTCTGAGCTCTCTCTCTCTGTGTGCTCACTCTCTCTCTGTGCGCTCATTCTGTGCACTCTCTGTCTCCCTCTCTGTGCACTCTCTCTCTGTGCTCTCGCTCTCTGTGTGCTATCTGTACATTCTCTCTCTGTGAGCTTTCTGCAATCTCTGTATGCTCTGTCTCTGTACTCTCTCGCTCTCAGTGCGCACTCTCTCTCTCTGTGCCTTGCTCTCTCTCTCTCTGCGCTCTCTGTCCTGTCTCTCTCTCCATCTCTTTCTCTCTGTGTCCTGTGTTTCTCTCTCTCTGTCCTTTGTGTGTCTCTCTCTTCCTGTCCTGTGTCTCTCTCTGCCCCTCTCTTACTCTATCCTGTGTGTGTCTCTCTCTCTCTTTTTCTCTCTTTTGTGTGTGTGTTTCTCTCTCTGTCCTGTGTCTCTATCTCTCGTTTCTCTTTGTCCTGTATGTCTCTCTCTTGTTTCTCTCTGTCCTTTGTGTGTTTCTCTCTGTCCTGTGGGATTTCTCTCTCTCATTTCTGTCTGTTCTATGTATCTATCTCTCTGTCCTGTCTCTCGCTCTCTCTCATGCCTCTCTCTTTCTCTACGTCCTGTGTGTCTACATCTGCCCCCCGTCAGTCTATATCTGCCCCCAGTCAGTCTGTATCTGCCCCAGTCGGTGCCCCTCCAGCAGTCCCACTGTACACTCCCCACATTCACTTCTCCAGTATCCACTATGTGCAGTTCCCAGCTGGCTATGTTCAGGGAGGAGCCTGGGGCTGGGACATCCGGGAAGGGCAGGAAATCCAAGGACTGAGAGGGATGAGAGGCACCGAAAAAGGTGGGGGATAACACAGTGTAATCAGTGCACAGGATAGCCGCCCTACCAATGACCTCCCCTCATGTCTTGCTACACATAGTGTAGACCTCCAGAGAGGGTGGATTGCAAAATGGCTGCGTGATCCGCACACTGCTCTTGCACTCCCTGCTCAGTGATACAACTTGTCTGACACCTGCACAGAAGAGACTGCCCAAACATTACAGACAGGTTGTATAATATTATAGGTGATATATAAATATATGCCATGTGGCAGAAATGCAATGCCTTATCTTCCCAGTTCTGGTAAACCTATACACAAAACCCTATCAATGTATTATTCTCTACTTCCTAGTAAAATATCTGAACAGAAAGTCAAATGTTACAATTATATCATTATCCCTGTCAGATGATCCATAATTGCCAGCTGGACATATCTTGATGCTCCCACACTTCAACAAAGAAAAATGTCAGTTACAAGCTTCTATGAAACTTAAAAAATAGACAGTTTTCCTAAAACACATTACTCAGAAATATTGAACCAAGGGAGAGTTCATGATGTGCCTGCCAACAATCCCCAAAAGCATATAGAATGTGCTGAAACCTGGATAAGATTGGCTGTTATCCTGTTCTATGCTGATGTATTTTAAAGCTGCTGTAATTAATTAATTAAAAAAACAAGTTGATACTCCTTGAGTTTTTCAGTTGCTGAGTTTTGTTGAATGGATCCTAATACAGGAGCAGACAATATTATATCAAATTGCTTCTGATACTCTGTGTTCTATTTAAAAATGACGAAACAGGGTCACTCTAACCAAGTAAGCAGATTTAGTGCCATACTAAAAGAAAAATTAGGAAGAATCATTGTTGTGAGATAATTGATTAT